>VZRR01001902.1:125923-472904 GCA_013398015.1 Oreocharis arfaki | reverse complement strand
ATTTTTATTACAATTTATTAGTATTATTATCTTCATTATAATTCAATTTTTTTAATTTTATAATTTATTTTATTATTTATTTTAAAAATTATTTTTAAAATTGTAATTTATTTTTATTATCGTTTATATCCATTATTGTTTATTTTTACTATTATTTTTCATTTTACTATTTTTTGAAAAAAATCAGTTTTATTCTATTGATTTACATTTTATTTTTATGGTTCTTCCACTGTCCAGTCCTGGCATCCCCTGAACCTTTGCAATTCTTCCAGTATCCCTGTATCTTTTGGACAAGCGAGCCTAGAAGCACTCTGCTTCCTCTGCACCCAGTCCAGGGGTGTTAGGCAGAGGCTCTCGGTCACGCATGATTAATTTAAATCCTTGGCTGCCTTTTGTTCAGCGCAGGTAGAGGCATAAAGGAAAAATGCCTGAAATCAGCTGGATGATTAGGGAGTTTCTAGCTCCCCTTTCAGCGCAGGTATGGGTTTGAGAGCATGAGCAGCCTGGCAGAAATGGACAGACAGCACTGGGGGCCCCGAGCCTTCTTGCACTTGAGTGACAATCAGCTGTTTTTAACCCAGTCTGGGCACTTCTGTGCCTGCCCACAGTGAATCTCTCCCCTGTGCATTTTGTTCTGAGATACACTGCCAAATAAATTGTGCATGTGCAGTAGATTTTTTTCCCGTGCCTTTGGCATATCCAACAGTTGTTTTCTGGTGCCTTAGCATTGGGAGGTATGGAGTGATAGCTCCTGTTCCATGTGGTAATTTCAGAGCATAATGAGTGTGCATACATCCACAGATCCAAGGAGTATCTCCTGCCAAACCACAAACAAATTACTCGAGATCTGTTACAAAATGTGATTTTGTCCATCCATTTATCACACGGCTTTTAATTTCCGCTATTTACTTATATATAATTCTAGGTGTCTGTTTAACCATCATGTTAAGGTGTTTAGCATTCAATTTGAATGATCTACAAAATGCAGAGACAAAATCATTGGCATTATTTCCTAAGGACGATTCTCTGATAACAAACTGCTGAATAATGTTTGAACGTTTCAAGTATGTTTATACGAACAGCAAAAATTAACCATTGGTTTTCTACAAAGCACAGTTGATTCTGCACACAGTGTTGTGGCTCATTTTTAACTCACACCATGTGTCACAGTGAAACTCAATTAAAGTAATTAGCCAGTGGTAACTGTCTGTTGGTGCCTTGTAAACAGAAACATTTCCAGTGGCATGCTTTTGTACAGCAGTAGTGCTACATTCCTTCTGTTGAATGAGTTGGAGTGAAAGAGTCAGTGTAACAGCTTTTAAAATACCCTTGTTTTTCATGGTTGCCATGGGAATATTTCCATGGCAGGCCTGCACAGCCCACTTACGTTTTTCTGGAAGAGCATCAGAACAGAGAAGCAGTGCTAAGCCGTGGTAAATCGTGTGATTCGCTCTTTGCCACCTGTAGACAGCAGCAACTGGCAGGGGGAACCAGTTTTCTGTTTACTTCTTTTTACACTAAATACCCACCAAAATGCTCCTGTTTCATGCTGTAGCAACTTTTCTCCTGTCTTCCCACAAAGGTTGGAAAAATATACAGGCATAAAAATTAGTATTGACTAAGTGCCTCTCTGCAGTCACTTTCCTTTAGCTGCTCTGTACCGCTCCTGCTTCACCTCTGATTCACACTTGTCTATAGATCATTGAACTTGCAGCCAGGTGATGAAACTGTGGTTTTTGATCTCCTTACACTGATTGAAAACCCCTATTAACATGCACGGCTGCTGCAGAGATCTCTTCTCCTGTCCACCAGAGGTTGAAGTGTATGTTTTTGAGAATGAAGCGCTCCCCGGAGACCCGATTTGTTGCTGCCCCACAACTGAGGTGCGTTCCTTCAGAAAGTCTCTGTTTTTGAGCTGCCTGAGGCTCTGCTGACTGAGGCTCTGTGGTTGCTGCCTGTAAAAACAGCAGAAGGCTCTTGTCACGCTGAGGTGTGCTCTAGCCACCTGCCACAGCCCTCAGCAAAGCAGGTAATTGCAGAGCAAACGAAGACTCGCTGTGCCAGCAGGAGGATGCAAACAAACCAGTGTCACAGAGCTGCCACTTGGCTATCTCGTCTCTGTTTATTTCTTTAGGTAAAGCAAGTTGTCTGTTTGCAGACTCAGACCCTCTTGGGCAGCAGTTCTGCCTGTCTTTTTATCCAGATGTAATTAGTATGGGCTAAAATTAAGAGTGAAAATCTGATCATGAAGTAACAGTGCAGAGGCCTTTACAACTCTGGCAGTCACAGTTCTTTTATCTGAAGATGCCACTTCCTTTGCTGAATCATTTTTAGTGTCATTTATTGCAGGTTTGATAAAAGGGAAGAATAAAACTAAGGAACTGGCTAGTTTAAATTTTATGTAATGAAAATCTACTCAAAATTAGTCTTCATTTCTTTCAAGTCAAAGAAATGGTCTGTGGCTTTTCTGAAGATGGCAGATAATCTCTATATGGTTGATGATAATGAAGACCTTTGAGGAACAGGAGAATTTACTAAGGGTAGATTCTGCTTTAAGGGTAAAACTTCAGCGAAAGTCTTTGAAATTTTTTGGAAATGGTGTAGATTAAAAAGAAGTATTTTAAAAGAAAATTTCCCAGAGTCGAAAAGCATGTATGAAAACGCTTAGCCACACTGCATGCAGTATGCCTGGTACTAAAGAATATTTAGATCAGAAGCACAAAAGGCCCTCCTCGAGCTAGAATTTGCATCATGACAGGTTCTCCTCTTTACTTAGAGTCTTTCTTTTACTTTGAAGAGCTCCTCAAGCATGAGGGTCGAAACAACTATGAGAAAAATACGCAGTGATGTCATCAAACTTGTTTATCTTCTTAATTGAGACACCAATGACAGAAATTTTCTTCAAATAAAGTCTTGGAATCTGTTCACAGATTTTGTTTAAAGACTTTCTCCTTATGTTTTCGAAAGTGTCTTCCTGTGCCTGCTTTTGCCATGGGAAATACTTTCTTTCTTTTGTTTTCAAGTAAATTACCAGATTTTATCCTAATCTTATGCCAGTCCTGCTTAAGCAAATGCTTCTCTTAAATCTCTAGTGCACAGATTTTACAATCAAAGTGAGGTTAATTGATTTTTTTTTCCTTAAAGGTGAAGTCTTTTCTTAATTACAGTGTTATTTGAAGTATGCTTGGTGTTTTGCTGTTCACAAGCAACCTGTCATGTTCCTCTAAGTTTAGAACCAAAACATACATATTTAGATCGTAATTCTATTATTATGTTGGATTTTAAAAATATTTTCATACCTATTCTTGCATTATTGAGATGCCATTGTGCTCTCTATTCTTCTTAAGCCTCGCTTTTAATTCATGTGACAATTTAATGTGCTGTGTAATTACAGTAGCTCTCACTGCATCTCTGAGGCACTGTCAAGTTACTTTAAAAATAAAAACAAAACCAAAACATCCCAAAACAGACCAGGTGTTTTGAGGGCTACTATCTGAAGGTATTCTATCTGTTTAAAAATAGACTGTTGCAGAGGGCAAAATTGTTTTTTAAAACAAATCTGGGACACTTTGTAAGACAACTATAGATGAAATGCATAATATTCAGTAAATACTTGTTTCTTTTTGCCCTCTGGAAGTAAATTACAATGTCTCAATACTCCTTCTCTGAAAAGATGGTTTCCCAACCAAGACGCTGTTTTTGCAGAACATTACGATTCTGGGAGTCCTATGCTGGATGCTCCTTTGGAGAAGAACCGCCCCCCCTCCCAAAACCGAAATGAGGGCGTGGATGAAACAGCTGTGCATGATGAACCAGAATGGATCCGTCAGTGGGAGGTCTCTGACCCTCTTCAGGGCAAGTCACCCTCTCATGGGTGCACTCTGGCAAAGGGAATCCAGGACATTTTCCTGTCAGTTGACATGATGAAGCTCTTGGTTCACATTTTCAGTCACCTGTCTCTGTATCTGACAGCAGGGAGTTATTCCTCTTGTACTCAACCACTCTCATGGCTATTGCAAAGCTGTGTGAGGCAGTTACATGGAACCTGCATTTGACTTCTAGACATTTCACAGGAAAAAACTTGGCAATGCACAGTAAACAGAACAGAAAGCAGCTGTGTAATGTTGTGAAATAGTTTGGTAGCCTAGGCAGCAAGGACAGATCTTGTAATTCACTGTCTGAGACCTCCTAATTGGTCTGAGAGTTGATTTGATAAGAAGCTTTCCAGCCTACCTGCAGGAGCCATCTCATCTCACAAGGCTCAGGGTGATGCATCATTAAGGAAAGCTTTTCCATTAGCTTATTTAACCATTATGAAAGGGTATTGTTGGGGAAAGTTCATTCAGTCTGTTCAGCAAAATGCAAAACCACTATAGAAGGGGGAAAAAGGTAAGTTAGGATGGCAAAACTTTGGGAAAGAATTGCTGGGTAGCTACTGTGGGAAATAACTGGTAGGGAACCAAAGTTTATGTGTAGCTGTTGATGTTAAAGTTAAAAACTGGAAAGTCCACAGGATTTTCTTACATGTGGTGCTGAATTGAGTATATTTTTTTGACAAACAAGATTAGAAACAGGAGAGACTGAAAGCTCTTTGTAAGCTAGTTCTGTGCATTGTTTGCTTGAACAAGCACCTTCAGGGGTGGTTTTAGTTGGTGAGATTTGTCAGAGTTTGGTGCAGCACTTGACTAGGACCTCATCCCACTGGAGATGGGGATTGGTGCTCATCTGCATTAGGGAGTTGGTTCAGATCAAGTGTGTGATGTTCTGCACTCTTTGCTAACACAGACACTGCCACCTTGTTGTCTTGGGAATCTTTGAGTTTTCCTGATCAAAGGCAGTGACATGGAAAGAGTAAGTATTTCACTTTTGTGCTCTTCTTCCTTCCACGAAGACACTGTTAAAAGTTATTTACTTGATCACCTTGGCCACAGACGTGCACCTGCATCCTCTATGTCCATCCTCTCTGCTTTCTCCTTGCCTGCTTTTCTTTCTTTAATTTTCTTGTAGCATCAAGAGGTTGCCAAAAGATCACATTCTGTGTACTTGTGGATTATGATTTGCTCATTTTACTGCTTGGCACCATCAAGTTCAGGAGTAATTTTAGAGAAACACGATAAATTGTGCTTCCCCTGCTATAGTGAGTGATCAGTGTCAGTGTCCAGCACATAACATGATGTCAGACGCCAGAGTGACACAACATTGGGTCAAACACTGGTGCCTGTGGTCCCAGTGGCTGTGATGAGCAGCCTACTGCTCTGGCTCCATCCTGGAGTGTTCAGGCTGTCTAAGATGATCTTAGGAGTGTGTTGACAAGGATACTGTTGACTACTGGAGGTACTCTTATCAACTGATGTGTGTGTGTAGTCTTATCCAAAGCTGGAGAGCGGTGCCAAAAAGCCATGTATTTGTGTTTGCACTGCCTAAGTAGGCAGCCTGAACAATGTGGGCTTACACAGCCCCGACAGTCCCAGAGGTAAACTTGTAGTGCTGTTTGTGTTACTATAAACCAGCAGAGAGTTTGCTCTATATTTACATATCTTACACAGCAGCTAATGACAATGAATTAGGCCTTATGCTTAATTTAATCAAGTAAGAAGGCTTTTCTTCTCCAGAAGCTGCTATTCTGTACGTAAACAATCTGGGGGATTTTGGCACATTTCCCACTGGCACAGTTTCCTTCTCCATAGCACAACTGACAACTGCAACTAAATAGTTATGTTATTTCATGATAAAAAGCCCTGTTGTGTCCCTGCCCCTTCCCAAAACAGGAGTTGTTTGCCTTTGTGTTCCACCTCTGTTCTGTAGCAGTTATTTCACAGAGTGCACTGATGCAGCAGTGAAGTTTATCATAGTTATAAAAGTTTGCTGAGCAGGGCCCTAGGGTATTGAAGACCTTCCTTTGGATTTTCTTTGCTGAGACTGTGTCTTGATGTACTTAGAAAGCACTCAAGGATGATTCTAAAATCAGTCAGGAATTGTGAGGAATTGTAGTCAGAGAACAGTTTGGGCTGGAAGGGACCTCTAAAGGCCATCTATTCCAACTGCCCTGCAATGAGCATACATCTTCAGCTGGATCCCTACATCTTCAACTAGATCAGGTTGCTCAGAGCCCTGCCCAACCTGGCCTTGAATGTTTCCACCACTTTTCTGTGCACCTGTTCCAGCTTTTCACCACCTCATTGTAAGAAATTACTTTCATTACATCTAATCTGAATCTACCCTCTTTTAGTCTGAAATCAGTATCCCTTGTCTTACTGTGACAGGCCCTACTAAAAATTTCATCCTCATCTTTCTGATAAGCCCCTTTAGGCACTGGAAGGTGTTATAAGGTCTTCCCAAAGCCTTCTCTTCTCCAGGCTGAACAGCCCAAGTTTTCTCAGCCTTTCTTCTTAGGAAAGGTGTTCCATCCCTTGGATCATCTTTGTGGGCCTCCTCTGGACCTGCTGCAGTAGGTCCATGTCTTTTTTGTGCAGAGGACTCCAGAGCTTCAGCCAGGCTTTGGTTTCTTGAGGAAATTACATTCATCTCATTAAAGTTTCAACCATTTAATTTTTATATAGCCATTTTTGAACTTAACATGATTTTTCTTCTGGGCTGATAACCTATTTCATCCTTGTAAACTTATGTCGTATTATTATATTTGCTGCCTTCCAAGATGGTCAAAATGTAATCATTCTTCAAATCCACTAGCTTTTTTCCTTATGGACTGATTTGTGTCTAAGGTTTATAATTTTGTAATGCTGCATAATTCTTGTTTAACATGTTTTTTCTGTTTTCAGTAGTCAGTGATGCTGCACCACAGGCCGTTGGTATTTAAACCATGAATGCCTAGCATTTTTTGAAATAACCCACCCATGCTCTTGTATTTTGCACAAATTTCTCTGTCCTGTCAGTTTGCTATTCAAACAGCTTGCTTTTAAGAAAAATAAGTATAAAGTCACTTGGAAAATCATCATTTGGTTTGGGGCTGGAAGGGAGGAGGAAGAAGAATGGTTATCAGTGCCTCGTTTGGGGAGACCCTGAGTTCTGGGTAAGTGAGTAATGCTGGAAAGTGCCTGTCAAGCCACAGAAGAGTTGCATTGACCTAGTCAAGAAGCAGCGATAGTATTATTTATGGGAAGAGCAGGCTTCTGTTCCTGTGCCACCCACAGCCCCACAGGACTCGACTGTGTGGGCTTTGTGGGCTCTTAATGGCATCAGGAGCAGCAGCAGCAGTGGATGGAGAGCAGGGAGCTGCCCAAGAAAATGATGGGCATTGGGATTTTTGAAGGGGGTCTGTGTGCGATTGTGTAGAGGAAGGGAGGGAAGGGGAAAGGAGGGCAAGGGATAGGATGGGGGAATGCAAAGTGAAAACCACCCCTAGAAGAAAGGATGGTCCAATCTAAAAAGTTTGAGACCTCATGGTCTACTTCTAGTAACTGGCATATAGGGAAAAGTAAATCACAGATGCACTAATTTTTACCACTGAAGAGTCTGGCTGGGGCTCTTTAGAGTCTCAGGCATCTTGCAGTTACAAAAACTGAGTTATGGTGGTGACCTGGCTTCTGTTGGTACTTCATTTTTCCGGTGGTTGCAAAGCTCCCTGAAGTTTTGATTCATTTTAAACCTGCTCGTCTTACAGATATTACTTTGTACTATCCAGCTTCTTCACATTTTTCAGTTTCCTCACAGCTGGAAGTGGGGAAGGTGGGGAGGAAAGACGCCTCTGTAGCCTCCTGCCTCCCAGGCAGCTGGTCTTTATCTTGATGGTATAATTCATATACAAAACCTTGAATTGAGTCTGTTCAGTTGACTGCACACAGCAACAGCTGATCAAACAGCAGGTTCATACTGTGCACCATGATTACCTGGATTACAAGGATAGCTTGAGTATAAACTGGGCTCATTTTGGCTTGAGTGATAAATCTGTGTTTGAATGTATTAAATATTGGAGCAAGACACCTCTTTTGTTCCAGTATGAACTAATTTTTTATGAGGCAGCTTGGCCAGAGGCTGAATCAGTGAGTTGTGCTAAATAATGAGCACAAATGAGGAAAGGAAAGGGTGTAAATGCTTTTATTTTCCCCTTTGGATATTTACCTTTTCTTCTATGCTCCCTTCACCACTTTTGCCCCTACACATTCTATCAGAATGGTACAATTCTAGTGGTAGCATTTTTTCTTTGATAGCAGCGATGTTTTTATGAACTGTTTGGCTCAAACTTCCTCCTGCCTGCACTTAGACATGGATGGATGGAAGTCACTTACAAGCCATCTTACTTAGTAGTTCTCTTCTGGGCTTTTCTGGATGACATGTATGTTCTCAGCCTTTGGTGTCCCAGCCAGGGAATGGTTTGGGCTTTCAGCCAGGTTAATTTTAATTTTTCAGTTGTTCAAATAGATAAAATGTTCACAAATCCTTTTAGGCTTTACAGTTTAGCCTGTGTGTGCATGTACACACCTACTTGTATATGTGGGCTGTGATGATGGTAGGAATTTGCAAGGAGTCACTGGGGCATGGCTGTTTGGAAGTGACAATGAGAGGTGCTCAATATAAATCTGTAATTATTATGTGCTATTTGGGTGAAAATAATTAGCTGAAGATCAATTAAAACATGAAACAAAGTGGATAGCTGTGGAGTGAGGACATTATGGCACTGCTGTGCTTTGCTGTTGCTCAGCCTGGCCTAGGTGACCACCCGAGAATCATCAGATACTGAGAAATCTGGGAAATTACATCTTACTCTTTAATGCCAAGATATGAGAATGATAGTCTGTTTATTTTTTAAGTTCACTTCTTCTAGTTGATCGTGGTTTTTGAGCATTTACTTTTCTCAGAGGACTGGAAAAAAAAGAATTCTTTGCTTGAGAACAAGCAATACTTGGTAAAACAGATAAGCATTTCTCTTCTGAGGCAACTGTTGCATAATTTTACAAAATTTTCCAGATGCAGCCTAGCCTTTTTTTTCCCCACATTGCTGTATGTGGAAGGCAAAACTATTCTTCAGAGTAAATCTGGCTGGCATTTTATTTGCTTGTAGATCTCTTCATAATAGTAATGCCTAAAAGGATGCTTTTAGGAAACTGCCTGTACAGACCCTCAGCCAGTTCACTGTGCTCAGCTTTATTTGATCCAGTGCTATGATCTGATTGTTGTAGCACTTTCAGTTCTCTCTGTCCTTTTTTCTCCCCTCTGTCTATTGTGTTTTGAGGCAGCCCAGAGTGTAAACTAGCGGAAGGAGATGATCTAAGCTAAAGGAGGCCCTGGGATTGAAGGCATGTGATAGTATAGGAGTAAAAATGATAATTGCATTATTATTGTTTACATTAACTCTTCAATATATCCTGGAGCCATAACAAAGGACATGCAGAATGTGTTTGGGTTTGTTTTTTTTTACCTGACTGGAGCCTAGAAGAAGACTTCTGACATGCTTTTGAAGTGTGAGGTGGGTGTGGCTGTTCTGCTCCATGTGTAAAACGTGTCAAGTCCATAAAATGAAGAGAACATTGAGTAAATGATCAATACTAGAAATACTCAACCTTTGAAAAGCTGGAGTGCTGAGTTTTGTTGCTATTAAGTTTCATGGGGAGCTTCAGATGTAAAAGTGAAGTGGAAATGTGGGAAGCCTTGGGCAGAACAGCTCTGCCTTCAGTGCTTAAGCCTGAGCACCACTGAATTGTCTTCATCCCATGCTTGGCAGGGTTTGAGCTTAAACCTCACAGCTTTGGTCATCTCACTCATATCTGCCCAGGCTCTGTATCCCTTATCCCAGCTGCAATGCCTGGGACAAATGTAGGCTGAACGTTTGTCAGGCTGATTTTAAGAACTCTGCGTAATTAATACTGCTCCTTGCACCGTGGGTGAGTCATGCAGGAGCTCTCGCAGGGAGAAGAGATCACAGAAAGTTGGGACTAGAGTTTATGCTTCTATTAAGTCCCATTAACTCATGGGAATGCTAATACTGACCTCAGTGACAAGATTACAGAATTAGAGCTCAGGCAGAAAAACTGATTGCCTTGGCTAGACAATGAAATGCCAACAGAAATAAATTATATTTGCTCATAGAGTGCCGTATCCTAGGCAGAAATGTTAGGTCCTTTGTACAAATATTTTAAGTAAATGTACATTTTAAGCAGATAGTCAGGTTGATAATGTCTTTTCTTGCTCCTTGGGGTTTCTGAAGCTCTAATTTTGTTGTTTTCTTAAGTTCCATAATGTTCTACGGAAGGCAGATAGGGTGAGGGATAATAATTTTAATGGCATTAATTGCAGCACAGTGATACAGTTTAGGAAGACAGAGTATCTCCCCCTGTGGCCAAAACACCTAGATCAAAAAAAAAGTTGCTTTGATAGTTTTCACTGTACTGCTTAGCACATGAAGGTGAGGCATGACTGAGAGTGACAGTTTACAGGGGCCCAGCTCTACCATGGTTTTGGGTTCTGAACTATAATTTTTTGAATCTTTTTTTGGTAGTATTGAATCAGGTATCTAAAGTACCATTGTTAAGAGGGCCAATTAGAGAAGTTAAAAGGTTACCTTCACCCTGAAATCACAGTATTCTTCACAAGAGCAAAATTCCTTGACCTTTCCATAATGTGAGGAACGTTACAAAACAATCCTGTACCACCTTAACTCACCCAGACCCTGGGCCAACGCTGGCTTTGCTTTTCCTGTTGCTGTTGTTGTCTTGGTTTTTATTTTATTTACAATCCGAATCTATAATACCTTACAGGCATTATCATCTCAAGCCATTATTTCAATTAAAACATTTTAGCTGGCTAACGATGAGTGACAGAGGTAAAGGTGAGCAGCGCCAGGCTCAATCTCTCAGTGGCAGAGCAGTAATTGGATTGTGTTCATTAGAGCACAAGCAAGACCAGTGCTATTAAATTGCAGTTTCTAGCACAGCAATGCAATAAAGAAGCTGTGGAGGAGGAAGGAGAAATCCCCCTGGTGCAAAATGGCTGCTTGGCTGTGGGTGAGGACAATGTCTTTTCTCTGGTCCTGCCCTCCATCCCTCCAGGGTCACAGTGACATGGAAACTGTAACTAATGCTGATGGTGCTGAATTACAGGATGTTGTGGGGGCATTTCTTAGAAGGAGGTCAGAGAGCCCTGAGTATAACCAAGGAGGGCTTTTATGTGAATTTTAGAGTAATTAGGTCTAAGAAACAGCAAACCGGATTCTTCTGCTAACTGATCTAATTTTTACATGCTAGAAACTTAGTTGCTGATTGAGAGAGTATTTCTTCTCTTTCCCCCACAATTTACCTCCACTGCTTGGGGCATATTTCTCTGAGTTTCTTCTTCTTGGCCCCATTCACTGCAACTGTGTTGACCACTAATGATGGTGTTCTCCCCAAATGTCCTTCTGCATTGTTAACAGATGGATTTTATTTCTTTGGGTACAGTGCAGCAGTTTTGGACAAACTCATTGATTTCTGTATCATACATTCTGTATGTATTTTGCAAGTATTTTGCAAGTATTCTTGAGCATCAGAGGTGGTAGGTCAGGGATACTCTACAAAGACATCTTATAGTGAGGGAAGTTGTATTTCACATGTGATCCCACAGCAATACCAGCTTCTATAACTTTTTGTAGGTTTTGACGTATTTCCTGGTTTTTTCTTAACAGTTTAGATATTTCAGATCGGGATTTTTTCATTTGTTTATTTGGGTTTTTTAGTTTGTTGTTGTTTTGGTTTGGGTTTTTTTGAGACTCATCACTTAAATTAAGAAAAGAAATTAAATTCACGGCCTCTCTGGTCAAAATGAGACATATTCAAGACCAAGAAGAAGAATACAGTGATTACTAAAATAACAGCTTCAATGTGTTAAATATCCATGGGCATCCATCTGTAGAATAATTGAATAGTTCTGTTAAAAAACACTTGAATTCATCTACCTTGGCAACCCTGACCTGAGGTGTTACTTGTCTATGTATAATCTATTATGATAGGTTTCCTTTTTCTGCTGTCAGTCTTGTGAAACCTTTTTGCATCCCACAATTTCCCCATTAACCCCGGGGCACAGGACTGTGCTGGGTCTGCAGGGTGAGCGTTACCCCATTTACAAGGTGCATTTTTGGACACATCCTGGTGCTGAGCCTGGTGCAATGTTTGTTTACTGCCCTTGGCTCCACCAAGGCTGCTCTGCCCACTGGCTCTGTGGAAAGCAGCATCTGCTACCTGACATCTCTGCAGACTCAGTGATTTAGATGTGGCTGAACAGGTTGACAAACAGGGGAAAAAAAATCCTTTGCAAACATATCTTCTGTGTCAAAATAAATACAGGGAGGAAAATGTTGGCAAATTCCATCCTTTGAAGGAAGTTCTGCAGTAAGACCTGCAAGTTAGTACAGCACAAGTACCATGGCAGCATTTCTTCCTGCTCAATGTACAATTTTAGTCAAAGGGAGGAATTTTTAAGTTTGTAAGGTGAACAATTTTTTTTTTTTATGCCAGCCATTTTGGAAGGTATTAATTGAGTGCTTGTGGCTTAGAACTTTCTTTGCTCCTTACATGAATTAAAGAACTTGTAGATGATTTGTGTAATTAGATAAATGAGAGAAGCAAGTTTTTTTCCTAGAAAGGAGATAATAAATATGGAGGAACATGATAAAGTAGTGAGTAACACAGAGAAAGCACAACAGGCATGCCTTCATAAATGTACTGCTTTTCAGAGATGCAACTTCCAGTCATGTCTTTTCTAGTGGATTTTTTGTTGAAATACTAAGATTAAAGGGAATATCAGTGAAATGGCTGATGCTAGGCAGAGTCAGAATGGTGTTATTAAATTTCAATCAGTTTTTTTAGAAAATATACTTTAAAATACTCTTTAGATAGTCAAATATATTTCCTCATAGGACTACATTGTAGTGTACATGGGGGTCAGTTGAAAAATGTGACTCTTCTCACGTTTGTCAGTCCAAATATATATATATAATAAATATATTAAAATATATATATTACGTATTATCCAAGTATATGTTATCCAAGTATATATAATAAAAAAAAATATAATAAGAGTTGGACTCTATGGTCTTGGAGATATTTCCAACCTTAATGACTCTATGATTCTATGAAATAGCAGTTTGGATCTTGCCCTGGCATAAATATTTAAGATTTTCTGTTTAAAAAAAAAAATTAAAAGTCTGAATTATTTGTTCTCTCAGCATAAGAAAACTGTTAATGTTAGGAAGTGAGGTGGTAATGAAGCTGCTTAGTGAAATGATGCAATTTAAGGTGTTTAGTAGGTATAGAGCCCTCAAACAAGGAAGAAATAAGTTGGAACTGAAGATGAAATAATTACTGTGATGATTACATTTGAGTCCAGTCTGTGTGAATGCAGAGTGCTGCACGATGGGGAAAGAAATGATTTTCGTGACTTGAACTTGCGTTATAAGATTCTGGGGGAGGCAATCTCCCACCAGGATCTCTGGGTGGCTGCCGTTGGGTACCGGGTTGCCGTGGTAACAGATGGAGGCTTGCCCGGTTAAGCATCCTCTAAACACAGTGGTATTTTCAGTCTGGGGCTTCAAATAATCATCTTTGCTTCTTTGTTGTTTGCATTAATTATCTGCCTGCCAGTTCTTTGAGCAGAACTGCAGGTGAGGCTGCTTAACTGCATGATTCCTGCCAGATCTGTATCTATATCTATATCTATATCTATATCTATATCTATATCTATATCTATATCTATATCTATTTATCTGTATGTTTATATAAGGCTCTCTGTGGCCCCTCAGGGAAAGCTGACCTGCACTGGAAACTGGACCCAGTTTCTGTCTTCTGTGAAGTGGTGGCAAAAGTGGCTGAGCCCTTATATTGCAATGCAGATCTGATTCTGCTGAAATGCTCCTGGGGAGGAGGGAAGGCTGCCACGGGGTGACAAAACGCTGTGCACGAAGTCGGGGTGATAATAGCACCAGTCACGTTTTTGGATGACTTTTGCATTTGAATGTGGCTCTTTGCCTCGCTCGTGAGGAATGGAGGAAATATCAAAGATCTGCCTTTTGTTAGTGATGTGCAGGAGACTGACAGGTGAGCCAGAGGCAGTGCTGGAATGTGAGGCATGAGAAGGGTTAAACTTCTCCAGAGGAGACCTTATATCCTGTGTGACTGATTTTTCCAGGCTTTGCTTCACAGGTATTGTGTGTGCTCTGTTTGCAGCAGTTGGAGCACAGAGAGACCTCTCTGACTCTTGCCCAGGAAACAGGCTCTGGTTTGTGGGGGTTTCCTGCAGCAGTTGTTGGTTGGTGAAAAGCCAACCTCAGCCTCATGCCCCAATATTAACATGCTTGTATTCATTTCCATTTTAATATACTTTGGTTGCTGTTCCTGGTGCCTTGTCTGTCCTTGTACCACTTTGGCTCGGAGTTCTCCCTCCACAGCATCCAGTCCCCTCACTGTTATTGTAGTGACAGTCCAAGAGCCCACCTGGGACCTTGAGTCCAGCTCCAGGAACAGGCATGGGGTGATGTGGCAGTACTGTGATTTCAAGTGTGTGAAATACCAAAACCAGCAACATTTCCAGCTGACCCTTGCACTGTAATGTGGTATCTGTCAGCAGCAGCCTTGAGTTATCCTGCACTGTGTGTGCTGAGAGACCTACTCTGGTCCTTTACTGTACCCTCTGTCCCTCCTGGGCCTCTGCCTTTGCTTCTTCCTTCTTTTTCCTGTTAGTAGTGATTTCCTGTTTGTGATGATTTCTGCAGCAAACTTGGGACCAGAACAGAGCTGTGATGTGGGTGAGGGGAAGGGTGCATCACCAGCCCTTGAACTCATCAGGTGATGCTTAGTTTGGGAACCCTGCAGACAGCATCTTCCAAGCCCCAAGGAATATCCCTCCCCCTGCAGAGATCAGATCTGCTGGAGGATGGGCATGGATGGGGCAGTGAGATATTAATGAGCCTGATCCTTCCCTCAGCACTGTTTTGGTTTTTTGTTTCTGCTTTAGGAAAGAGTAAACTCTTACCCATCTTTAACAGGTCCATGTGTGAATGTGGCAGGGGGTGGGGGAAAGGTGGCACGTGCCCCAGAATAAATACTGGGGAATAAATAGGAGGTGGGTGCAATCAGGTGGATGAAAGGTGCAGGAGGAAACAAGGAGGTGGTACCTGGACTGCAAATCGGCTGCATTTCGGTGGAGTCTGGAGAGTTATCCTTTCACAAACTTCTCTGTTGGTTCAGCTCCTGGGAATAAACTGCCTTTGTTCCCAGCTGCACTGCAATGTTCATTCATTAGATTTTAATAAAGAAAGTCAAATCTCATATCCCTTAATCAGTGTTGGTAACTGAACGCTATTAATTGATTACTCAATACCTGTTAGCGTGATAAGCCAGCAGAGACCTTCAGTGACAACAGCCTTCAGTTTATGCATTCGTTCTGTAAATTATTAATAACTACTATTGATCCTCTCCCAACTGATGAAATATTTCTCTTTTTTGAGAAGTAACTTCTTTTTTTCTTTAACAGATAAGCCAGATTTATTTAGGAGTTTTGTTGCCTATTTTTCCTCCAGGAGCCGATCTCTCTTTGCAGGTTTTTTGAAGGGGTTGTCCATGTTTACATACCATGGCTGTTTCTGTATTATGTTCTTCCTTAGTATCTTCAAATATTTTTGAGTGTAGTCAAGGCCACCGATCCAGCCAGATGTTTTTGCAATATAATTTCCTCAGTAGGAAGTATGGAAAGACCTTTATCAGTTTCATTACTGTTTTTCTCACCAACACTTATATGAAAACCCAAGGTAAATAAGCCCATGAAACTAGGGAAAAAAAAAACAAAACAGAAGAGTAAGATGTTTTAATGGAAACATCTGCAGCTTCTCTTCAGAAAATGTTAAATTCTTTAGATAGATAGGCCTACAATATTGAATCTTTTTTTTTCTTTTTTTTTTCTTTTTTTGGATGGGGAAGTAAAGAGCCTAAATGGTTTAACCAGCACAGTACAGCAGTTTCACTACAGGGCTGGGAACAGGACTGGCTTCTCCTACTCCCGGTCCATGAGCTGGTTACCAGAATGTTCTGTGGCCTCCCCAGGGCTGCTGTATTTTCTTAATTTTAATTTCATTCAGTCCTGCCACGTTAGCTTGGGCCATCTGTTTTTGCTGCCAGAGCTTTTTGCCGTTTCTTCCACGGCTGCCTTCTGCTTGGAACAATCTGCTTGGATGACAACTCCAAGACTGCGTGTACTAGGACACACAGAGGGAGCTGGTTGCATTCTCATGGTAACAAGGCAGAGAGCCAGAAGGAAAAGATAAATTACGGTGTATGAGTGCGGCTTCCAGCCTGGCCTCTTGCTGAACTTTATTCAACACATCCTGGTAGTTCAAAAGGATGATACAACCTGCTAGAATGTTACTCTTGTCCTACTAGAAATTCACATGTGGCCACAGTAAACACCTCAGTTTATTTAAATCTCAGTTTGTGTGCAGGAGTAAAAGGCAGAGATGATCTTAGGAAGCTGAGAGGTTGTGGGCTGTATTCCCTCCATGTGCACGCTTTCTGGTTCCCTTCGTTCCCACAGCAGCTTGACACACTGGCTGCAGAGCCTGACACTGATATTTTCCACTGTAGTTGTGAGCACTTATGACATCAGAACTAAAAAGAGATATTGCCTCCTCTATTTTTACTGTTCCTTCACTTGGGCATCTCAGCTTCAAGAGTTGCAAGATGGAAATAAAATGTGTTAAAAAATGGATGAGGAACAAACCAATTTTTTGGGGTAGACTTGCCTGTATTTTTAATTTTTGTTGCCACGCACAGCTGCACGTTCTGTATCTTCTCATTCAGACCATGTGTTCTTCTGGAGATGAAACTTGTGATGTGACTGTGTGGGAACTTTGCTACTGTACTTTAAGATACTCAGAACTGGAAAGCAGAGACATAAAACAAGTGTCAGGAAAACTTCTCAAATTTAGGAGATCCTAATACTAGGATCTTAATATTAGGATCTCTGATAATTAGGAGAGCCCTAATAAAACTTCCTTTTTTTTTTTTTTTGTTAGAGCTATAAAAGATGAGTGTTGGGGAGGACAGCTTTCTGTTTACAAACAGTAAAGTTCGTAAATTCTCTGCCTGGCTGGATGACTGTCATAACAAGGGCTGGCTTCTGCATCAGAATTGCTGAGCATGTGGTGCAAAACTTGCTCAGCACATGTAAAATTGGACCACAAACTGTTTTAATAGGTGGCTTCTGTTCCATTTAGTGATTATTGTGTTTTGAGGGTTTTGATTCCACCACCTCACCACCCTAGTATGGCGTTTGAATGAAAAATTCAGGGTTTGTATGGACAGCTATGAGAGTATTTACATATCAAGTCACAAAAGCTGTGCAGTGCACATACAGAAGTATTCTTTAATTGCTTTTCTTTTTATCTTTTAGGTCTCTCAGCAGCCAAGCTCCTGACTGAGTCAGGCTTGAATGTGGTGCTGCTGGAAGCCAATGACAGGGTTGGTGGAAGAACTTTCACCGTAAGGGTAATTATCCCCAAAGCCATTTGTACATTACATATTCATACTTACAGTATATGCCATACGTGTGGGGGAAAATTTCTAGAGTACCAGCAGGTGGGAAATTTCCTGATACTGTACCAGGAGGGGAAGGGAAAGACTGGCGTGATGGTGGGGACAGAATATTTCTGTGTGATCTGCAGGCTCTGGAGTCATCCATCTGGGAAGGAGAATGTGATGAGCTAAGTTTCAAAATAATTTCCTGGGGAAAAACATCTTAGAAATCTCTAGGGAAAAAACACCCATGAGGCCAGCCATGCTGTGAAGAGCCTTGAGCTGAACTGTGACATGGCCCATACAGAGTGGTGTAGGGCAGAGGAGTGTCAGGGGTGGTTGGGACCTAGAACTACCCTGTCTCCCTTCACTCCTTTCCCTTCTGCTCTGTCTTGACTTGGGACACCCCCTCATACTCTGCCCATTGGAAAATCTTGCCCGTGCTGCTTCCTAGGACAGTGTGTTCTAAACTGGTTGTTGGTGAGGCGCCTGACTGAGCAAGAGCTGCACAGATGTCTCTGGCTCTGTCCTCTCCCTGCCTTTCAGGCTCTTTCCTTTTATTAAGGCTGTAATGTAACAGTGGGCCACCTATTCTGGTTATGAACTCCAAATCATAACCAGCATACTGGTTATGAACTCAGCACACCACAACTCTACCGAAGAATTTGTTTACCATGGGGAGAAGAATCTTAGCCAAAATGCTCTGGGAGTGTTTAATTTCATTTCATTCCTCTGGATTACTCTTTTAACTTGTGTGCTATTTACAAAGGGCTCATCTCTTTCGGTTTTGTCTTTTTTTCTTCCCTTTTGTGTGTTGTGTGTGATAAACCAGAATAAGCAAGTTAAATATGTGGACCTTGGAGGGGCTTACGTGGGGCCAACACAGAACCGTCTCCTGCGGCTCTCTAGAGAATTGGGAATAGAGACATACAAAGTGAATGAAGTTGAGCACCTGATACACCATGTCAAGGTAAGAGATGCTCTCAAGCTGCTGCTGTAAACATGAAAGTTGTAGTGATATCCTTTCTCATTGTTTTCCACTCTTGCTGCAGTGGAGAATACCTGCTTGGGTGTGCGGCATCTGAGTTTGTTGGTTAAAAAAATGTGTTGGTAATGAAATCACCAACAAATTACTATACTAGTACAAACTATGACATGCACACATATTTGTGTGTGTACCCTGTAGGTGCATCCTGCTAGCTGATGCCTTGGGTCAGGTCTCCCCTCTTAGTCGAAAGCCCTCAAAAATCTTCCTTGTTTACAAACAGTGCAGCTGTGACTCTTCTGTGCAGGTCAGCTGTGATAAACACTGAAAATCCCTTTCAGAAGTCCTGGATGTATCTCCAAGCAGGCTGAAACATTCTCAGGATGGGCTTCCTAAACCAATGATGATTATTATGCTGACAGAAAGAAATGTGAGGGGTTATGTCTGGTTTTGCTGGTGGGGAAACTCAACGTGCAGAGTAGCAAAATAGTAACTGCAAAAGGCTCTGGGAATCAGCCTTGTGGAGGCAGATCCGAGTGATCTGTTCATGGTCTGAAATAGAACAGCTATGGCAAAGCTGTTAAAAAGCCCACGTATTCTCAGTAGTCATTCTCCAAAAGAGCATCCTTTCTCCTTCCCTGATACAGAGCAGTGTTGCACTCCCACAGAAAGGAAACTTTCGTTGTTAGACCCAAGGAGGTTAACTCTGAGTTTCATTATATGCTTAGCAATTGTGCAATGACTGGCAAAATATTTGTCAGTAGTTGGTGTTTGATCAAAGGTTAAAGAACACATTGACAGATTTGAAAACAGCAGTAGAGAAAAGATGTCCTGTCATGTTTTCCATTATTTTTTCCAGTCAATTGTTATAAAAGAGTGTTCTCAAAATGATTTGCTGCGGTGACTGTCTGTAATTACCATTTCTGTGGTAGAACTAATGGATACGTCCACACTGCTCTGTTTTGTGTGCCTCTGGCATCGTCCTCAAAGCCAAATTTTCTGTTTGTTCACAGTATTTAGCCTTCAAATCTCCCGAACAGCGATAGGAGGTCATGCCACGAGCGGAAACACTTGACATGGCCAGTCAGGATGCCCAGCTTTTCAGGGCAGCCTGCTGTCCTGACATGGTGGCATTCCAAAATACTGCCAGAAGTCACTGTTTCTTGGGGTTGTTCCCAGTCAAGTGTTGAAAGTCTCCAAGGAGAGAGATCCCAGCTGCTGGCTGAGTGCTCCCAAGCTATGCTAAGAGCCTAGAGGTTGTATGGAAGCAGTTTGTAGGCTCAACTGCCTGTAGGAGTTCCTGAAGAGAGGAGAATCGTGTGCCAGAACTCCCTGGTAGCCAAGCAGGAGGTAAAGAGAGGAGATAATTCCACAGTCAGTAGCACATCCTTTGCATTTCCTGATTTCATTCATTTAAAATCCTTTATTTCCATTTTTCTTCTGTGTTTATACAGTTGTGGGGAACTATTAACATAGTTGAAGAATTACAGTTAAATAACTGGCACATGAGCACTATGCACTAAACATATGCACTGCCTTGTGGCTAAATCTTCAGCATTTCATGTATCTTCAACACGTTCCTCACAGGTTTCTGAGCCATGTGGCTTGTCCATGGTTTCCCTGAAAATGGACAATGCTCATGTGCTCCTTGAAATGTAAGCAGTGCTCCCAAGTTGTACATTCCGAAGTACACAAAGGGCTGTGTCCCCTATGTAGATTTGAATTCACATGCTGGCCCAAGCTTTGTGGCTGTGGCCAAGTGTAATTAAATTCTGCACCACAAAATTATCCAAGCCCAGAGAGGCAATGAAACCTCAAGGTTTTAATTCTTCTCTTGCTACACAATCGGGCATCACAGTGCATCTTGTAAAATCAGCCGCTATTTTCACTTATACCCAAAGGCAAAATAAAGCCTTTCATAGTTAATTAAATTCATTTTAGAGGCTTTTTAATACAAGTAATATATGCAGCTTCTTTGTACTACAAAATGAAAAGAATGCATTTTGTTGATCTCTGGGTGGGTCTCTGCTAATTAGGCTTTACCAACTTGACTGGGTAGCGTGGTTTTTTTCTCCTTTAATCTTTTTTAATGTCGGATTCTGTTGTGAGATTATTTTTGGTGTTGCTTATATTGCGTGTGATACCTTCACAGAAACTCAAAATTATGTTTCTTGCCCTACATTTTTTTTCTCTCGCCTCCATTTGTTAAGCAGCCTTTTTCATGGTCTTTGAAAAGAGATTAGTATGTTCTTTTCATTTTTGTAAATACTGGTTCATCAGCCTTAGTGAGAAAATTAGTATAGCTCTGTAAGTAGTATTTGGTAGGCAAATTGCTGCCTGAACACCATTGATTTTTCAATAGCCTAACTGAAATTAGGTTCATAAATCCAGATTCAAGGAGCAAAAGCAGAACTGTCTGAGAAGTCATCATCTCCTAACAGTTCTCCAACTGGACTGGTAGGCAGATATAAAATCTGTAAAAATGCTTCTTAAAATGAGATAACTTCTCCCTAGCTTCCCAAGAGAGGATTCCGGGTCCTACCTTAGATATGCAGATGTGCAGCTTTTGACTAGTGATGTTTATTTTCCTCACCAAAATGACAATTTTTGTGTTTTTAAAAAAGCAAAGCTAAGAGCTATAGTCCAGGTAATTTTTACCTTTGCTGTGTAACAGTCCCCGGAAAGAAGTGCTGAAATGTGAAAACATGCCAAAAATTGTGAGGGCTTAATTAAAAAATTTTCCTCGTTAATTCAAGCTGTGCTTCACTTCTGTGCAGTCTCATTAGCCACGCAAACCTTCTGCAGTTTAAAACAAATTTACCGTATTTTCAGTTGTAATGCAGTTTCCATGTCCAGGATAACTGTGGAACTGCTTTGCTCTGCTATCCTCAATCTCTGTGAGGAAAGATTTCTTTATATGAATGGTTTGCCCCATGAATCTTTTTATAACTTGATTCTTTTATGTACAGTGAGGGTGACCTACTCTTTGTCCAGCTGCAGTGCCAACTGAACATCCTCTGATCCCATTTTCTACAGGATCTTTTTATGGGATGATGCCATGAGGCTTCCTGGAAATTCCTTATTACAAAAGATTGTGGAAACACTTGTTCCTTCTAATCTCTGTGTTGTCTCAGTGCAGGCTGTGGATAGTGCTAACAGCTGGCTGAGGTAGCTGGCTATTTTCACTGCCTGTTGCACCTGAAACATTCCTCGTGTGGTCATAGCTGAGTTGTTTCTTCAGCATCAAAAGGGCCCCATTGCCATGGCACCCATTCTGGGGGGTCTTTCAGGTTAAGATGTTGGGGGAAACATGGAGCATCCCTTCCCTAGTCACTAGATAAGTTCTTGACAGCCACTTGCCACTACATCATTACCTCGATGAAGTTCCCTGTAAGAGGATGGAGTTTCCTCCTGCTCATCTCTCTGCCAGCAGCACTGGGTGGAGGTGTCTGAGTGATACCATGCCCACTTGGAGTTTGGCACCACTTTCATAAAAGATAAATAAGTGACAGCTCTGAGGAGAGTGATAATGTGAACCCTGCCTGCAGCACCTCATGAAGGTGAATATTTAATCCTATGCACACAGTGCTTTTAAGCAGGACCCCAAATTTGCACTGATTTGGCCAGGTTACATACTGATCTACAGCAGACTTGCAGAACAAAATTTTACAGCCCTCTTGGGTGTCATTCATTTTCATCACTATTGTGCTTATTAAAATGCAGTTTGCAGTGGTCTTGTTCATGAATTGGAAATATGATGGCCGTGTTGTATTGGGATTTAATTAGCAGCTGGATAAGTGACTGCTGTATCTGAAGTTACAGAATTCAGTGGTGTTTCTTCTGTGATATCCATGATACATGCACTGAAGCTAGGCAATATGATTTATTTAAGCTTTTCACCTGCAAGTCTAAGGGCAGTATCTCCTGGCATAGTCTGTAGTACAGAGCATAACAGCTTAAATGGATTTTTGAATGCTAGGTAAAAGTGCTTTCATTGTTCTTTGTATATCTCAATTAGAGTGCAGTCAGAGAATGAAAAGACTGTGAGACTCTCAGTAGCTATCAGTTTAAGTGAGGTGAAATAGCCTCATGTCTTTTGTTTTCTCTCCTTTTTGCTGACAATTTGTAAAGAAGAACTTGGGGAGCTGAGAATACACCTGAATCTTGAAGAAGCTGGGCATCTGGTGTCTTAAAAGAGAAGCCAAGTAAATTCAAAGACCCTTAAATTGCTACAGGGCCTTGACAGCTGCACGTGTCATTACTGGAACACTGATCTGTGTTATTTTAGCTCTTTCCTGGGGATGAGAATGCAGACATTCCTGCCACAAGGTGCTCTGTCTTTATCACACTCACTTGTAGCTTCAAAAGTGAGTCTGAGGTTGACCAGGCTGAAGTTGGTGGAAGCATCTTCTGGACCCCCAGAAGGGATATCTGCCAGTCTGTGAATGAAGAGCAGCTTTTGGCAGGAATATAGGAAAAGCTGGACTTGTTTGGTCTCACTGGACCTGCCCTGTAAACAGAAGGGCATCTTCTCTTTTTTCTGTGCCAGCCAGCTGGCAGTATCTGCAAGAAGAAGTTTCCCAATTAGGACTTTTCAGATTAAAATATGGATATTTGTATTACAGCAGCTTAAAAGAAGCAATTATGTACAGCAAATGTGCAAAGTGATCTCTGTCAAGGGAGACTGTAAAGCAAGGTCTTGCAAAGGGTGTTTATTGATCAGGAAGACTAAATGGGAGGCTGGAAGCTGTGACCTAATGGTAGCATGAGGATGAAAGGAGTAAGAAAAATGAACTGTAAATAAGGTATGCATTTCTTAATTACATTTGAGGGGAAAAAAAATTTTCCTGACTCTCAGCTTTCCCAGACTGCACAGTATGTTCATGGGGAGACAAGGACAAGGACTTGTGCTCCCACCTAGATTATTTAATTGAGACTGCTGGGAGAAAAGCTTCAATTGCATCTGATTGTAGAACTGATTTTTGTTTCCCTTGAAAAGCTGATTAATGTCTACAGGAAAACAGAATTAGAGAATTTAATCCAGTATTTAATACAGGAACAACTGGCTGAGCATACTGATTTCCCATGTCTGTAAAATTTTATGTAAGTTTTCATATTTTTAGTGACCCCAAAGTCATTTTCTACTTAAACCCAGTGTTCTAGTTGTGGGGCAGTAGGTCTACTCAGTTTTACTGTAGGCAGATGCTCTTTTGAAGGCTTTCTTCCAAATGAATCTCCACTTTTCTTTTGTTTTCATTTGTTTATACCCCATTTATCTGCTTTTTAGAAGGGAAGGAAGATTTTTCTTAAGACTGATTCCAGAAATACTGAAAAGTTTTCAACTGATTTTATCCATTTTGTTGGCTGGTTTAGTTCAGGTGTTGAAAGCCACATGCAGGTCCAGTTTCAAAGAGTATTTAGAAACAAAGTCCCTATAAATCTGTGCTTTGTAAGATACCTTAATGCTTTTTCTAAAGGTGTTTTTTGGTGTCTAAAACAAAAAAAAAATCTTATTCTAGTAGGAAGGAGACTTGATTAATTATTTTCACAGCTGATTGGAAAAAATAGTTTTTTAAATATACATATAGCAATACATAGCTTTTAAATTCAGAGCAGATCCTCAATATTCTCAATTTTACTTTTTAAACCCCTTCAGTGGTGGTATTTTTCTCATTCTGCTTTTTTTCAAGCATGACAAGTATTTAACAGATTGCATGACCAGTGTGGCAGAGTGAAGATGGACTTTATTTCCATAATACCACAGAAACAGGTTGTTCCCAAATAGCTCCTTTCCTTATCAGAATGCATGTTTCAAGCCACTGTGTCTGGCTGTGCAACACTTGAAATGCAATTACTTTTCATAATGAAATTCCTAAGACATGTTGGCATCCACAGCTGATGAACTCAAATTAAATATTGAAAGATATTTGGAGGACATTTTGGCGTGTCTTAGTGCTGGAGCTTTGCACCATCAGTTATACATTTTTTTTTTCTGCTGCATTTATATTTTCTAACCTATAGATCTTGCTACCTTTAAGATATCTGTCAATATAGAAACCAGCTGAGCATATCAGGTCCTGAGCAGTTTTTCAATGAGGGGATTTTCAATGAAGTCAGCACTGTTACAGTTTCTAAGTAGGCTGTATAATCTCTCTCATTTTGGTCTAGCTACTTGCCATTTTTTTAATTGAGAATTATGATTATACAAGAGGCTTAGTCTCAAAAATGTCTTGCTAGACGTTATGAATTAAAAACATAAAAACCCTGACCAACCAAAAAACCTCCAAAAAACAACAAATAAACACACACCCCCTTTAAAAAACCCTCAAAAAGCAGGCACAAAAAAACCCCCAAAACCAAAATGATACTTTTCCACAAGGCATCAGATGAAAAACAGCATCTGAGACAGGTACAGAGTTACAACCTGAAGTGATGCTTTTCTGTTTCTGATTTTCCTTGTCATAGCTTGGGGTCTTACGGTTCCTGAGCTCTGTATGAATGACTTTACTGGGATTTTAAGCTGAGAGAGCAGGGTGTGTGTGATGTACCAGTGCTGTGAATCAGCAGAGGGCACTACGTGCCAATAAACCTGTGTGGCTCTGAATTAGCATGCAGAGTGACAGTCTTGGTGAAGTGAGCATCAGTTAGTCCAAGGTTTAGATGGTTTAGCTGAGGGAATGTCTGTGCTCATTCAGGGATGCAGGGAATGCACCATACCTCCTCGTGACTTCCAACAAGAGCTGGCTTTATTTATGAGATGTTTGTACTGTGCTATGAAAAATGCATGGATCATCGTCGCCAGGGGCTTCGGTTCACAGAACTGCATCTCACTCTGGCACTACCTGGGTACATAGTGTTTAGGGGAGCCTGAAGTTGTCTTGGGCCTGTGAAAGCAGGTTTTCTCCTGAGAATCCCACTCTGCACTGAGATACTGGTATTTCCTGGCAGTCCTTTTTCAGCTAAGCTTTATCTCACTGTCACCCTCACAGGAGAAAGTGCGTGAGATCTGGTCCCTGTACCCTCCTGGGTGCTGGGGCTGATATTCAAGGGGCTACTGATATGTGGCTGTCACGTTATGGGGTTTTTTTTCCCTGTAAAAACCCATTTCTTACGTCAGCATTTTGACCTGAAACAGACCTGATGTAGAAAGAAAGCTCATTTCTGCACCACTGTTACACAGGCCCATCGTAACTCAGCCAAATGTTGTTTGACGTGAAACAGATGGCTGAGAAAAATCTATCGGGAATTGCAGAGTTTGTGACAAACACTGGGTTTCTCATTTCCCTGCTGGTTTATTCCTGGGACAGCTGGGTTGCATGAGTTTCCTCCCTTTAGTTTCAGCTTCTTCAGTGAGCTTCAGCCCCCAGTGCAGCAGCAGCTTTGTGAGCAGCAAGTGATCCATACAGTGGCAGGTAGACCTGCAAGCGCTGATGCTGCTGTTGTGTTTTTTTTTGAAGCATTGCAAGTGGCATCATGAAACCATTTCCAAAATTTTATATATAAACAAAAAAAGGATAAGAAATACTTCTGAGCGTCGTAGAACTGGTGTTGAAATACCGTGTCAGATGATTGGAAGGGGTGGTTATTGTTGATGGTTTTACACAGCTCTGATTTAGGTATAAAAATATTTGGAAAGGAAATGTTTTGTGCAAGTGCCTTGTTATTCTTTAGGGATTACGCACCACCAGGAGGCACAGAGAATGCTATTCCAAGCAAATGAGCAAATTTTGCCTAAAAATCGAAAAGGTTTTTGTGTTTGCAAAAATGCAAATTCACCATAAGTAAAGCTGAAATGTTTTGGTTTGGTGGTAACTACTCAGAGCCATCTGTAGTCTTTCTTTGCTGCTGCTATTTTTGTTTCTGTGTAGAGCCTAGTCTGGCAGTCTCTTCTCAAACAAAATTCTGATTGACAGCTCCTGGAGTTTTGTTTGTACAAGAAATAAGGATCAGGCCTTAGGACATGCCTTAGGAACTCTTGAAAGTAACTTTCACAGGAAACTCACCAACTTTGATGACTGTTTTTATTTTTTTCAGGTAGAAGTTTGTTCTTGTTCTTTATGAGACTTGCCACCCCAGATCCCTACACAAGAGACATAGCCAAGATTTTCCTTTTGGCAGTTCAAATGCAGTGAAATAGAAGAACAGTAAAACAGAAATATGGTTTATGTGTCTCTCAGCCGTGCGCTCATGAGGAAGCACCTCTGGGAATTCATAAGACTCGAGTTAACTCGGAGGGGATGACTGGGTTAGGGTTGCCTCTGGCAGAGCAGGAAGCTCAGAACAAAATCAATAATTAAAATAACCCATTCTGATGCTGTCCTGGTTTTCTTGAGCACAGCAGTGTACTTGTTTCATAAACCTAAATTTGGGAAATAGCAGGTGCTTGAAACCAAACTGGTAAGCTCTGGCTTTGGAATACTTACATGGTGCTGACACTAGTGAGGGCTCCAGAGTTCAGAAGAAGGCACGGTAAAACTGACTTCTTGAGGCCCTGGAGCCAGTTATGGAATTTTAATGTGCCTCAAATATGTAAAAGGTTATTTCCAACATGATTCAGATGTTATCACCTGGGACAGGAAGGCACTTGGTCTGAGAGGTTTTGCTCTTCTCTCACAGCCCTATGGCAGCCAACTATGAATTGATGTGTGCCCCAGTATAAATTGATTCCATGCTAAGAGATTCCATAATAATACCCAAATGTTCATGCTGGGACCAAATGCCTCTGGTGAAGCAAACTTGTGCAGTTCATCTCCATCTACATGGGTATGTTTTCCTGATTTCAGGTTTTGTTTTCCTGATTCCAATATTTTCATATGGTTGAGCACAAAAGATGTAGAAATGCACTTTTGTTTCATGCTGAATGAAAAAAGACAACCCTCAATTTTCTGGGTAAATATGAGGATAATGTCCATCCTCAAACTGGAAGTGCTAGATTTTTAACCTGGTGCCTCTGGCACATGAAATGACTGGAGATCTACTCTGGCTATGAGAGAACTTCTGATTGAAAACTTCTAAAAATTTGCTTTTGGCATTGTAAAAACCATAATTTATCCTCAAAAGCACTGCAGAATTTAATTGTTGTCTTGTAGCTACTTCTTGTCCATTTACCAGAGAATGAAATCCTTTCCTCTCAATTTTGCTTTCTTCCTAACTTTCATTGCCCTGGTGTTTTTGGCAAGGATTCCATTAGAGTCTTCTGTCCATCAAGATTAGGTGAAAAACCAGAGTCTTCTTAACTTTCTCTAATCGGTTTGGGAGTTTTGTAAACTAATTTTCTCTTATTCGTAGGTTTGATTTTTTTCCTTACTGATTTCTGAGTATCTTTCTTTTTGAATTAAAAGTCCTCAAAGTTATTAGCCAGGACTTTTCAAGGTTATATCTCATGTTGTTATTTCCAGACTAAGTTTTGAGTCTTTCCTTTTGTGCCCTTTTATTGTCTCTTCTGGTGCTTGCAGACACCTGCAGATTTGAATAATGTGCTCTCTGTCCCTTCTTTCACAGTATTAATAAAGAGGCTAAATCAAATCAGGCCTGACATTTCTTTGAGTAAGTGGTCTTTGGATACTTCTCCTCAAAAAGACACAGTGTTGTTGTTGTTGTTACCTGGTTATAAATATTAAATCTTGGTGCAGTATGATTTTGTTTAGCCAGTGTAAATACTTTTTTTAGTGATATATTGTTGTGGCACTGCATCAAATATCTATTAAAAGTTAGTACTTCTACTGTTTGACATTCATGATCACACAGTGCACACTTAAATATGTAATTTAATGTAAATTTTGAAAAATCAGCTGTGGCATACAATATGGCCTTTCTTATTTATCTGTCTTATGGTCTCCAGAATGCATTGTGAAAAAACAAAAGTACCTGCATAATGCTAATGAGCCTTTCTTTGTGAATTTTTAAAGATATTAGGCTACCATCCAAATAGCCAGCCAAGGAAACCCCATGTAAATAAAATAGCTCTACAAATTACCCACTGTCTTCCACTCTTAATTAAGCTCAACTTTCTGGACAGCTAGTAGTGGAGATATAGATACAAAAAATCTGACTATTAAATATGTAATGATGTAATTAGGATGTTGGTATGGGTTGCACTGTCCCACTGTAATTTACAGCTAGAGGTGTTGGGCTGGAAGAATAAGTCTAATTAGTAAATGCCACATTTTCTGCAGGGCTGGTAATTTTTAGGTTAGCTGTAACTTTTTTTTTTTCCCCTAGGAAGGTCTCTGAGCTATGATTTAGTGTATAATAAAGCTTACCACAACTACTTTTGTCTGATTTTGAAAGAAAAAAAACCCCAAAGTGCTAAATGCAATTAACAGTTCAGTCTTTTCCTGAACAATTAGGAGGAAAAAAAGTTATATGTATATATCTTTTTCAGTAGCAAATAGCCATTTTTTTGACTCAGTCAGACAATGCTGCTTCATTTCATTTTTTTGGTTTGATCCTAGTGACCACTGCAGGGTGTTATATGAGTTGCCCAGAAGTGCCAGATGTGAAGTTTTGGAGGTGAAGTATCATTTCTGCACATCTGACTTGCTGATTCAGCTGTGTATCACACCTAGGTTGCACGTGCAGAGTCACAGGAATAACAGAATAACCACCCAGAGCTGGTTTCCCAGGATCATGTTCAGGTAACCTTTGAGCATCTCCGAGGATGGAAGACTCCACAACTTCTCGGGGCCATCAGTGCCAGTGCTCAGGTGCCCTCATGGTGAAAAAGCGTTTCCTGATGTTTGGAAGGAGCCTCCTGTGTTTCAGTTTGTCCCTGTTGCCTCTTGTCCTGTGTCCTGCACACGCAGGCACGACCTGTCAGAAGCTGTCACGTGGATTGATTAAATTTGTG
This sequence comes from Oreocharis arfaki, assembly GCA_013398015.1. Taxonomy (NCBI): domain Eukaryota; kingdom Metazoa; phylum Chordata; class Aves; order Passeriformes; family Paramythiidae; genus Oreocharis; species Oreocharis arfaki. The sequence continues at coordinate 443,581 of VZRR01001902.1, read as the reverse complement.
CTTTTTTTGAACACTTAACCTTTTGGTGCAGCTTCCCACACGTGGAAACCATGATTATGGTCATCTTTAGGGTTTTTTTTATGATGTTTTTGTTTGTTTTTTGTCTTGTAGGGTAAATCTTACCCCTTTAAAGGCGCATTCCCTCCTATGAGGAATCCATTGGCCTACCTGGACTACAACAACCTATGGAGGACCATGGATGAGATGGGAAAGGAGGTATGGCATGAGGCATTGACTGTCTCAGCTCAGCTTGGCTCCATGAGGGGCAGAGGGAAAGGATTAGGATGCAGACAGGTAAAGCTGCTCTGGATTGAACAAGCCCAGTGCTGGCAAGAGCAGCCACACATTTTGGTGCACGCTGATGGCCAGAGCCCATCTGAGAGTGGCATCCTGGCAAGCTCTTCTGAGTCCCGTGCTGCTGAGGCTGTCTGCACTCATCCCTTCATTTTTCTGTTTATGGGGATGTCAAGGTTTATGCCTGTGATAGATTTTTAGCACTTTTCCTGATGATTTGGTAAGTAATATTTTAAGAGCCTTGCAGGCCACAAACACTTGCCCTTTTCTACCCTCAAATTCAACTTGTCTGTTCTAGTTTGTTACCAGTTTTCCATTGACTGAGCTACAAAATTTGAGAAGAGGTTGCTCTTACTGTATCGATAAATGTGAGAGATATGGAATAACTTGGAGACATTTCTTAACTCTAAAATTGTTCTCTATTTTCAATCTGAAAAAGAAAAAAGAAGAATGTTAAAACAAGCAAACAAACAAACCCTCTCCCCCAAAAGCTGTTAAGTTCACTGTGTTACCTGCCAGAAATTTGCAGCCTGAACTAGCATTTAAAGACAAGGTTATTTATATTTCTTTGTCACTCATTCATTTGCTGATAAATGCTTTTCTTTATGTCTCCTTAGATTCCCAACGAAGCTCCATGGAAGGCTCCACATGCAGAAGAGTGGGACAAAATGACTATGCAAGATTTCATAGATAAAATATGCTGGACAAAGTAAGAAACTTTTTAATATGAAATATAATGGCTTATATTTGTGTACCTTAGGGTTCCAAATAAGCATTACTGCTTTGCCAACATATAACTACCACTAAAATACAGCTCTTTTAAAGAAAAGGGATGAAAAAGTCCTGTAATAATGGACCATGACCCCTGTCAGCACACTCAGTAGATTCTGTTATATTTCCCTAACTTTTTAGACTAAAATAGAGATAAAAGGAAAATATATTTGGGAAGGGTTACTTCTGAAGAGATGAGTAGTACCCTAATCTGTTATGTGCACTTTCCTGCTCTTTACTGTGTGTTTAGCCTTTAAGAGAAAAATGTTATCTTACAGCAGGTTTTTGAATCAAACTCTTGATGGAACAATACACACTTATTCTGTGCTGGGCTAGCTGGTTTTACCAAAGTGCTGTAAAGATAACATTTGTCTTGCAGTAGCACTAAATCACTTTAGCACTCATCATTCTGTTGTTTAGCTGTTGCACTGTATACCACCCAGGGAAACTGAAAATGTGTCCTGTTTTTATGTATACATCAAAGCAATTTTTCTTTACTTGCCATTCAACAGCAGTTTGATTGTTTTTCTTCTCACTGAAGGGAGAAAAAAGGGGAAAAAAAAAAAGCCCATTAATCTTGGTTGCTGTAGAACAGATTGATTTCTACTGCAACCTCTTCAGAATTGCTGAGCACCCGACTTGTGGCTGCCACGAGCTGGAGCTTGGTGAAGAAACTTGTTAGTGCCCAGTAAAGCTGGTGCTGTCATTGACATTTTTATGGGTCATTTTTATGGCCTCAGGCAGTCTCTAGAGAGCAGCGTGGCCTCTGCTGTTCGTGTNAGAAAAAAGGGGAAAAAAAAAAAGCCCATTAATCTTGGTTGCTGTAGAACAGATTGATTTCTACTGCAACCTCTTCAGAATTGCTGAGCACCCGACTCGTGGCTGCCACGAGCTGGAGCTTGGTGAAGAAACTTGTTAGTGCCCAGTAAAGCTGGTGCTGTCATTGACATTTTTATGGGTCATTTTTATGGCCTCAGGCAGTCTCTAGAGAGCAGCGTGGCCTCTGCTGTTCGTGTTGGGTCTGTTGGAGTGAGTCCAGAGGAGGCCACAAAGATGATCTGAGGGCTGGAGCACCTCTGCTATGAGGACAGGATGAGAGCTAGGGTTTTTCAGCCTGGAGAAGAGATGACTGCAGGGAGACTTTAGAGCACCCTCCAGTGCCTAAGGTGGGGCTACAAAAGAGCTGGAGAAGGATGTGAACAGGGACATTAGTAACAGGATAAGGGGGAATGGCTTTGCGCTGAAAGAGGGAAGGGTTAAATTAGATAATCGGAATAACTTTTCTACCTCGAGGGTGGTGAGGCACTGCAAAGGTTGCCCAGAGAAGCTATGGATGGCCCATCCCTGGAAATGTTCGAGGGCAGGCTGGATGGAGCTTTGAAGCCACCTGGTCTAGTGGAAGGTATCTCTGCCTGTGACAGGGAGGTTGGAAGTGATAAAAGGACATGTTAAGGTCTTTCACCATTCTGTACTTCTATGATTGTTAATGGACAACAGGCTCTTGTCCAAAAACTTGGAATCTTCTGGTTCATAGCTTTGCTTTAACAAGAGTGGCAATTACACAGAAGCATAGGGAAAGCCTTTTTCTTTTGCACCATGGTCCATATTCAGTAAAACCAAATGGAAATGAGTGCTGACAGCTGTGCTGGCTGTCTGAGCTGCCGACAGGGTGAGGAGCTGTACAAGTGAGCAAAACACCACACACTGGTGCTCACTCAATATCCAGTAGCTCATGTGACTACAGTCATGTTTTGTCCATCTCTGATGGAATAGGACTTGACATTTTACCTGAATACTGGTGTAACATGGAGATGCTTTTCAGATTTCATATGTGCATCTCGGCTTGATTTGCTCGGTTTGTTCAAGATTTAGGTAACATGCTGCAGAAACTTCCCACCCTGGAAGGTAATGATCCAGAAGGGCAATCTTCTACTGTTTCCTCTTGTCTAACAGGCTGTACAGGTTTGCTTTTGGCTAGAGCTGCGTGCTGGAAATATCCTGAGTGGTCTTGGTTGAAATCATACTACCATTTCTAGATAAAGCAGAACTGAAAAGCAACAGGAGAAGGTGGCAGGAACTAGTAGAATGTAACCACCATCTAATAGCATCTGCTTATAAAATATTAATAAATACATATACATTAGTCAACACATCTTATAGAGTTGGTCATATTTTACCGTATGTATTTATACAGATGAAAAACTTATAAAAATTTTTTATATTATTTTTGGCTGTCAAGAATGTATTCAGTATGCACTCATATTTCAGAAAATGGATCAGCTTTGTACTTGAGTGGGACTTCGCATTTTTAGAAAAGAAAGAAGATGCCTTTTTCTATGTAGATGTTGAGCTCTTTGAAATAGCATGTTAGAGTTACTTCTTTTTTTTTTTTTCCTGAAAGTTTGAAGACTGGAAAAAACAAAGAAGCAAGCAGAAGTGGATTCCATACTTGCTTTGATGTCTTGCATATGAAGTATCTATAGAATCTTCATCCCTATCAGTTGCAATGAACTTAAACTGAGCACCTCCTGGTCTTGTCCATGTCTCTGTAAATTCCTCCTCAGGGTGAAGGCAGAGGGAAGTATTTACTTATAGCAGGAGGAATATTTCCCTGAGACTTAATTAACTCTTAGTGCGCCCCAAAACATTGAACTGGCTTATACAGTAATTTACAGTAGAGCTGCTATGAGAGCACAGATTGCAGGACATAAAGCAGTGAATCCTTTTGAGATACAGGTCGATTTTCTGCTTCTGTATTCATTGCCACTGGGTACCAGAACACTGTTTTAAATACTGAGTTGAGCTACCAAAAGTATCCTTTCCTTTCGTTTTTCTTGCCAGACTCTGGCATGAATGCTGTCTCTTCTGCTATGGCTTCCTACTTACATTTCTTTCCTTGTGTTCTGGCTGCAAAACTCTCCCTGAGCACAGCAGAGAATTGGGCAGTGAGTGGATGCTGGCTAGTCCATAGATTTTAGATAATTAGCTTAGAAAAGTTCCCCTAACTTTTTTTATGGGGTTGGATAATCTCTGTGCTGTGTTCTTGAGGGGACAGGCACTCAGCAGGGGCAGACAGAGATGCGGATCTGGTTTGTAACCCAGGAACTGGGGACAGGGTGGCTTTGGAGACCAGTGAAGAGAGGACTTGCTCTCCTTAATCCTGGGGCTAGGATGACAAGCTAACTTTGCATTAGTAGCATAAAGTGGTATAATCTTGGGCTTTTGTGTCTCCCAATGCCCTAATTTGTGTGGAATACGGGAGTGTTTAATTAATATTTTTTGCGGGATTACTTGAAAAAATGTTGCATAAAAGCAGTTGATAATTCCTTACTTCAGCTGAAATTAAGGAATCCTTTGCCCCCACCATGAAAGAAAAGGTTGCCAAAGAGAGCCTCCTGCCTACTCAAGAACAATCCCGTCAGCATAATCCTGTTTTTAAATTAACTAACTTTCTTGTCTTTGTTGCAGAGCTGCCAAGAGTTTTGCAACTCTGTTTGTCAATGTGGATGTCACTTCTGAACCCCACGAGGTCTCTGCCCTTTGGTTTTTGTGGTACGTGAAGCAATGTGGGGGCACAGCGAGGATATTCTCAACGACCAACGGGGGACAGGTACTGTCAGCCATCACCTCCTGCAGCTCCTGGCAGGCCCTGGTTTAACTTCATTCCTTTGCTGATTTATTTTAGTTCAGAGGGCTAGCTGAGACATCCATGACTTTTGAGCCAGTATCATGTTGATAACTAGTTTCATTCACTTAATTTTTAATCTGGATCTTGCTAAACTAGTATCGAAGACTGCTCCTGTGCTGAAAGCATTGCCCCCAGGGATCAGCACGTTTGTATCTGGCTCTCTTTTGGATTCAGATTAAAACACTTGCTTTGGTTATCCACACTGAAAAGAGAAAATTTTACTTATGCTTATTTCTGGCACGAGGCTGAAGCAATGCTTAGCACTGCAGAAGTACTTAATGGAGATGGCAATGTCAGCTGCACGTCAATACTGAAAATGTACCCTAGAGCTGGGTTCCTAAAATGCAAATTTCCAATCATTAACACCATTAAAATTTTAAAATCAATCTAAAGAAGATGAACACTCCTGCTTAAATATGGTATTGCTCTGAAATGTTTGAAATCTGGTACATTAAAGCTGCTTCTGCACTTGAAGAAAGTAAAGACTCTGTTAGTGGTGTTCTGCTTGAGAAGTGCAAATTTCACTAATTGTATTAGAAATGGATATATTTTTAGAAATGCTAATTATTTAATCATAAATAAAAATGCAAATATATTAACCATATTAAAATGCATAAATATGCATAGATAAGCAATTACTGTAGGTAATTTAAGTTAAATACATTTAATCAAATATTATTTGAATTCTGTACAGTGTTAGAGATGATTTGAGTGTAAATTGGGTTGGATTATGTACTTCAGCAGACATTTTTGATGTGAAGTACGTTACTTCATACACCTTGTTATTTATTATGCAGATCAGGTTTCCTGCTTCTGATATACAGAGCTCTGCAGGGATGAGTGAACTCAGAGAAAGGTTTGAAAATTTAAGCAGTTTTCAGAAGTCTTGCTGATTCTCAAGTCCTGTAGAATCATTTTGGAGACCACATTTGGAGAAGGGATTATCTTATAAGGTTACTATTACTTTAAGTTTTGACTAGAGTTCAGATGGTGGGCAAATGTGGGAAGTATTTGAGAAGCTCACAGAGAGAGAAAGTAAAACGAGTACATTTCCAGGTGAGACTGCCAAAATTCCCAAAATGCTTTGATAACAGTGGAAGAAGGGGGTTTGTTTCAAATGCCAGTGCTTGTGGTGATGCACACTCTACCAGCACCGCTCTGCTGAGCTGTTGTTTTTGTGTTTCAGGAGAGGAAGTTTGTTGGGGGTGCTGGGCAGATCAGTGAGAAGATCATGGAGCGCCTGGGGGGGCGGGTGAGGCTGAGGAAGCCGGTCGTGCGCATCGACCAGTCCGGGGACAGCGTCATCGTGGAAACCCTGGACCACGAGTTGTACGAGGTAATGGCATGTCCAGTAAGAAATCATTAGTGGTGGGATGGGTGGCCACACAACCTTTAGCTTTTCCTTTTTCACTTCTGCAGAATCCTGTACAAAAGTGCAGCAGAGATTTAAGTGACTGTGACAGAAAGTCATATGTTGTCACTGTCCTGAAGTAACAGCAATGTAGGACCCTAAAGTGATGCCCAAAAGCAAAGTGTGGAATCAGACTTTTCCTTTGCTGGCATCTCTTCTTTGTGTTCAGTTACCTTCAGAATTAGAGGATAATTATAAGGTGTAAAATGTAATTTAGCAATAAACTTTCCGTGAAAAACACTGCAAGCTTTGCTTCCAAGCTGACACAGAGGAGTCCAGATGGAAGGGAGACCAGCGGACTCTTAGAGCACAGTGCTTTCTTTTAAACACCGGGGAAAGGGCAGCTGCCCATCATTTGAACAGATGGCTGTTTATGTAATGCTTGTTTGTTATTTAATGAGCAGGATTCTGTGAGGGTTTAGTTTTGCAATTCTTATGCTAAATGCCAAAATTGCTTCACAAGATACACCCTGCAGCCTCCCCAGATGTCCGCCAAGACCATTAGAACAGTATACTTAAGCTGAAGTAGGGGAAAATGTATTTGGCTTATGGATAATTTCTTTTCCAGGGCAAATATGTGATCAGTGCCATTCCCCCAGCTCTTGGTTTGAAGATTCACTTCAACCCACCTTTGCCCCCAATGAGGAACCAGCTCATCAACAGAATCCCCATGGGCTCAGTCATCAAGTGCATCGTGTACTACAAGGAAACTTTCTGGAGGAAGAAGGGTATTGCATTTTAATTGAGAGGAATAGTAGGGACAGAGGGAGGGAGGAGGGTATGTAGCAACAGAACAGACTCTTTGTTCAGAGCATGCTAAACCTTAGAAGGAGACTTCATATTCTTTGATGCCATTTTTGCCTTCTCCTGTGAGAGAAACTTGAGAGATCGGTTGGGAGGAGAGGGTGGGTGAGGGAATGAAAAAAGGAGGTCGTCATGAAGGGAGAATTCGTGCCTGTTGCTTATTGCCTTGGCAGTTCTTTGTTCTCCTTGAGTGGCATCTGGGTATGAGATGAGTCTCTCTCACTTATACAGGGATGTAAAGCTACAAGTGATGTGTGATGGAAGGGTCTGTAAAAATTCTGCTTTCTGGATGGATGGGGCAGCATTGATTGAAGGTGTCTTCACACAGGCAGCCCCAGCTGGGCTAGTCATCCTGGGCTCCTCTTACGTGCTGAATGCTTCCATCATGACTCCTCAGCTCTCTCTTGGAACTTGCTGAATCCAAGGCAAACTGCAATGCAGTAACTCCCACTTCTCATTATTGGCTATGATGAGCCCACATCTGTTTGCCTACAAATGTCATCCACCCCCCATCTTTGTAAATGAACTTAAGGGTTCTGGATCCTGTCATGTTCTGGCTATTGGTTTTGGGATGGATTAGCAGGAGGTGACTGAGTATTTCACAACTTCTTGGAAGCTCCTGCATTTTGATACATGGATCATGACTGCTTTTCCACCTTGTTTTTACCAGAGTATTGTGGTACCATGATCATTGAAGATGAGGATGCTGCAATTGGTCTAACACTTGATGACACTAAGCCTGATGGCAGCTTTCCTGCCATAATAGGGTAAGGGACAAAGAAAGTGTCTAGTTAATGCCTTTTATTTTGTCTTAGAGGCAACAATTGAAATGGAAAACCTGATACTTTTGAAAGGAAATACTTCAAAATAATTGAAGGTTGAGTTTCTCAGTGTATGGTGATGTTCTATTATTGTTTTACTTGAAAGTTTTCCTCTGTGATTTCATTGCTGATTTTAAAAATGAAATTCTCTCTTTCTAATTTTTATCACTGTTATCTTTTGCCTTTTTATGTGGCAAAGTACAAACTTGGAGAAGAGGAAAGAGAAGAAAAAAGACAGTGATTGCAGAAATGAAAAGTTTTCTCCAAGTATTCCAGTTCTTTAAATGAAAATTTGCTTTCTAGAATTAAATTTTATTTTGTTCTGGTTTTTTTTTAGCAGACAGAGAGTATGATCAGTCTTAAAAGTTTTATTAAAAAATAATTTCCAGCTCAATCCCAGGCTTCACGTCATTGCTATATGCCTGCACCCAAGGCTGTATAAAATTAAAGTAATTGGGAAACAGCTCATGCAAATATTCTAACATGAATTTCAGAGAGGTTCCTTCCTAAATGAGTCCTGCAAGCAGCAGGTAGAGAATTACGCAGAGAGGTGAAATGGATATTTTTATTAGAGACCCCTAAAGGTATTACTGTGAATCACAGCATCTCATCATAAGTTATTGGCATTTTAAATAATGCAGGAAATGTAGCAGCCTAGTGGGAGTAAATTGTCTGTGGTCTTTACAGCTTCATTCTTGCTCGGAAGTGCAGAAGACTGACAGGTCTCACAAAAGAAGAAAGGTGAGTACAAACCCTGGAGATCTGGGTAGGAATCAAGTCAAAATTTTGTTACAAATGACCAGAGTAGGAAAAAAAAAAGCCTGATTTAAAGGAAGTTGTCTGTAACCTTGTGCCAATAGGCAGACATGTCACTTTAAGCAGGAAGATGCCTTGGTTTTGGATGAAGGCCCCACAGAATTCTCACAAACTGGCAGCAGATGTGGTAGCCCTTTAGAAACTCTCTGGTCCTGCTTCTTATTTTCCCACAAGGCTGCTCTATTTATGTGACTCTTGCTAAAGAACAGTTCTAAGCTGCTGAGTATGAAAATAGTGTAGACATTCTGCTGGAAAGGGCCAAGGACCTGCCCCCCATTGCCGCCCCCCTGGCTTCCTGCAGGTGCCTTGAGGTCTTGGAAAGCTTGTCAGAAGGGAAAGGTTTGGCCACTGTGTTTGATCTTATCTTAATTTTCTGTTCACACTGGAGGGTCCTTTCAGTGTCTGTAACTTAGTGCAGCTTTAACCTGTAGCTGCCACAAGCAAGCTTCAGCATCACGAAGGGATCAGAAAGCTGCTTCCATCTCTGTACCCTCATTGTGGGGAAAAAAAATGCCCTTCAGGCACAGATGAAGGTCATTTTACTGTCTTCTTGAAACAAATCTCTGCATAGAGTGGTGCTCTTTGGTATCTTACTAAAATAGAATTTATAAAGTAATGATTTTTAATTTTCCATCGCACCGATTCACTGTATCTGATCAAATCAAAGCTTCAAGTAGAAAGTGTGGATTATGAGGAGAGCCTTGGTTCGACAGGGAGAAAATGCATTTGATTTTGAAGTACGACAAAAGGAATACTGTGCCCAAGTAAACATTTTTACAGTAATAGCTGGTCTAACTAGAGAACATGTAGTCATCTCAGATAGTCTGGCAGCCTGTGGATAATGGCTCTTAATGGAGCCGTTTATGTCCCGGTCTTTTCAAATGTCAGCCTGGTACCCCAGAGCCCTTTAAATTTTGGCAGGAATGGACAAGCACTGAGGCTTTGAGATAGAGGCCCAGCAGGTGCCAGATGATAAAAGTCACGCAGGTGTTCTGAAACCCAGTGTGCCCAGCATCCTGAGCCGTCCTAAACACCAAATGGTGTTGTGTGAATATCCTTGATACAGCTGAGAATTTTCAGTCTTTGGGAAACAGCTTTTCTTTCTATGAAATTAGGGTCTGTCCTGGCTGTTTGCAAGGCACCATCTTTTTCCTGGGCATTAAAATCACTGAGGGTGCAACAAGTTGGTGTAATTTAGGTGGGGGCTGTGGTGTTGCAGGGAGGGATCTCTTCTGAGCACAGGCTTCTTGTGACACCCTGCAGAGGGGATATCTTGCTGAGATGCTGTGCTCACCTGCCATCACAACCTGGCCTCTCCCTTCATCATGCTGAGGACAGGGCAAGGGTTCTGGTAATCCTTGGATATGAAGAGTAGGATGTGGAGTCTGTGGCAGCTATCCTAAATCATGACTTGAAAGTTGTGGGAGAGGATGGAAATCTTTTTCACAGCTAAGCCAGACTGGAGGGAGTAAAACTCAGTGCTGCCTTCCAGCTGCTCTTCCCAGGCCAGGTGCCAATAGTGAGACTGTGCCCTGCCTGTCTGTGCAATGAAGGCTGTGGTGTCACACACTGCCGTGGAATAAGAGACCAGGAGAAGAGCTGAGTGTCTGCATGTGTACGTCTTCCACACTGGGCACAGTGTGGCTCTCAACAGGACCCTACCTTGGGAGCTCCAGGCATAACATTCCTCTTATTTAGTGCTTATAGCAATTTCACAGCTGAGCCCAAAGCCAAGAGATAAGGCTTTTAATCACTGCATATTCTGTATGTCTCATGCTAGCATTAACTGTAAATCCATTAATAAGAATTTATTTAAACTGCTCTAGGACAGAAAGTGCAGATCTTGCAGCGAGACCAGCACAGATGCAAAGATTGCTGTTATTAGGGGTAATGTCCTCAGTGATTGATTTCTGTTGCTACAATTCAATCCTTTGGAAACTGCTGGTTTGGTTTTGGTTTTGTTTGCTCATTTGGGGTTTTTTTTCTTGTCAAATAATACTTTATTACTGATGAATAATTCCTTCCAATGTCGACACTTCTTAAGAGTCTGAAGATGCCCTTGACCCGAAGCTTAGTATTTTCCTTTGCACAGCTATCTTAAACTAACTAATCTGTATTTGCAATGTACTCAGCACACAGCTGTGAACTTGCACCTTTGTGGAGCCCTGCAGCTGGCCACAAGTGACAACATCTACCTGTCACTGGTATGCCACTTCCAGGCTCCCTGGAGGGTCTGCAAGTCATTGTGGAAAAAGGACAGGGCACAGGCAGGTCTAGAGGGGTCCTTCTCATCTCTGCCATGGTGCTGGGAGGAGCAGAAGCAGATGGGTCCCAGGCTGATAACTCACTTTCCTCTGGAGCCCTGTGATGTTTCTGACCTGCCCTGAAAGGAGGAGCTGATGGCAATTGTGAGAGGTGGTGGGCAGACCTCAGCAGAGGCTTGGCTGGATCCTGCTGTTGAAGTGGCTTTGTTCTGTTCAGACACTGGGTAGGTGCTGGTGGCCTGCAGGGCACAGTGCTCACCTCACTTGTGGAGAAATTGGGAAATCACCCTTTTTCTTATGGCTGTTGCTGGATTTGTGTCACCCCTGACAGCAGAGGAATGTTCATACGTAGGTCCTGGAGCTCTCTGAGCCTTCCTGGCCAGTCAGTGCTTCTGGGGCAGGCTGGCCCTTGTCCTCTGCCCCAGGGCAAAAGGAAGGGGCTGTTTCCTTCCCCGCTGCTGCTGCTGGACTTGACACCTGCCTGCAGCAAAGCCACCCAAGGGGCCACAGCTCTTCCTGCACTGTAGCAACCTTCATTTTCTTGCTCAAGCTCCAGCGTGCACATAAGGACACCTTCAAGTCATCCTGTTTCTCCTCATCCTCTTTCCATAGGATTCTTTGAGTTCAGCTGTTCATGGGTAAAGCTGGGCTCCTGCAGAGCTGGGTTGCTTCATACAGCAATTTTGTATGGTTTCCTCACTTGCTCTTATAGCTGAAAGTGTAGCTCTCACAGTCACAGAGCTGGGACTCCTGGATTTCTGTGCCCAGCATGGCTTTCTGTGGAGCACTGGCTTTCCAGAAGCTCCACAGAAGCTATTATTCTAGAAGTAAATGTCTTCCCAGGGTTGTGTTTGCGTGTTTGTTTTTCATAATTGTTATTTCATCCTGATCTTCTTCCGTTTGGGAATTCGTGCAGTGTGGCTAAGAGTAAGACCCAAGGGCTGGTAGGAACAAACTTAATTGCACTTGGGGTTTGATACAGAATGAAGTATATTCAATGATTTACAGACTCATAAACTAAAACAGGAGGAAATTTTATATATACAGAAATAAAGTACTGATTCCCTGAGAGCTGCAGTATATCGAGACCTGCATCTTTGTAGGAGCAAACCATAAGTTAGACTATGTGCCAGGACAAAAAAGTGCAATGCCTTACAACTTTCTTTCCTGACAGCCTAGAGAACATTTGGATAATTTTAGGGTTCTAGCTGTTAGAGTTATCTTAAGAGAACAGCTTGCAAAGCTGCTGGAAAACCAGCTCTTATGCAGCACAGGAGCTTGGGTTATTTCTAGTGATCCAGAGGCTGATGAATTAGAATAGATACCACAAATCTGGAACCTCAAATTCAAGCAGATACAATACTTGTTCTCTTGGAGGTAGGGTAAATTAGAGGTGGGTTTTTTTTTCTCTTTCCTCTCACTGAAATCTTCTGTTGCTTTTCTCTTGCAGGAAGACGAGGCTGTGTGAGCTCTATGCAAAGGTTCTGGGGTCAGAGGAAGCTTTACATGTAAGCACAAAATCTCTGGAAAAGGTACCTTTGGAAAAGGTACCTGCTGTAGGAGCACTTGCTGCCCTCAGTAGAGGAGTGGAGAGAAGATTATGGCAAGTCTTGGGCTGTGTTTGACAGTGAGGATAAGAACAAGCTTTATGAACATCAGTGAAACATTAAAAGATGTTTTTGTTGATATGTTCTTGTCCAGCTCCATGGGTGGAATTCTCAGGGCTTGCCACCCTAAGCCTCAGTTGTTGTCACATATGACAGGCTTGCTTTCCCTCTCTGTCCATGTTGTGTCCTCTCTCTTACTGGTTGTTAAGATCCACTTCTGCACGTGTTGGGTTGTTTTTATTTTGCCTTTCCCTTGCCTTCTCTTCCCTGTAAAGGTGAATGGCTGTTGGGGTTTGTGTGATCTCACACTTGATGCCTTGAGTGGCTGCCTAGAAACAGAGACTAGACAGGAATAAAGGAATAAAGGTAGATATTTATTTGAAGGGCCTTCAAAGGTACGCCCTGGGGAGCCAGAGCCTACATCCAAGATGGACCCCAAGATGGACCACAAGTCACGAGTTCTTCACACTTTTATAGATTTGGTTCGTTTGCACATCAGCATAAATTCACCAATTAAAACTTTAGCTAATGATGTAATTTCTTCAATTTCTCCACCTCTCTAGAGGCCCTAGTTTACACCTTTTGGGCCTAAGACAGTCTGAGTGTCCTTGAATAACAAGCTCAGAGAGGCTTTGTTATGTCTAGCGGACATGACAGAACAGAAGTTAATCAGCTACAAGAAAGTTCAGAGTTACAACTAGGCAATACAAGATTTGAAGAATATAAAAGCTAGAACCTAAGGCATCAACTTAGATTGATTAACACTGCTTATACTTCTAAGGACAATTTTACAAGGTTAAAAGTTGTAGACACCAATCTGGAGAACACATCATTTTCAACACAGAACCATGCAAGTGCCACACTTTGCATTTTTAACAGTGTATGTTTGTACCCAATGTACACATTATAAGTAGTATAACTGTGTACACTGGAGGTTAATTTTGCTTTACATGGCTCAAAGCATAAATTTGTGCACAAAGAATAAATTAACATTGACAGATTAAGGGGATTATGTTCTACAATGGCCAGATTAACTAGTTTTTTAGACAGTGTATTCCTATTTTTAAAAAATTAGTGTTTATTGTGTTGGGTTCATGTTGCATTAAGAGACTTGTTTAATGTGCTCGTCTTGTCAGATGTTGACATGCAACAAATGATAAGCTGTTCTCCTCTGCTCTCTGCTCAGTTCTGTTATTAACTTCCTCGAGACTTTGTCCTTTCCTTGAGTGAATTAATCTCTGTTTTACAGCCAGTCCATTATGAAGAGAAGAACTGGTGTGAAGAGCAGTATTCTGGGGGCTGCTACACAGCCTACTTCCCACCAGGCATAATGACTCAGTATGGAAGGTACAGTGTCTATTTATAGTGGGCTTTGGAGTGGTGAGATAAGACCGAGTTAATAAATATCCTCAGAAAGGGTCATAAATCCTCTGTCACTGTTCGCTTTACACCTTTAAGATCACTGGGGGATGTTTTAAACAGACAATGTAACCTTCCACTTGTCTCCATTGGGCTTTATGATGGATGAGTACAGTATCATCAGGAGCTTTTACCCACTCCTGTTACTTGGTGAGTACAGCTGAGTAGGCTCTGGGAAGGAATTTGGGAAGCTCTCACAGTTTGCTTGCATTTGGTATTTGAGATCAGTGTGACCATTTCAAGCACATCTTCAGCTAATATTTTAAAAATACTGTCAGAGAGTTAATTCTTGCCAACATTGATAGAAGTGAGTGATTTCTTTGGAGCATTCCTTTCTTTTCAGCAGTGAAAATTTAATGTAGTGATCGGTGTGCCATTGTATACAGTCCTCTCCCACTTCAGTTTTTGCATGCAAATAAGGTTTACCAAGAAGAAAAAGACTTACTTCAGTCTGGTGATTGGATTTAGATACACAGGTCTTACTGTGGCGGAATAGCCCTACTTTTGAAGTTTAAATTCTTAGAATTTAAAATAACTTAGGGCAATAAAGCAGTTGTAACAAAGAGCTTATGGAGGCCTTAGTATTTAAAGTAATTTAAATGATAATTATTGCAGATTGTAGCAAAAATAGTGTTAAAACAAAGCTTTTTGTTTATTTACTTATTGCTTCAAATGTTATGGAGATGTATTTCAGAATACTACTCTGTGCCAGTAATGCCTGGCATTGGTATTTATGCCACGGGCTGGAACTGTGAGATAGTGTGAGTCTCGTCTCGAAAGAGTTGTCCTTTTCACCTGTGAACAGTGTGAGCATTTAGACAATGTGAACACTGGTGTGCTCACTGTAAGGAGTTAAATGCAACCCAGTCTCCTCCTCCAGCTCCATTCCCCCAGTGCTATTATCTTCAAGTGCTTGCTGTCATTTAAAACACTTTCATTCCAACATTAACCCAACTATTTCAGTTCTTTCCTGATACAGCTGATGTGACTTGTTGCTTGTCCCCCTCCAGGATCATTCGGCAGCCCATTGGCAGGATCTATTTTGCAGGCACAGAGACAGCCACAGAGTGGAGTGGATACATGGAGGGGGCTGTCCAGGCTGGAGAAAGAGCAGCCAGAGAGGTACAGATGCTCAGGGGGCACTGTAAAATGTCCTGTGGAAAATGAAAGATCTTGTGATTGGAGGGGAAGTGAGAACTGACTGTTGACAGCTTCGGGTGTTCTGAATCTTGATGCAAATCCCTGCAAAGGGGGCAGACTTCAAAAAGGATGAAGGTTTTGCACTTTTGGAATGTTAGGAAGGGCTCTGGCTATTTTGTCAAATTCTCCTCTTGTTCCTAGGATTAAATTCTTTCTTCTTTTACGGAAATCCCAAATTCTCCCCTAGTCATTTTCCTCCCATATCCCTTAATCATCGCAATGAGAGATCCTGGCTGTTAGAGCATGAGAACAGCTCAGTCCTGCAGCTCTGCACACCAAGCCAGTCCCTTCCTCAATGTTTCCAACACAGTGATATTCCATTGAGACAGCCTTAACATAAAGTCACTAAACAAGGACTTAGATACTTTTCTTCTGAGAAAATGCCAATTCCCCAAGTATTTTCAGGAGCATTAGAGTTCAGGGAGCAGCAAAATAAATTTAATCTTTGTTTTCTGAGGTGAAGGGAACCTTGTGGCTAAAAGCTACAGTCGTGGAACACAAATTGTCCCAGAAGAGATGTGGAGAGTTCGTCTAGCCCACACCCCTGCCCCAAGAAACAGGGATTAACTGTTCCTAAATTGTCCTATTTGAGAAAGTTATACCTGAGCTGCTCCTGAAAGGCTCCAGAGGCAGTGCCTGATGACCTCTCTAATTTAAGGACATTACAGCAGACCCTCCATAGGCCTCAGTTGATAAGTGCACTTGACTGGTAAAAATTTTGATGTTTTCCTTTCCTCATTTACTTTTGAAAGGAAAATATGTTGAAAATTTAGTGCTTCTCACTTTTCTGCATTGAAGAGTTGACAGGGTTCATGAATCTTGTCTACAGTAAAAGCCCATCGTGAAAAATGTTAGATCTTAAATCTGCAAGTGTTTGGCATAGGAAAAACATTAACATAACCATTTTCATTTTATTTCACTGTAGAAGAAGCTGATCTTGCTATCTTCCCTGAATATCATTTCAAATAGTCTTTGCTATCCTTCTGGTCTGTGCTAGCTTTGATACTTTGAATGGTAACTTTTCCATTGTGAAAGTTTTCGTTTTAGTTTTGCTTTTCTCTGGCTGGAAGTAGCGGTCTGTCATCACTCCCAGGGTGCTGTTCCTCTTCCTACATCATGATAAAATCTGCAAAACAAGCTGCTCCTTATAGCTGGTGTCTTCATGCCTCACTTTGCCATGACCGTCTGCTTAACTCTTAGTCATAATCATATTGCCCTGTTCCTGTGGGACTGGCCAAATTCCAATATCTTGCATGGATTAACTGAGCATGAAGAGATTTTTCTGTTAGTGTTTCAATGTTCCACTAAGAGGAATGTCTTATTAAATATCAGGCCTCCCCAGAAATGAGTTGTAAAAGGTTGAGTTTTCTTCTAAAATTTGAATACATTTTGATTAATGCACGCAGTCATCATGCCATTTTAAAATAAGAATTGGAGCCAGCTATTTTTTTTTTCCCATCTTGAAGAATCAGTGGTACTTACTGAGAATTGTTACTTATTTTCAGATACTGTTTGCTATGAGGAAAATACCAGACAGTGAAATTTGGAAGCCAGAACCTGAATCAGTTGTAAGTATTTATGTAGATAAAATGGATTGGGGTTTTCTTCTACCATTTTGTTGATGAGATAAAATTTTGTTGGCTGGTTTTATGTAAGTTCACTAAATCAAAGCCACAATAAACTTGCCCTTACTCCTCAAAATTGCCCTTCCCTTAAAAAAGGAAGAGGGTAGAAACTCAGAGAGGGCACCCGTCTGAGAAGACTGTAAGGCAGGACTGGAAAAAGCTGCACTTCTTAACTGGGCTGTGAATCCTTTCCATGTGTGTGTTCTTCCCTTTAACTGAGAGAAAATTTGGATATACTGCATCTTGATAGGATGTAACTGCTTCAACACAGCTCTGTTCCTGCTGCAAGAATCTCTCTATTTATATCCCGCCTCTCACAGCGGAGGTGTTCTGTGGATAATGGATGCTCTCCCCACAGGATGTGCCAGCTTTGCCCGTCACTACAACCTTCTGGGAGAGGAACTTGCCATCTGTGCCAGGACTGCTAAAGCTGATTGGATTTTCCACTTTCTTCACCTCCGTGGCTGCAGCTGGGTTATTTGCCTACAAAAAGGGACTCGTAGTTCGAAACTGAAAAAAGGTGCCAACTCAAAGCCTCCCAATTTAGGGATTTTCTTTTTTTTTTTTCAGAAGTTTTATTTTGTCATGCGATTTCCTGTCTCCAAAATGTGAGGAAGAGGTCAAAACAGTAGAGAAAATAGGCTGGAGGGAAGGGATATAGAAAAGGGATCCGTATTGAAAAAGAACCTCTAGAGCCCAGGCCTACTCCTAGCAGTAGCTTCTTGGTTGTTGAATTTCTGATGTACCAAGTGTTATCACCTTGAGGTTTTGATCCAGATCTCAGAACAGAAGTGACAAAATACCTCTCTAAAGCCTATTCTGATGAGATAAAGAGTTGGTTTTACTCTTATATCTGAACCAGACCCTGAACTCCAAGTCTCCACAGGCCCTATTTGTACTGTACAACAAAATCTCTAGTTGTAAACAAAGGATTTCTGCCTTTCTGCATGGTAGACTGAGAAAAGAAATCCATAACTTACAGGATAATGAGATAGTTCATGCAAATTACTGGTAAGAAACTGTTAGTGGTTTTATTTTTTACCCAGATGTCCAGAACCCAGGGAGCACCTAAGGGACAAGCCAGGCTAAATTTATCCATCTGTACTATGCAAGTGCAACCATAGGATGCTGGCATTTCCAGTGGCATATATGTCCTACAGGGAGTTAAAGGACAAAATTTCTGCTGTGTTTGGCAGTGTGGTTGAATTTCAGGCTCCCCAGCTGTGTTCACAGCTGCCTGGCACAGCAGAGCTCGTGTGGTCCAGTCGAGTCTGTCCCTGTGAGCACCTTGAGGCTGTCTCTTGCCTGGTAGGGCACAATGGGCTTGAAAATGTAGTGTTAGCATTAAACAAGCAAAATATAACATCAGCACCGCCCCCTCAAATAACAACAAAAACCACAAACAAACACACAGACAAAAACCTCACCTCCAAAAAAAATCCCCCAAAACCAAAACAAAAGCCCAAAAAAACAAACACAAAAAAAACAATACAAAAAACCCCACTAGCTTATCTGCCCCCAAACTCTTGCTTCATGATGAACACAGATTTGCTGATCCAGAGCTTTGTTCTCTCATGACAGCCATATTGATGGGATTAGCACCTCCACTTCTGCCTGCTGTGCTGTGTTGCACTGACTGAGCACTTCTGGTAGCTAATCAAGGATCTAAATGATAGTGAGATCAAAGAGAACCATGGATGGGAGAGTCACATGCAAGTGCTTCTGCCCTCCACAGTTTGGTACTGTTCAAACAATGGAGAAAAAGAAGAAATAAAGAAGGCAGGATGCAGGGATGGGAGAGATGCAAAAAAAAATCCACCTACCACGACCTCAGTGCCTACTTGTCAGCATGTTGGTACCTTGTTTTAGATATTTCTAGATATTTCTCAGAACATGTACCTTCTTCTAGATATTTCTGCTGTGTTACCTGTGCACAACACAAAACAGGGACACACAGGCATGGCTGACAAGAGAATCTGATGCACGTGAAACTGGAGATGTCTGGAATTTTTCAGAGCCTGTTTGCTGCACTTCACCCTTCAAAGAGTACCAATTTATATGTAAAAAAAATTGGGTTGCAGTAAAGAGCCGTGGAGGGAAGTATAATAATGAATTCCGCAACTGGTGCGAGCAGACGGTGGAGGAGCTGTATCACCAGTCTCAGGCAGACTTTTTGGGCTAGCATCTGATCTTGCTTGTGTAGAGCAGTACTTCGTTCTCCAAATAGTCCCATGGAAATTTACTGAACTGCTTGGAAAGCTGTAATATTTGTGAGCAGCTTTCTGGCCCTTAGGTTTTGTTCTTTTTAACTTGATGTGCCAGTTAAACATCATCTTGTAGCAGCAGCTTGGATTTTATCACAAATGAATATCCTCATAACAGCCTTTTAAAATGCATGGGGGAACTTTTCAGGCATTAAGATCTTTAAGGCAGAGAAGAGTGCAGCAGGGTGCATATGGCCTCTCTCGCTGTATCACATCGAGCTCTAATTTGCTGGGACATTTGCCTACTGCAGAGAGCTTCTACGTGGCTTTGTCTCCCTGTGATTTATTTACTAAATGAGTTAGGAACAGAAAGCTGAATGGGAAGTTCAGAGCTTTTGCAACTCACACAGTTCTCAGGCCAGAAATAAACACAAGAACCTAAATTTGGGAAGACATTTTTAAAGTCTTGGCCCCAATATTTGTAAGTGCTAGACAGTGAATACGTACTTTACATATAAAGAACTGCTGCATTTGCAGATGATTTTTCTGCCAAAACTGTTTGGAATTCAGGTCCTGCTTCTGCCCTAGAAATACTCCACATTGTCTAAAGGGGAGCAGATTCATGAAACTAATGAGGATAAATCAGTTTTATTCACATCCAAAATGTATTTCTCTCTTCTTTGCTCCTGAATCTGGCAGAAGTTTTTCCCTCTTTAACAAGATAGTGTTGTGTGCCACAGGGGCAGAAATTCCAATCAAAACCAGAAATTAGGTAGTTAGAACTGAACTGAATTATAACCTAAGCTTTTCATGAGATTGGCCAATTAAAAAAAATATTGAAAAGTTTCTATACTTACAAACCTTTTATATTCTTAGTTTCAAAGTGAAAAGAAAAAGAAAAAAGGAAGAAAAATAAAGCAATCCTACAAAGCATTTCTCATCTTATTCTGCCACAACTAAAGTAGGTGAGACTTGGAATCTCAAATTGAATTTGGATTCCCTGAAGTTTCTGATCAAATCTGATTGGAGCTGGGAGGTCTGAATTGTAACATCTGTGTTAACACTCTAAAGTCTCTCTCTTCTTCCTTGCAGACTGCCAAAGCTTTGGGAAAGCTCTTTGTCTTTACAGCCGTGTCTTGCTATGATTGTGCTGTGGACCTTACCACCACTATGGGATTAAAGAAAGGATTTGCTGCTGTTTTCTCAACATTTTCCACACAAAAGGAAAACATGGCACCTTGTGTACGTGGATGCCAGCGTGATGAGTGAATTGACAAACGTAGGTAGAGAATCAAGCTGCTTCCCTGTGGGTAGAGGGAAATGTTAGCACTGGCTTGCGTTTTTGAAATTAAAATTCATGCCAACCCTTTGAAGAGAGGAATGAAGTCTATTTTAATGGATAACCAGTCGTGCTGTATTCTTAATTTATTAACACATTTGATGAGACAACTGCTGTCATGAAAGTTCCAACAGTTTACCAGCTTTGTAAAATGTGCTATAGGAACAACTATGGAAATAATTGTATTTGTCTCCTACGAACTGAACTGTGTTACTGTGCATATTTTGTAATGCTCTTAAGAGTTTGCAAAAAAGAAAAAAAAGAGGTTTACTTTCTTGTACACTGTTCTGATAGCCACTATACATTGCAAGGATGGCTCATGGCATAAAAATCTGTGTTAACTGAAGTACTTGAAATCTAATTGTATAAACTACTCAACAGTAACAGGGATTTGAGCAATCTGAGGCAGCCCCCTTGTCTTCCCTTTAATTTGTGCATTTTTTTCCCCAGTGCAGATCTTGATTCCAAATAGCACATCTGCTCTCAATACGAAGACATTAATCAAGTAATTAAGTGCATGTCTGAGCATTGTCCACCACTGGAACCCATGGCCTGCACAAGAAGCTATGGGGCTTAAAGAAATCTTTCTGTGTCCACAGTGGGACTGTTGTTTCACTGAAGTAGGCTTTACAGATGTGCAGAAATTTTAAGATTTTTTTCTCTTTTTTGAGACACGAAAAAGAAATATTTTTGAGGAAGAGGGAATTGTATGATATCCAGAAGTACTTGGGAGTCAAGGTTAGATAGCAGATCTGCCACTGCTCTTGGGCAAGAAGCAAACCCCCTCAAATCACAGATTACAAACACTCACAAATAAACCTGACCTGTGTTCAAATGAGCTAACATTCCCTCTCCCATCTCCACCACCTTGAGATCACCTTGATCTTCCTTCTATTGAAGAACAGATTGTAAGAGTGAGACGGCCAAAGCAGTCTTGCTTTCCAAGTGTCTCTCTAGTGAATTTGTTTAGGCGTTGTCATAGACTGCCGCTTATAGCGTGTCTGCTGTGGTCATGTGCAGGTCAGTGCTCAGTGGTGCCTGCCTCTGTGTTTTGGGAAAAAAAAAAAAAAAAAAGAGTGACTTCACTTTGCAGGAATATATATGCTGTGTGTGTGATGAATTTGTGCCTTTTATAACCGTAGCATTTTCTAAAGTGCCTCTGTGGTGACTGTCTCCCTTGGTTTCCTTCTTCAGCTCCCTTTTCAGTGGGCTCTGCAGATATTTTTATCTGACAGCTGTGAAATTTTTTTAACCTTAATTAGAATCAATAAATATTGTCATGTCACATGTGTTGTTTGAGGCTTTTCTTTTGTGGAAGCCCCTTTTGACTTGGTTGGAGTGGTATTACTGACACGGCATTGTGCATTTCATAATGAAACCTCTGAGGTAACTTCAGCTTTTCTTAGTAAAGAAAGCTCTGGAGGATAAAAAAAATATAATAAAAAACCACCCAAGCAACCCCCCAAAACAGTGCAAAAAATCCCACTCAACCTCTCAAATACACAATTTAAAAAAAAATCAAACCACAATTGGTAGTAGTATAGATGACCAAGTGTCTTACACTTAAGAATTAGTTTTCATTAGTGTAGGGCAGGTGGCTCAAACTGAACATAAGAAGAAACAGACCTTATACCAATTACTGTGTGATGTAAACATAAAAACCCTAGAAGAAAAGAGAGACCAAAATCACTTAATTTCACCCACTAGCTCAGTGTCAGTGCCAGCAAGATAATGGAACTGAAGAACAAATTTGCTCCTGGGAAGGGACCTGTGTTGCACAGAACTGTTGGCCATGAATACTGGAGAAAGTGTAACCATCCATGTGAAAACCAACTGAAGTGTGCAGTGCTCTATGTATAGGCTTAACTTTCAGCATTACAAGTTATAAAGGAGCACAAATACAATGAAAGCAAATACCCACAACTAATCCTTCACACTCTCTATAAAGCATCTGTCCCCTGAGAAACGTGTCAGAACCAGCAAAGCATTTCACAGCCCTCAAAGCAGCCAGTGAGTGGTTATGGCTCTAAAACATTGCTGCTCTACTGGGTTTGCATGGCCACGTTTTGGTAGCAGTGGGGCTACAGGAGTGGTTTCTGTGAGAAGCTGCTGGAAGCTTCCCCCATGTCCAGCAGAGCCAATCCCTGACAGCTCCAGGACGGACCCGCTGCTGGCCAGGGCTGGGCCAGTTAGAAATGGTGGTAACACCTCTGTGATAACAAATTTAAGACATAAAAAAAGTTATTGTGCAGATGTAATTGCAGCCAGAGTGGAGCAAGGTGAGAATACGTGAGAGGAGCAGCCCTGCAGACACCAAGGTCAGTGCAGGAGGGGCAGGAGCTGCTCCAGGGGCTGGAGCTGAGGTTCCCCTGCAGCCCCTGGTGAGGCCGTGGTGAGGCAGCTGTGCCCCTGCAGCACACAGAGGGCACAGGGATGCAGAGATCCACCTGCAGCCCATGGAGGAACCCACACCAGAGCAGGGGGTTGCTCAGAGGAGGCTGTGAATCCATGTGAAGCCTGTGCTGGAGCAGGGTCCTGGCAGGGACCTGCAGACCTGTGGAGAGAGNTTGCAGCAGTTTGGGGAGGACTGTTGCCCATGGAATGGACTCAGTTCGGTGTATTTTGTGGAGTACTGTCTCCTGTGCGAGGGACCCCACCGTGCAACAGGGGCAGGACTCCTCTCCCTGAGCAGTGGCAGGAACAACGTGTGATGAACTGCCCATAGCCCCCATTCCCCATCTCTCTGTGCCACTTGGGGGAAGGAGGGAGGGGTGGGAAGGAGAGTAAGGGGAAAGTGTTTTTAAGGTCTTGTTTTACTTCTCATTATCCTGCTCTGATTTTGTTACTAATAAATTCAATTAATATCCCCAAGTTGAGTCTGTTTCACCTGTGATGGTTTTTGGTTTGGTGAGAGATCTCTCCCTGTCCTTACCTCAACTCATGAACCTTTTGTTGTATTTTCTCTCTCCTCTCCAGCTGAGTAAGGGAGTGACAGAGTGACTTTGGCGGGTGTCTGACACCCAGTCAGGGTCAAGCCACCACAGTCTTTTTGATGCTGGAACCTAGGATCATGAGGATTTTGAGATGAGGATGGTAATTGGGAAAGGTTGGGCAAAACATGAACTGAACAATGTTAGAGAGTAGAATGGTCACAGGGAATTTTTGTTGTAATTGTGGTGAAGGGACAAGGAGTAGATTTTGTGTAAATTACCCATTTTTGTGCTGTGTTGTAATGGAATTACTTTGATTTTTGTGTGGGGAATTTTTGTCTTGCTTCATTTGGTTGGTTTTGTTGATGTGAGTGCAGATTGTGTGATAGATGTGGATTTTAATGATAATTCTGTAATACTTAAATACATGATTTACAGGGGTGAGAGGTGGAAAGTGAAGTCAGATTTTACCTACTTTCTTGAATGCTTTGTTCAGACATATCCTGGAGCATTCCAGAGGACATAACTGAAATGGTATTGTTATTAATTTAGTTATTTACAGAGCTTTCAGTGTGCATTTCTAAGAGACTGTGTCAGCCAAGGGGTGCTTCATTATTTCCATCAGTCCAGCGTACAGAAAATTAGTGTGGACAGATTAATACAGAAGAAATCCATTTTGTTTAACATCTATGAAAGATACAAATATGATTTCCTGAGAAACCAATTAGAAATCCCACTCATTGTTTAGAAGAAGATAGGATGTGTGTGCAAATTATTTGGCTAAATCATGCAAAACTCACTGCTACTACGAGAGCTGAGGATCATTTTTTCCTCTCGTCTTGGGTAATTATACCAATTGCTCATCTGGAGCAAACCCCAAAATGTCGGAGGGACTGATGAGTTTTGCCTTTTGGCTCAAGACAGGATAAATTCCCCCTGAGCCTGTGGAATTGCCTCAGGAAAAAAAAAAAAAAAGCATCCAGGAATGATAGGCAAAAGGGGCCTCAGATGGTAGAACCAAAGAACAGTTTGGTACCTGCTGGAAACGAGACATGTTTTTCTCTCAGGTTGGTCCTGCTCTGTGGTGTGGGTGTGGAGGGGGGCTCCTCATCTGGTGTTTCAACCCCTGCAGGTGCCGTAGGACTCCTATGGACATGTCCTTCTCTCACTGTTTCCATGTAGGAGGGATGGATGGGATTTTTAGAGTCAGTTATTGGATGGAATTTACTTGCATCTCACTTTTCTCTGCAAAGAGCACAAATTTACCCACCTAGAGGGCAATTCATGAGCCAAAACACAGTTGCCTCGTGCCTCTTACACATTTGAGGACACATTTCTCAGCCTTCAGCTGCTGCCCCAAAAGTTGGCAGCTCTTCCAGAAGCCCAAGGGAATGTGTGTCCTACACCAGCCCTGCCCCGTGGCACAGATGCTCTTTGGGTACCAAACTGGGGAGGTTCTATTCCCACCAGCTGCTGATGGGAATTAGGTACTTCTTGGGGCATTTAGCTTCGAAGAAATGCAAACAGGGATGATGTGGGCTCTGTGAATCTAACATGTCACAAATTAATGAGCTGTGTATTAATAGGATTGCACATTGAATATGTTAACACAGAGCTCTCCTTTGCCCAGGCGGGCTATGGATGAATTTGTTTGTCGCTGGAAACAGAGCCATGATATTCTAGTCATTATATTAGCAGTGTTTGCTAGAAAAGCCTTCAGTTAGCAGCTGAGTGCCAAGATAAGCTGTAAAAAAATACACCTGAGTGAGAGGCTTTGTGAGTTGATTTTAGTGTGCATGATTTGTACAGTCAGTAGTAAGAAGCTATTCTGAAGCTAGGCTAGAAAAAGCTCAAAAAATAATTTTAAAAAATAATCACGGAATAGTTTGGGTTGGAGGGGATCTAGAAAGTGGATCTTTCTAGGTCACCTGGTCCAAACCCCCTGCCATGGGCAGGGACATCTTTGACTAGACCATGGTGCTCAGAGCCCCATCCAACCTAGTCTTGAATGTTTCCAGGAATGGGCCATCTGCAACTTCTCTGGGCAGCCTGTTCCATTGTTTCACCTTGTATCTAATCTAAATCAATCTTCTTTTAGTTTTAACCCCTTTGTTCTATCACAACGAGCCCTGCTAAAAAGTCCCTCTCCAGCCCTTTTAGGTTCTCTGAGGTCTCCCCAGAGCTTTCTCTTCCCCAGGCTGAACAGCCCCAACTCTCTCAACCTGTTGTTATAGGAGAGGAGCTCCAGTGCTGAGCTCAGCTTAGGGACCCTCCTCCAGACCCACTCCAGCAGGTCCGTGTCTTTCCTGTTGTCGAAATACCCGTGAAACACACGTGGTCTCATCCCCTGGGACTGTACCCAGTGCTGTGCTGGCTCATCCCAGTTTGCCATTCTTCCTGGCATTGCTGAAAGAGGCAAAGCAGGTTTTTTTGAATCCAAGCTGGCCTCACTCTGTGTTTTGACAGAAGGTGAGATACTGTTTCTAATTTAGAAGCAAAGGGTATTAGCTTTCTTCCAGGACTGGTTTTTGCTGTGTGCACAGCGAATTTTCTGATAGCAAATATTTCTAATCCTTTCTTAGCAGAATGGCCCTTACAAAATAATCCATATCCATCCAGCTCCATTTACTCTGGCATCTACAGGCTCTGTAGACTGCTTCCCACCACCCCTCCAGCTTCGTAGGGGAGAAAAAGCCTCACCCAAATCTAAGTGATCCATTCATCTGACCTACAGCAGAAAGGGGCTGAGCAAGCACAGACCAGCCTCATCTGCCCAAGGGCATAATGTCATCGAACTTTAGTAATACCTTTGAGGGGTGGGGGTGTCTCTGAGTGCCATTCCCTGCAGCAGCAGGGACTCCAAGAAGCACTTGAGGAAGTGGCACCCAGCAGAAACACCAGCCTATGGATGATTCGGTTTCTCAAGTGGCTCTGTTTGCTCCTGCCCCTTTGCCTAATGGGATTCAACACTGCACTCAAATATACTCCAGTGCTTGTCTGGGAAGGAGCAGGGAAAAGGAAACATATCAATAATGCACTGAGGCATCCTTGTCAGCCCTCAGGCTGTGCCCGATTTGCATACGCTCCAAGCTGTAAGAAAACACTTTGCACAGCAGTGTTGCGTTTAGCAGAAATTACATTATAATTTCAGATGTGGAAACTTCTATTCCAGGTCTGAGGCAGGGAGGTGTCCCACCGGGCTGTGCAGTCGTTATCTTAAACAATTGAAATGCATGCTTGTACTTAATCAAAATCAAGGGAAGACATTACTCCAGCCTCCACTTGCCAATTCAGTCCAAAGTGGAACAAGAATATTTAACTAAATTAGAAACTATATTATTTCCCAGTAATT
Source organism: Oreocharis arfaki (assembly GCA_013398015.1). NCBI lineage: Eukaryota > Metazoa > Chordata > Aves > Passeriformes > Paramythiidae > Oreocharis > Oreocharis arfaki. The sequence continues at coordinate 417,036 of VZRR01001902.1, read as the reverse complement.
CTTTATGAGATGGAGTTTGGCCAGAGCAATATTTCAGAGTGTGCATATTTGAGCCAGCACCTCTATCCATGTCTGCAAAGCAAACTGCCCCCACAGAAATCCCCTTCTCAGAGGAGAGGAGTGTACAGCTTCATTTTGGATCTGTGCTCACACTTTTCTTCCAGCTCCTTTGTGCTGCCAAGCAGGAGAAAGGACTCGAGCTGCCCTTTGGAGGAAGTTTTGCAATGCTAGCAGAGGGGTGGTGCCTCAGCCATTTCACTGCCCTTATTTCTGCCAGAGCCAGGAGGCAGAGGCTGCAGGGATGGAGCCTGCCTTTCTCTGCTTCCTCCAGTGTGGCACATCAGAGCTTGGAGACGGGTGAGAACCAGTGCTTAAAGCTGGGCACTGGCGTCATTTCCTTTAGTGTGCTTTCCTTCAGAGATCAGTATTTTGGGTACCTGGCAGGAACGTTAAGCACCAGTCCAGAAATACCCACAGAGACCTTTCAGCAAACCAAAGTGTTAAGCCTCTGCCACATTTTTTTTGTGAGGTGATAAAATATCGCTATGAGGTAGCCCAGAAGATGACAGCCCTTATTTCAGCCTTGAGCCCTGCTGTGCCATGCTGCTGAGCTGGCCATGCTTCAGCTCAGCTGTCTGCAGCTGGTGTCTGCTGACAGAAGTCCTCCTCAAATGCTAGCCTCTGCCTTTTGGAATTCAGCCAGGTGTCCTGGACTTAACCGAGGATTTGACGAAAATGATGGGACTCAGGCTATGATCCAAGGAGTTTTTGAGTGAATGGTCTGGCCATGGAAGTCCAATGCCAACACAAGCAGTAATTACATCCTCTGCTTCATTTTCAACACCATCTCCACTGGCAGCTGTCCTCTTGTGCTGTGAGAGGCAGGCATACTTTACTTCATAAAGAAGAATTGTAGGAAGATACAGATGGCAAAGGGCATCTGTCTTGTATTTTCTCGTGCTTGGTAAGGTCACAGCCCGTGCAAATTCATGCCCCTGACTGATCTGTTCATTACAGGCCAGGGAACACCCCATCCCTGGGACTCTGGAAGAAGAGAGGTGTGGCTTGAAGGCACTGCTGACTTCCTCTGGCACCCAGCAAGGTACCAGCACCACTCTGCTAAAGCTTCCCTCCCTCCTCATCAGTAATGGGCTCTCACTTGGGAAACTTTCTCCCTGCTCCTTCTATGTGTCCTGGGTTATTCTGTCTCTGTTATGTAAGATGAGTCAACGAAACCAAAACAAAGAGAGCAAGAAACAGGGAACAGAAACTGGAAAGTCAAGTGCTACAAATAAGGAGAAAAACAGGAATTGCAGCTAGAGCCCAAAGCATTTGTTGCCAAGTGCAGGAGCTGAGTGGGAAAAGAAGAGGTTACAGTTCACTCACAAAGAGCACATTTGATTTCTCCTCCTGGATTTTCACCAAGATGAAACTTCCTTTCTCTGTGTGTGTGTGAAAAGCAACTGTTGCAGGGGAGAAACAGCCCACGAGGAGGAGAACCGACTGTACCCATGTTTCTACAGAAGAGGACTCTCTGGTTTGTCTATTTTTCTATTTTTGGAGCTGGGAGCTGAACTCTGTGCAGGGAGCATAAAACCAGTCCTCAGCATGACCCTGGCATGGTTTCTGGCTGGGGAAAACTCTTGCTGTCAGGCATCAGAGCCTGGTCAGTGGGACACGGGAACCAGCTGGTGGGAAACCTGGATGTTTAGATGTGCCAGACTGTGCAATGTTGGCACATCACTCTGGGTGATATTTTTATTCTAATATATAATGCTAATTTTGCCAGTAGTTGGGGAGTATGTTTGATCCCGGGAAAAGAGATCAAGTGTGAACCTGGGGCCTGAATCAAATTTGAATAGAAATGCACTGCTAGTGAAGGACCAGTGAAGAGACCAAGCGAAGGCAGCAACCTCTTGCTTCCCCAGAGTGAATTTTCATAGAGTAGTGCAATTCTTTGGGTTGGAAGGGGCCTTAAAGATCATCTGGTTCCAATCCCCCTTTAACAAAAACAAGTTGCTTGGAACTCCATCCAGGAAAACCTTGAACGAATCCAAAGGGTGAACACAGGGAGGGATAGGGCATGCCCGAGTTCTCTGGGCACTCTCTCCCTCCATTTTGAGGCTGGATGTACCTTTTTAGCAACCTGGGTGAGTCTGGTCAGGCCTCCCCCTTGCCCCACACACAGAGCACAACTGTAGGGCCACTGCCTGCCCTGGGAAACATCCATGTTCACTGCTCCAAAACATGGGGCCCCTGCAACCTGGCACTGCTTCCTTGGGGTGGTGGCCCCTTCCCAGACCTGTCACATAGTGGGTTTCCAACCAGAGGGGTTTGGGTTGTCAGCTCCCAAGCCAGGAGGTTGTGGGCTGGGCAGATCACGAGGGAAGGAAAGCCTCGCTGGGCTGATGGTGGTAGAAATGAAGCCAGTGGCTCTCCTCCTGCACCTCCTGCCCATCCAGCTCCTGCTGACCCAGCAGCCCATCCTGTTTCAGGGTCCCTGTCCCCATGGGCTGGTTGACAGGGGCCAGGCAGGGACCAGCCGTGTCACCCTTTACAGGCAGGAGCTGCAGCCAAGGGGAGTGGGCCAGAAAGGAGGTGGGAAGCAGGAGAGTCTCACAGGAGTGTTCTTCCATCCCCAGGGCTTGGGCAAAGCTGCCATGCTATCTGTAAGCAAACCCAGCAACTTCATTAAAAGAGGCAGATCTTCTCACATATATCACCCCCACTTGCATATTTTGGATTGCCTGATGTGGTCAGTGGTGCTTCTTATTAAATGAACCGCTACTATGGAGGGTTAGGGTTTTTTCTCTCTCTTTTCCCTCTGCTACTCCTTCTGCCAGTGCTTGCTCTGGTCTTTGTTTTACTTCCAGCAGCCCTTTCACATAAGGTTTTCCCATTTCCCAGGGAATTGCAATTTAGTTCCCACACTGGTGCTGATGGGCTTGGTGTGGACTTTCACCTCTCCCATCTCACCCTTCACTTAGGAGAGGGCAGAACATTTCCCACTTCTGCCAAGGGAGTGCAGCGCTCTTTCTCCAAAAACTGGGGCACTGAGCACCCCTGGTTAGGGAAGGTGTCCAAAGGCTTTCCCACTCCCCAGCCTGGGTGAGGACTCCTCCTGGTCCTCAGAAGAGAGGTGTTTCCCTGGTGCTTCATCCTCAAGGCTTTAATACCAGCAGCAGCTCGCTTGGGGAGTTGTCAGTGGTGATAAACTCGGTCCCGTTCTGTTTCAAAATTGGTTTAAGAAAGATGCCTGGCTGTTTAATATTTAAGCTAAATGTTTAATGTTTAAACAGGGAAATTGGTCTGATTGTCAGAAAGGGCATTAAAGCAGGATGGGAACTGGTCTATAATCTCTGACAAATGCTGCCCTTTCTCTGCAGCAGCCCGGTGCCTGGGAGCTGCAGGAGTTTCAGAAATGCCAATTTTAATCAATCTCTCTCATTTCAGCTGCCGCCTGCCAATCCCACGGCGGTGAGACGTGCCTTTCCCTGGGAAGGGGAGAACATTGCACCTGGCCTTGTTCAACAGTCTGAGATGAGTTCAGCTGAATTGAACTGGTATTTCAAACCCCAGACTAATTGCAATAGAAATGTGCGTGGATAAGGTGAAAAGTGAAGCTGGACAGGGCTGGCTCATGAGTTTACTTCAGGTGTTATGGGGTCCCTTTCCATGTGCACACAAAAGTTCTGATGTCAAGTTTAAAATAAGTCTGAAAATGAATTGCTGTAATTGCTACAAATACACCCATGGATAAATTATTTCTGAACAGATATGGGCAGTGTTTTTCAGGTGGTGGAAATATCCCCTTTGGGGAAGCATGTGGCAGTGTAGAACTGTTTCCCACCACAAAAGGCTCACCAGCAGCAAGCCTGTGCTCCCTCCCTGAGGAGGCACCGTGGCTGTGCCAGGCTCCAGGCAAGGGGTAGTCCCTAGGCACAGGAATCCCTGTTCAGTAATGGCTGGAGCTGGGGAGAACACATTCAGCAGGGAGCCCTTGAGTCAACCAGCAATTTGTGTAACTCACAAAAAACGAAGCAAGAAAGAATCTGAAGAAAAGTTTATAAGAAGATCAAGGTTTCAGGACCATTGAAAGGCACATTTCACCCATGCTGAACGACAGTTGAGTTCATGGACACGTACGACGCTCAAAATTCATGGCAAAAAGACCACATAATGATGGCACATTGTGAAACATACATTCCAGACTTCAGTAAAACACTAAAGTGATTATTTTAAGTGTATCATGTACATAGTAAGAGCGGAACAGGCAGATGCACCCAATTACTGTAATTTACAAGGCAGTAATTCAAGCCTCAAATACATTTCTCCTTATTGGAAGAAGGGGATATGGATTAGGAGCGAAATGAGGGGCAGCGAATTGACAGGGAGCCAGGAAGCTGCTGCCATTCGGAAAATAACAGCCACCACCTGCTGCAAGTCAGGGAGATTTAACTTTGCTAATTCATTTCACTGTGCTGCACAGCACAAGGCTGGGCTGGATGGCTGCTCTTGGGGCAGGCACCCCACAGAGCACATGTGCACGGATGTTTCCTTGGCAGTGGGCAGAATAAAGTCCACCCATGCCTCCTCTCTCTCTGTTCAGTGCTGTGCTTTGTGCTAATTACCTCCTTTCATCCAGCTCGGGGTTAAGTTTCACGTAGTGATGATTAATAATTAATCAAATGCATTTGAAAATTAATTTGGCAATTCTACGACTGATTGGCATGCTAATCTCTTCTGTGCAGCGGGGATGTTGTGGGAATAACCTCGGATGTTCTGAGCTGCTGACTGAGGTGAATGCATGAGGGCATTTACCATCTCATGTGGTGAAAAATAAAACACTGTGGTGAAAAATAAAAGCATTCTCTGAGACCTCTCTGCAACCCAGAAAAGGTGTGATCTGCATTTTGCCTTGCCTGTATTGGGAATATATCATTGACACTATCATGTCCAACCAAAAACAAGTGGAAAAATCTGAAAAACTCCCCCACAGTTGATTTACTTCTCTTTACCTGAAAGCAATTGCAGTAGATTTGATGCATTAATTATGGGACTAAAAAAGAAAAATCACAAGGAGAATAACTTATGCTCTTTTCAGCTGTCCATGCCACTTTTCTCCAAATAACACCCATCTGGCAAAAGGGAAGGAAGGGGGGAGGGATGCAGCTTCCACTGGGCGTGTGATCCCCGCTAGTTTCGAGCGACAAGTCCCTTTTTACAGGCGAAGAGCCCTGCAGCAGCCACGGAGGTGAGGCACAGGGTGCAGCTCAGCAGGCACAGCAGCCCTGGTGCAGAGGGCAGGTTCCTCTCCCAGAAGGTGCTGGTGAAAGGTCGGGCTGGGACATCCTGGGGGAGAGAGGAGACGGTAACTCTGCAGGGTCCCCCCTCACCAAGCGAGCAGGGAGGTGGCAAATGTCCCCCATGAGGTTGGGGAGGTCACAGGTTTTTCCCAAGGGCTGGATTGTGCAGGGAAGAAGAGTCATGGCTGTGAGGTGAATTTTCCGTCATCCTGAACAGCCACAAGACAGTGAAGATGGAGTTACTTGTGATTGGAAGGAGGTTATACTTGGTTTTAAACCATGGCCTGAGACTGGGCAGAATCAGGCTGCATTTTTCAGTCCCCCAGGCTCTGAGATCATTGTCCTTGGCTCTCAGCCATCCACCCTTCAGACATGGGTAATGATATTCCTTGGACAACTCATAAAAATTAATACCATCAGCATGTGAGGTGACCAAAGCCTTGCCTGGGAGCAGGGTGTGTCACTGAAATAGGGGCACTGAGGGGTGTGTGACTGACTGGGTGACAGTGATACTCTTACCTTTGACTCTGGCTCTGGCACCCAAATTTCACTCACAGAGATCTTCCCCATACTGTGCAGTACCTAGAAGAAAAAATTATTTGTACCACGTGAAAAAATTACAACCCACACTACTTCCAGTTTTGGAAAAACAGAGGAAATCAGAGCAAGGTGACATTGATAAAAAGCATAACTGTGAGTAGTTGAAAGTCTTTTGAACCAGAAAAGGTACAGTGATTTCTGCCAGGGCTTCTCTAATGTTTTTTTTTTGGGGGGGGGGGCATTGTTTTGGTTTTGCTTTTTTTTCTGGGTAGAAGTAAAAATTTTTTTTGTCAAGGCAGTTTGAGAAATACCAAGGTGAGGTTACTGCCACACTCTTGGGACACAAAACCTGTTAGGAGTGATGCTGCTGGGATATAGAAAGAGGAGAGATGCAAGAGGCTCTCACAGCATAGAATTATGGAGCCATCCCTCACCTATTCAGGCAGCACAAAGCTCATCAAAGATTTTTCTTGAGAATAAACTGATTGTAACCATCATGGGGGTTCTTGGGGGCAAATGAATGCCTCCAGAAGAGACAGCTAACTGTCTTTGTAACTTATCACAGGCATGGAGAAAAGAGAAACCAGGTGACTTGAAATGAAGCAAGTATTAAGGATTATAAGGTGAATATGACATTCTGTCAAATGGAAGTAAAAGACAGATTTTCCCTAAATAACAACTCAGTGGCTTTGCCATGCAGCAGCTGTAACTAATGTGCACCCTTTCATGCTTTTTTTTCCCCTCCCTCCAGATTGTTGTAAAGGAATTTCACTGTGACTGGGAACCCAGCCCAATGTGTGTCATTCTGAGGAGATTTAGACATTATCAGAGCTGCACATTACAAATTCATAAAGCTCAGCTAACAGGACTGTCTTGTAAAAGGAGAAGCAGAAGGGATAGATCAAACACGAGCACAATGTTCAGGTTTCCAGATTTCTGCATAGGAAATAGCTGTGAGCATTTGAAATGACTTAGATTAGTTTTAAAACATGCAGTGATTAATTTGTTAGAAATTGAGGTAGTATACCTAAAGCAGCATCAGGTTGAGGTTTTTTTTCCTCTAGGCATGCAATACATGGCATAAGCTTTATTTTAAGTCTCTAGTGCAGTAATATTCTGATTTGGCTGAGATTCTTGGCTTCACTTTATCCAATAACAAACTAAGTAAGTTTAGAAAAATAAAAATACTTCAGTTCGTGCTGTTTTATGGGATCCCTCCCTGTCAATTCTAGGAGCCTTTGCACGAAATCAGACCCTCCAAGCTGTACTTAATCCTTTCTAGCCTTTTGATAGAGTTGTTGAAAGCAGAGCAGTGGTCTGTACCTCTCTGGCTGCTCTCTCTCCCGCCTGCACGGCCCCCTCCATGTATCCGCTCCACTGGGTTGCTGTCTCTGTGCCAGCAAAGTAGATTCTGTCAACAGGCTGGCGAATGATCCTTCAAAAAAAAAATTGGAGAATGTCAGATAACAAGTGACAGGAAGGTGATGATCCTTCTAAAAGCAATTTATGGCTTTGATGGAGCATGTGGCTTCAGTTCTCCAGAATCCCAGCAGGCCTGGGCTGAGGTACAAAAAGCTGTCCCTGCAGGACCACCTGCTTGCTTCTGTACACAAAACTGGAGATCTGAGAGAGAGAGAAAAATCTGAGGCATAAATCAGTGTTCCCAGCTTCCATGCAAAGTAATACAGGCCTTATTTTAGTGCTGGGATAAGGGATAATCCTAACAGCCTCCAGCAATGCCATGCAGCTGATAGATTTATGCCTTCTGCCTGGCAGCTTTGCTGCTATCCTGCCATTACAGTGGAATGTGAATGACGTTTTTGCAGTGATAGATCACTAATACCAGCTTCTATTTGGAGGCTGGACTTGCCTGGCTGCTGAAGGCCTGGCATTCAGGGAGCTGCATTCACCCTGTAGGGTCATAAAGCCAGTGCCCCAGCCCTGCAGTGCTGCACAAGCCTGCCAGCCAACCCAGCTGTAGGGAACGAGCTCCCTCTCCCACTGGGAATGTGCTTGGTGTAAGGGCTCCCATTTAATCCCCCAATAGGTTGTCCCTGTCTGCCTGACAGCTGCTTCCCTGGGCTAAAGGCCTCACCCATCACTGCCCAGGTGTTGGGATAAATGACAAGAGAAGAGACTGTGCATGAGATGACTCCTCCCCACATGACCTTGGCTCAGACAGGGTGTAACCCCATGCTGGACATGTTGAAGGGCTCCCAGGCTTCTCCTGAACCTGATGCTCCACCTACACAGTCAGTGGAGACTCTGCATCTGCCCAAGATGTGTGTCCTCAAGGGCTCGGGGGTCTCTAGAGGGATCCACTGCAAATACTGCATAGCACAAACTACCATAAATAAACCAGTGGGGAAAAGTTTCGTGGCTTTAGCAGGTCCCTTTGTGACTGTGTTTGGTTTCCTTGAAAGCCACAAGAGAAACTCTGCTCTTAGTAAAGTAAATAGCAAGATCCTTGTTAGCTGGGGAGTAGGGGAGTGGAAAAAGGGTTGAAGTTCCCCTAATACTCTAAATATGCCACAGGTGTGTTGCATAAGGTATAGCATTGTACGTGAGCCAAGAAATGTGAATTAGAAAGCAAAGCATTCTCTGTTTTACCTTCCATAGGAATGCATTATGCCTGGTGGGAAGTAGGCTGTGTAGCAGCCCCCAGAATACTGCTCTTCACACCAGTTCTTCTCTTCATAATGCACTGGCTGCGAGTATCAACAGAGAAAACAGAGTGAAACACTGGCAGAGAAGCTGGAAATAAAGAACAGATTTCTTCTGGAGAGGGGAAAACAGGCTAAGAATACCTGACAAAGGAGTGCCATGTCATCTGGCTAATGCTATCCATCTGCACAAAACACATTTTCGTGCTTTTACAGAAACACCAGTCTCCCACAGGGACACAACAGGACAAATTAAAACAGGCACTGCCTTCTCTTTTCTTGTGCAGGGTGAGACTGGCAGCTCTTTTCTTCCTACACTCGATGCTGCCCTCCCCTTGGGAATACAGATTGTATGGCACAACATGCAATTTTAGGTACACATTTTAGGTGCCAGGAACTTTGGCTTCATCATCCAGAACAAAGGAGCAACATTATTGTGCAACAGAGGCAAAAAACAGGCATTAATTCCTTACTTGTAAAGCCTCTTTCATCCCCAGTGCCTTGGCATATGCCTCACAGATCTTCTTTTTCCTACATGAAAATAAAATCAGAGTCAGAAAAAAAAGGGGGAGGGAAACCTTTCCACTCTCATTCTTCTTATAAAAAAACCCAACAAATTTATTGCAACACATTGGAAAGAAAGTTGGGTCAGGCTTTGTTTTTACGTCCGATTTCAAGTTCTTATCTTAGCATACATATCTCAAATGCTGATTCCTAAAAGTTATATCTAAAATGGACCCAGGGAATGGGAAATGAAGGTTGATTTTGGCAATGAGCTCTAAAAAAATAAATCTTTGTACAGCTATTTTAGGATGCAAAGCCAATTCATTCTCATGTTCACTGGTGTAAGACCAGAAGAAAAGCAATATAAATCAATTAAATCCCTACGGATTTACTATAGCTGGGAATAAAATATGAGTTGAAGAATGCTGCTCACATTCCTAAGGAGAGCTCCTCTTTCACTTGCACAGTACCAGAATTCACATTTAGAAAGTACTGTTTGTTCATGTCACTGACTAATGGGAAAACCATACTTTTGCAAACACAGAAGTTAAAAAATTTTATCATCCAGTCTGAATGTGAAGGAGACCCAAAAGAAGACATGTCAGCACTCCTGTATCCCTGGGTTAAAGCATCATTCAGTGGGGATGTAGTCTGGAAACATCCTTGGAAAAATCTTCTCTGTTCACATAGAGACCCAGAGCTGGTAAATCATAGCATGGAAGAGTGAGAAGGACTTGGAAATCTAGAAATATCCATAACTGGATGAACATCAGCATTAGTGTCTTGGCCTATTTATGCTAAAATCTCAGTTTCAGCCCCAATTTCCAGTGCTGGTAGTTGTGCTGAGCATATATATATATATGCATATTCACACACATATTCACATGCATTCCTGTGGGGAAGCATCCCAGAGAAACAACCTGCTTCTCAATATTTACAGCTTCTGAACTCTTACCTCTCCTCCTTGCTGAGATGGGCCAGTTTGACAGCCTTCCTGGTAAGGATGAAACTGAAAAGAAAAAATAAGGCATATGAACATCACCCCACCTGGTTAGCAAGCTCTTGCTCAAAATGACTCTAGAAAGGGATTGGCAAAGCACTTTACTGCTACGTAATGGGCTTGATCTTTGTCATCATAACTCAACACTTATTAATTACAGGTCACACAGGTGAAAAGCCTGTGCGGGGTCACCTGCAGAGCTAATTGAAAGGGAGGGTGTGCATTCCCAGAGGGCACCTATCAAGGTCTTATCCAAAAGGACTGAGACCCTGAGCTTTCTTGAGCTTTTGAAGTCCAGCAGGCAGCTGCCTGTGTCACTTGGTGTCAGTAGGTGATGGCAGCCTGCTGCTCTGACAGGCACTGCACAGTGTCATGGATCACTCCTGCAAGGGCTGGGATTAATATTTATCCACCTTCAAGGAAACAGATTTGGGAATTAGTTCATCTGACCCTAGTGGAGATACCCAGGGGCTAAAGTATATTCCTGTACTCTTTTAAAATGTCACATAAACCCACAAGGAGAAAAAAAGCAGGGAACTGTTTGCCATATGGGGTTTGGAGGAGGCTTGATGCTCTCAGGTCATGGGAGCTTTTAAGCCTTGAACATGCCCATAAACATGTACAGTTCAGTAGAAGTGGTGAGCTTTCCCTACCAGACACTTAAGGAGTAGTTGCCTGACATTTATATTGGCCTTTTTTTGGCAGTCTCACCTCAGATTACAGTGGAAACACTTGTAAAGATCGTTTGTTCATTTGGTTTCTGCTATTTTAAAAGCCAGTCGATGCTGTCATGTATTTTTCCATCTGTTTGTCCAAACGATAACATTTTTACATGCCAGTTTCTACAGAATCTTGATTTTTTTCACTGCACAGCTGCTTCCCTGCTCCAGCAGCTGATGTTCCCTGTCCCACCTCAGCTCAGCGGAGATAGGAGACAAATGAGGATTTCTTGGACAATTGCATTGCCATTTTGGCCCAGGCACTAAACAGAAAAGCCCAACAGAAGCCAAATACAGGCTCAAACAGATAGGTAAGAGAGAGATTTACTTCTGAATCTACTCCACAGCAAAAAACTACATGAACTGAATGCTTAAAATAGGCTACAGCTGAATTCAGTAACTCCTTCCCAACCACATCCTTTGTATTAGGCTGTTTGTAGCAGAACCTTCACCAAAGTATTTGTATGGACTAGAAAGGCACAAGAGGCTTGGCAGAAGTGCTCTCCTCCATCTGTGCAGACTGTGGAAGTGGGAAACACTGATGTCACCTGGTCATTTACCCTCTCCCTCCTCCTCCCACTCATACTAGAAGAAAAATACTTCAGCGAGTGTGGGCTAGAAGCTTTTACCCCATAATGGCAGGAAAAGTTCCATCAGGTTTCGTGTCATCTATGGTTATTCCAATTGGAGACTCTTCATCCTCGATGATGAAGGAACCACAATAACCTAAGGGGAAAAAAACCCCATGATGATTGTCATAGAAACTTGTTGATGATGACTGTTGCTGACAGTAACAAGCAAGGAAAGTTATCCATAAAAGGAATTGTACAGTAATTCCTTTGTTACCAATAGCACCTGCATGTCTGACGTGTCTCTGTAACAGCTTCTCCACTCTCTTCTCTCTGACTCTGGGAAATTGTGTACACAGACTTGTAAAAATCTTTAAAATTCCATTGTCACTTAACAAGGAATTTCTGTGGATTGCTGCAAATCTCTTTGGCTTTCTGTTTTGGGGACAATAAACATCGAAAATAAATTGGTCTAGTCAGAAGTATGGTGATTCATTCCATGAGTAACTTTGACCAAAACAAAACCCAGTGTAATTACATCTGGTCACTGCAGCCACAAATTTATACTCTTTTGATCTTGCTGGTGAAAAGATTGTTAGGAATGGTGTTCCATAACAGCAATGCAGCTGTTAAGCATGGGCTGTCTAATCCAGGATCACATCAGGACATATTTCAGATTCACATACAAAAAATCTCATCTAGAGAACAATGTATACACCTGATTGTATTCCTGCCTAATGTCAATGGCCAGTTTATGCCCTGAAACACGCAAAAATTATACTACTTTGACTAAGAAATAGTCTTGCCACTCTCAGTACCGTTACAAAGAAAGTGGAACTAATCTGTTCATATAAATAGTTCTGAATATGGTATCAGTTAAAGCTGAGGAAAACATGACATTGCAGCATGGAAAAAATATCTTGAGCTAAACAAAAATCTAACCTGCTTTTCCCAGTCCTCTGAGATATCAAGTCTGCAGAACAGAGGATTAAAACCAGGGAAAGGTCTTGCTTACAACCTAAGCTTTGCTTGTCATCTGCTGTAAATTCTCTTTGGCTGACCTAACCGTCTCTGGCAGGAGAAGAAGAGAGCTGATGCTGCAGGGAAGCTGATGCTTCTGTGCTCTGCAGGTTTCAGCAAGGTTTCCCAGGGCAACCTTGCTTGTTCTCTTGGTCATCCCACCTCAGCTAACAGCAATGAGATTCGGGATCCTGTTTGGGTCTGGACTCATCTTTGGGATAAGGCATGCACTCAAGCTTGGAGCAAGAGTTCTCCTTTCAAAGGAGCTTTACTTTTCACTTTCCTGTGTGTTTGATTTCAGGGTTTTACCCATTTAACCCTCTCTTGGATTTAGTCTCTGACTGTTAGACAGCAGAGCTTCAAAATTTGCACAGTTTAGAGTTCCCAAGTCCTCCACGTCCTCCACCTACCCTTCCTCCTCCAGAAGGCTTCTCTGTAGTACATCATGCATTTTATGACACTCCCCATGGGCAAACGCTGAATTAACTGGTTCCTTTTTGGTGGCAGCTGTGGTTTGTAATGAATCTTTGTTGTCAGGATTGGAGGGATGGCACTGATCACATATTTGCCCTGAAATGTAGAACAAAGTCAGCACAAGGCGCTGCCTTTCAGCAAGCTCATCCCACAGGACACGTTTGAGAGACACTCTTAATAGCTGTTAACAGCTTTCCCACACCTGACCCCGGTAGGTGGCCTTCCCACACACATATTTCCAGGTGACCAAAGTAATTCTGCCATTTCAGAAAAAAGGAGCTGGAAAAAACAGACCAGAGTTGAAACTTGGCTGGAAACAGGCAGGGAAATGGGACAAGAGAGATCTTATGGCCTAGGTAAAACTGCCTTTTATCATCCCCAGGAAAACATGACCCACATTTGTCCCAGTTATGAGATACTAAAAAAATCACATTTGTGCATATTCACAGGATGTTACTTCAGGACAAGGAATACTAATGGTGATTTCAGCTTTCCTGAATGTGCTCCATCCCTCTCACAGGCCCTGGGCCTGACTGGAGCAGTGCAGGACTATAGGGTGACACTGTATCACAGCACTGCTGCTCTCAGGTGCTCTCAGGCTGGTGGGGCTGCTGCTGCCCCATGGGTGCCACTGTGGCTAATCATGTGCTGATGGAGCATTTCACAGCACCACAGCATAGAGGCAAAATCTTACTAAAGGTGTTTGAAATGTCTTTTTTGTTGTTGTTTTTTGTGCTGCAAACTACAAACTTAGGCACCAACAGGCAGGTTATTTTTCCTTCCTTTGAAATGGTCCCAATGCAGAACTAAAACGTAAAAATATATAAAGACATAAAAAGTTAAGGCAGAGAAGCCAGAGTAATGACAGAAACCAAGCAGCAGAACACCAAGAAGAGAGCCAGTCATAAATAAATCTGTAAAACAGGCTTCATGGAGTGTCAGCATAGTCCAAGAAATAGACACACACAAATGGGTACTTCCTGATTACATCTGGCTAAGAGCTACAGCAGATGTATTCCCCTACTAAATGCATACTCTACTTTTATTCTGATCGAATTACCTCATATATCTCATGGTTTAGAGTCTCCACAAGGACATTATCACCTGTCTGATCGATACTGATCACAGGTCTCTCCAGTTTAACTCTGCCTTTGAGGCGTTCCATTATTTTGTCTGATATCTGACCAGAACCCCCTTTAAACTTCCTCTCCTAAAACAACAAAGAGAAAAGAAACACAAACAAAAAATCAAGAGCATTATTCACAATGACATTGAATATGACTTCTGCTCACCATCACAAAATTCCAGGCCAAATCTTTAAGCCCTAAGGCTGCATGAAGATGCCCAGACTTTCAGAAGAGCGAGGGCATAAATCTGAGCCTCAGTGGGGATTACTGACTAAACCACTTTTGCAGCGGCTTCCCTAATGACCTGGCTTAAAGACTCTTTAAGCCTAGAGAACACTCACATATAATGCAGGTATTCCAGCAAAAATAAACATATCACTTCATTTAAAACAGATTGTGAGCATTTTACCCACCACGGCGCTACCAAAGCCCTCAAGTGTGACAAAGAAACCAACTGCAGAGTGAAAGACTGTACCAGCCCAGAAGCAAGACAGATCTTTAACTGGATCTGGTCTCGAGGTAATGAGCTTTCTCTGTCCCTGGGAAGACACAAAGACAGTGCTGTCTGGAAAAAAGCACAGTCTGTGACACACATTTTCCTGCAATGTCCGTGCAGAGGGTCAGGGGAAGCACTAAAACCTCTTTTATCTACCAGCCACCAGCACTGTATCCAGCAGCTCACTTTTACATGTAAGTTGCTGGTACTGGCAGGGAGGAAAGGATCCACAAAGTTTCATGCTGAAAGACTGAAATGGCTGCCCAAGAAGGTTTTATAAGACTTGTCAGGGCCACAAAGCTAGAAACCCTTAGTGCTTTTGTTCAACTGATATTGATTAGGGTGAGGGAAGAGGGAAGCATGTTAGGAACAAAGACAGCTTTTCCCATCCAGCTACAAAGAAAAGGAAGTGCTCTTCCCAGGCTAGCTTTCCCTTCTCCACATGCTTTGTTTAGCTATGAGTATCTTGGGATTAATTTTAACTCTTGCTGCAACATCTAGCAGTTGTTGATGTGGGACAGTAGACATGACTGAGGGGCTCCTGAGGAGGAAGGCTTTTGTCAGGTCTGTCTCCTACCTCAGGACAGCATCAGCACTGCTTACATCCCTCCTGACTCATGGTTGTCCATTCACCCCAATGGACAGATGTTGATGGAAACTGTTGCCATGTGAGCTGACTCAAGAAGGAAGGGCCTTTCGCTATTTACTTCCAACTCTTGTCATTAGAGGCTTCAACACCAAAAAAACACCCACATTTCACTCTGAAGTGCACTTGTTCTGAACTCTGGTAAACATTCAAATGTGCCAAGTAACCCATAGAAAATAAATTGGCAAAAAACCCAACACAACTGCAACAACAGTACTGTGCTGAAGTGAATGCAGAACCCCCCAATCATTTAGATAGTCTCAATTTATCCCACAGCTTAGCTAATGAAATCCTTCATTAAACAGGGTTAGCTGAGAGGGCTACATCACCCCATGAGAACTTGTCTCTCTCTGGTGCCATATGCTCTCATCTCTTCATTAATTTCAGGGTTTTGATGGGTACAACACTCCACTTGCTTGTTATGCTTTTGAGAGAGGAGGAAGAAAATGAGACATTTTGTACCTGGCCCCCATTGGTGATGGAGAAAATCCTGGATGTGCCCCCACACTGCCTCACATACCACAGGAACCAGAGAGCAGAGACTTCGTGAGGCTCAGACGTGACGTTGACGTTCACAAAGACCGTGGCGAAGTCTCTGACAGCTCTGCATGAGACACAGGAGCAGAAAGAGACAGTGAGAAAATATGACTTCCTGACTGCTTTCAGGATTTTATTCGTCATACTAATAAGCTTTGCTTTCCCAAAGTCAGAAAAGTCAAGATGATTTATATCTGTTCAATTTTTCAGTCTGTAGTGAGACTGTTCAAATGGGTATCTACCAGCACCTCCCTCCCTCCCAAAATATTTACCAATTTAGTTTGAAATCCCACTGATTTCACCTTAGTTAAATAGTTTCCCAGCTGCTACTCTTTTCATCAGAATAAATATTTTTCTCAACAGAAGAACATTTTTGGTAATCTGTTAGGGAAACTTTTCTGCATTTCTCCTTCATGGGGAGCTCATGGGGCACATCAGTTCCAAGGCCTGATGGGTCCTGAGGGACTGAAGTAGCCACGCAGCCAAAACATTCCCCACCTCTCATGTAACACTGCTGCACCGATCTTTTGTGAAATCAAGAATCAGACTTGGTAAATAACCCAGACAGAGAAACCAAACTGGCAATCATTGTCGTAAAAATAAGGAAAAGGGTCACCTGTCTACCACAGTAAGTCCTCTGAACATAAACAGAGAAACAGCAGCAGGAACTAAGGATCTGGATATTCACACTTCTTGCATTTGTGGCCACAGATTGCTAAGAAAATTGAGATAATTTTGCAAAGGAGGTAAAAGGACTGACTTGGATGAAGTTTCATAAAACAATGTGAATTTATAACCCTCTGCTAAAGGAAGGACCTTTGCAAGTTATCTGGGCTAAAATATGTAAATTATAAACTTTTATAACCTCATTTCCCCAAGTATGAAGTCCATTCACCCCTACTTCATTAGCCAGGATATGAAAACAGCCTGCACACAAGAACCCCCTGTGACAATCCTGAGAACACTGAGACACTAAACAGTTGCAGCAGGTTCAGGCCTGAGAAATGTGAAAACAGTCTCCAGGATCAGTAGATGCTGATCTGTGACACAGGACAAACAAATCTTCTTTTGTAATCCTGGCCTGAGTCATACAGAGAATGCTTTGGAAGAGCTTTTCCATTTAAGCACTGTTTGTTAACTGTGTGCAGAAAAATGTGGCCTGGCTTGAAGATCTAAAATGGGTTTTTACTGAGTTTTTGAATGTGTTTCAGCTGAGCACATCCGTTAAAACTGGATATTTTACTGACAACACCACTGGCAGTAGAAGCTGCCCAGCAGAGAAGAGATCACCATAAACCCAATCCTGCTTATACTCCACCAGCTCCCTGGCTAAAAAGAGCAGTAAAACCTAGAAGAGGAAGAGTCAGTGCACTTGCAACAGTAGTCCAAAGTAACCTAGTTTGCAGGCAACAGGCTCATAAAGCTAATTGCAAAGAAAACTGCGATGCCACAGAGAGCTCAGGCAAGTCCAAATGGCTGTACAGCATTTCCCACGGAGCTGGAGCAAGACCTAAGCCATAAAAATGAACTTCAAACGGAAAGTTTTGGTCAGGAAGCTGCAGGCACAGCACTAAACTGCAGTCAGAACGAAAGGGCAAACAGAGCACAGCCACACAAATAAAAGACACCGAATAGGAGGGAGGAGAGTGTTAGAGAACAGCACAGGGGCTGGCACAGCCAGCGGGGACACGAGTGCTCATACGATCACACTTCTGTTCACCTTACAAAGAGAAATGATTGAAAAGAGAAAGGAGGAAAGAGAATTTCCAGTCGTCATCACCTCGATGCACCGAACATTGTTCCTTTTTTTATTTGTACAGTGTGGTCCCTCACAGAAAACACATTGGTCATTTTATAGACCTTGAGCCCTCTTCCTACCAACTATTGTTGGTGTTCTGTTGGATCTGCTGCAAGGAGATGTGGGATGATGCAAAGGTGAAGGCTTGGCTGCAGTGGCTATGAGACTATGGAGTTCAAGATCCTGAGAAGAGTAAGGCAAACAGCAGAATTGCAGCCCTGGAATTTGGAAGGGCAGATTTCATCCTCTTCAAGGGTCTGAACGTCAGTGTCTCATAGGAAACTATCCTGTAAGGCAAAGAGCCCCAGGAGAGCTGGCTGGAGTTCAATGCTCTGACGGTTTGAAGTGAAAGGATGGTGGGAAGAGCCCACACCACCACTGCTGTGTGCAGGGACCTGCTGAAGCAAACCCCAGGCTCCCCCAGCACCTTTGATGCCACCTGCCAGCTAAACAAACCCCATCTCAAACACCTCCTGATCTCTCAGCACCTGTACTCAGCTGTATCCCAGAATTTGCCAAAAAGCCACTGTCATTTCACAGCTGGAATTTCAAAGCAGATAAAGATTTACGTACTCGGTCCAGCAAATCTTATTTATCAGCTCTTTCATGGTCATTTTGTCCCATTCTTCAGCATGTGGGGCATCCCATGGTGCATCAACAGGAATCTGGAGACGGAGGTGAAATATCCAATAAATGATTCAGTACTTCACCATTGCCTGGCCATAGCTAGTTATTAGCACAGACTTAATTGATATGTTGGCCAGGAGTTATTTTGTCTGCTGCACATGGACATAAATTTGGAACAAATTCACTAAATGGAATAGTTTCCATCCACACCTTCGGGCATGAATTGTACCATGACCACCAAATCTGTCTGTGTCTGATAAACACAATGAACTATATCCTTGTGTTGGGACTCATCTCGCTTTTAGCTGTCCAGAAGTGATCCCAATTTAGTTGTCTTGGTGTCCTCTAAAAGTTGAGGGGAAAGTTCTTTTTTTCAGTCAGTTCCAAGATGGGTGTCCAAAGGCCCCTGTGTCTCTCTGCTAATTGAAGAGTGAGAAAAAACATCTAGATACCACTGAAATATTTTTAGGCAGTTAAATTCTTAATAATAATATTTTGCATGTAAGTAATGTGTGGAGGACACTACCACACTCCTAAATCTTTAAAAAACGTAACATTTGACAAAAAAAAAGTGTAGATTCATACACAAATTAGATTCTGCAAAACCACATAAAACCAACTACCTTTGCAGGAGTACAGTGAGTTATGCTTGAAGGTTCTGGAAAGGTAAAGCCCTTGGTTTGTTGCTAGATTATATGGCAACTGATGAATATCTGAAAGACAGTATAATGCTCCAGGGGCTGCAGTTGCACTCCTTGTATTTTGAATTTTAAAAAGTTACTGTGAAGTCAAATTGGAGCCCAACTTAGGCAGCTACAAGAAAAAGAATCATCTTTACACAAAATGCTGTCACGAGGGAAGGGAAAAAACCCCCTTCTAATCCCCCAGCTCATGGAATGGTCTTCCCTGTCGTGAGAAAATACTTACACTGAGTTCAACCTCACTTTTTTCAGATATCTTAGACACCTCCAGATCTTTTCGTCTCCTCTCACAGAATCATAAAACAGTTTGGGTTGGAAGGGACCTTTAAAAGCCATCTAGTCCACCCCCTCTCAGTGAGGAAGACCTTTTATTTCTGATAGTTCCTGGGCAATACAGGAATATTTCTTGATGAATGCTTCCTTTCTGTTTTGTTTTGTTGTTGAGGGGTTTTTTTAATATTAAAGAAGCAATAAAAAACCCTGCCAGAAACAAACCAAAACCAAACCTGATTTATTCATGGTGACATGGGCATTGTAGGAAACACAGAATTTTCACAGCCTACCTCTTTTCCCATCTTGTCCATGGTTCTCCAGAAGTTATTGTAATCCAGATAAACCAAGGGATTCCATGTTGAAGGACAAATTCCCATGAAATTTCTTGACTTGCCCTGAAATGCACATAAAAACAAAAGCAACTGAAACACAACAGAGCACATCTTCACTACTCAAGAAACTGAAATTCTCAGCCATCACATGGTTGGCCTTTTGCCACAAAAGACCTGGCTGGGTTTTGGGTTTTTTTCCCCTGCGTATGCATGCAAGCAATGGAATGCCTGTAGCTAAGCAGGAGGGATAAAAACAGCTGGACTGACATTAAAAAGGACAATAACACCTTTTTATATTTGCTCTTCTGAACGGATGGAGAGGGGTACATTTGTTCTTAGTAAGTTGTCAAATTCTGAACTAAGGAGACTCAAGCTGTGGCCAAAGAGGTAATATTCTTTGTTCCTAAGCATCCTTCATTATTACATTTAAATGAATCTACTATTTGCCTGCCTGCTGAAATGTGCATCCTGAAATTTTCATGTGTCTAAAATTGCATGCATTTAAAACTATTTAAATACCTTCATGGTACACCTCACTTTATTGTTCCGTGGAAGAAACCCAGCCTATAAAAAAAAATCTGAAAAGGAAGTTTCTGGCTGCAGGAAGAAAAATATTGTACACTTGCAAAAATGGTGTCAGTACTTACAATGTGTATGACACTGAGCTGCAGCAGTGGCTGAAACTGTTATTATCTGAAACTGATTGTTTCAGACAATCCTGCGATATAATGATAAGAGAAACAATCTAACAGCAGCTGCTTCTTTGTGATAGGAGCAGCTGCTTCTTTTTAATCTGAAAGAGGATGGGATGAGCAGGTAACATTCTCTCTTATTAAATTACTTTGAACCTTCCCCCATGTAAGTCAGTGGCGAATTTCTCATCAGACCTCTCTGTTGTTTGCCCTTCCAGATGTGTCAGAAGTTTGTGTGAGGATGCAGGGAACACGCTGACCATGACAGGTAGGAGGTGGGGTGCTAAAGCAGTTTGCAATCTGCTTTTCAGTGCCAGGGACCCTGTGCCAGACCATCACACCTGGCAGGTGGGAGCCACGGACCAAAAGAGAGGCTGCAGTGCTGCAAAAGCAGGACATGGGGACCCAGGGGCAGAGGACACAAAGCAGGAGCCAAACATGCCTTCCTCACACTTGGTGAGAGGGAATTTACTGATCTTCTCCACTGGTATTTGTGTATTTGTTTGTACACACATACGAGTTTCTGATATTCTGCAGGACATTTTTTCTGCAAAGATCACAGCAAAGATAAAAGGTACAAGATGAAACTCAGAGATCTCAGCGAGCTTTCAGACTTGGCAAAAGCAGCAAAATACTGAAATTCCTACACCTTGGTCAACTTTTGCCAGCCCCAGGACAGATACAGTAGGGGAGGCAAATGTATATGGCTGAGGGACCATAGCAAGGCTTGGCTGACACAGCTTGGTCCTCTCTCCTCAGAGCAGAGCTGCAGGGGTGCCCCAGCTCTGGAGCCCATCAGGTCACTCTGTGCTGTTCCTCTCACCATCTTCAGTGAGGGCAGCAGCAAAGCCACTCTCCTGTTCCATCCTGGCTCAATAATTTCTGCTCTGGGCTAAGCAAAGCACCAGGTTGTGATCTCAGCACTTAGTTCAGCCTGAGATCCAAGTGTTTGATGTTTTGGGGTTTTTTTTTAAATTTCCAACAAATTGCTCTTTCAAGTCACCAGGAGGTGGTTGGTTACCTCTGGATTTCGGGGTATGTAATCTCAATCTTGAGTACCACGTACTTTTTCCTCTCTTTTATGCCTGTTCTGTTCTTTTCCAGAGAGTTACACTGGAGGGAGGTGGCGGGGGGGATGCTGCTCCAGCTTTCTCCAGGTGCACACGTGCATGCAAAACATTTCTGCCACGGCAAGAGCAGAGTAAACGCTCCTGTGAACTACCAGCAGGGGAATCCTCCAAATGACGCTGCCTCTTCCTTTCCCTTGAGGACAATTTCTCACTGCCAGGCTGGAGCACCGTGTTCAGCCACAAAAAAGAGGCCAAACAATGCACGCAAAGGGATATACTGCATCCTACAGCTTTTACTGTCATAATCTAATGCTGTATCAAACTAGGAAATACTGCTACAAACCAGTAATATACTACTAATAATTTTATTCTCATGGTACAGTATTTTGCTTTTCTAAAAGATCATCAAACACTGCTTCTCAAAATTCATTTATTGCTAGGCTTTTTATTCTGGTTGGGAACACAGGTGCCATCCACATTCCTTCCTTGACATGCTTTAACACCAATAATTCTGCCCTACAGCAGAGATGAGGCCCAGTGCTGTCAGGCCACCCAGATCCTGGTGAGGAGAAGTTATTACTGCACTTCTCTCATGTCGATACTGCAAGAGGGCAAAGGGAAAAGATAAGCCTGTGTCCAATCAGCAGTGGCAGCAAAAAGTTCCCAGTTTTTCACTGTTCAGTGACACCTCTTTTCAGAAGTCTTTCTGAGAAGTGACTGTGTTTGTACAGAGTGATGTAACTTGCAAACAGCTCTCCTGTCCTTAGCTTACCTAGATTAAAACATCTTTGGTCAATGGCATAGCCCAGAGACATCGATGGGAAAACATATTTTATCCTCTGAGAACTATGAAATGCCAACTGATAATTTAAAAAGCCTAAAGCTATGTTACTTGTTGCTCTCTCCTGCATGCAAAAAACCCACAACTTCAGTAAAACTGGAGTCCAATGGCAGGAAAAGTTGGAAAAATACAGCAGGCTAAGAGGCCTGGAAGAGGCTAAGACTGAATTCAGAGAGGCTGAAATGGTTCACAGACACAGTAACCCCCCGTGTGTCAGGGCTGTACCGATCAGACACGGGGTCAGAGGAAAGCCCAACTCCAGCAAATTCCAGGAAAGAAATGCCCATTTTCCATCAGGGAGTGCGAACCCCACAGCCTTAGACACATCAGTTCTCCAGCTTTCTCTCTGGCACAAGTACCTCCACAGCAGGGAGTAAATCTAGCCTGAGTGAGCTGGGCCTGGTAAGTTATTAATTTGGTTTTAATATTGTCTCCCTGCTAGGCAGAGGAGCTCTGCCTGCATGTTTCACAGAGGAGCTCACTGCAAACAGGCAGGGTCTTGCAATATTCCATTTTTAAACAAGTTTATAGTGTTCTGGACGTATTATTCTCAGAGCTACTGTTTTCTTAACTGAAAGGCAAATAACCTACTGGCTTCGTTCCCATGCTAACACAGGGCTGCTTGACTGACCCACAGAGTTTATCCAACACTTTTTTTCATTTCCTGGTGTGTTGAGTGGTTTCCTGCAGACCTCAGATCTGTGTCCTGCTGCCTGCTTGCATGAGTTACCCCACGCCAATCCAAAGAAAACAAGATCCTCAAGCACCATCCTTCAGTGGTTAGAAAGAAGGCAGTGAGAGATGAGCTCTGCAAGGTCCCTTCCCTGCTCAGGGCTACGTCAAAACTACAGGAATGAACCCCAAGCTGTGACACCACCCCAGGTTTCACATTGTGCCAGAGGAGCAGACGATTTTGCCAGTCTTGAGAAAGGCAAGTCTGTCTCCTGCCTGCTGTGCAGGGACAGGGCACACATCAGGGAGCACAGGGGGAGCATCGCCCCTGCCCCAGAGCAGGGGTTGTTATTGCCTGGGGCTGTGCACGGCACACACGGAGCAGCAGCTCCCCGTGGTGTGATCCCTCAGGTGAGGGTCCTTCCCTGATCAGCACCTCCAGCAGGGCTAGCCCTGGGAGCACTGCAGTGCCTGGGACTGTCTGATTCCCGTGTCTGAACAGCACGTTTATGGTGATGTGCACACCCACCCACAGACCCACCTCTTGGGCCCTGAGCTCCTAATCCTAAGGCGGGATGAAGGAAAGAAAAGACTAGATGGCAAATGTAAAGCACTGTATAGAAATGCTCATATTTTGTCAAGTGTTCCCTCACTCTGGAAATCATAATTCCTTTTTGAGTAATATTATATGTCCTGGAGCTGCGTGCTGCTGCCAGACATTGGAGGAGTGTATCTATGTGAGAGGGTTAATACCAAACCAAGGCACAATGCCTTTACTTTCTAGGGTCTTCTACTAAAAGGGTGAAAACAGCAGAGAGCTTCAAGGACCTCTGTAAAAACAAAAAGCTGTCTGCCAGCTCAGGGAAGGGAGAACTCCAGCACATCTGCCCTTTCTCACTTCAAAAGCATTCTTACTGAATTATGGGACAGTAGCCACAGAGACATTTAGCTGGAAAGAAAGTCTAGGGTTCATAATAAACACTACAATTTTAAGTTACAGATTTACATGGACAGGATACCAAAAAAATTCCCGATTGACACCAAAGCAGTCCATGTTACCATGCTAACTGGTGGGAAAGAGAGAACAAACAAACAAAAAAAGATAAACAATAGTTATATATTTGGATTTTCAAACAAACTCTGACTGCAAAGGAAACCTGCACCAATGAAGCAACTTGGTTATTAAAGCTTGCAGTACATGGAATTTTTCCACACACGTGTGGGAAAAATTCCTGTCAGAGAAAAGAAGCTCATTAAATCCCTCTGGGGATTTTCACTTTCCCTTGGCTGCTTCCACTGCTCGGATAAACCATTTTCCCACTTTCTCCCAGCTCAATCAAAGCAGTATCCTGGAAATCTCCAGAAAAAGCCAAACTGAACCGACTGTTATGATAAACAAAAGACCAAAAATCTCATAATCCAAGGGTGCTGGACATTACATACAGAGGAGTACTGTCACAAACACATCTAAAGCTGTGCTTAGCCATTGCTCAAAACACTTCCTCTCACCTCTGACAAAACCAGACAACATTGCAGATTTTGGAGAAAGCTCTTGGGAGGAGACCTTCCTGTCTGGCCCTGGCTACACACTCCTGGACAGCCACCAGCTGATACAAACAACAGCTGAGACACAAGGGGAGACGTTTTAGTCAGACCTTCCAAACCTTAAAGGCAGCAGCTGGCCCATGCCTGATGATGTATTAACCTAAGAAGCTGAAAACATCCATCTTTCAGGTTAATATTTAATTTTTGGTGGATATGATCCTCTAATATCAAATAATCTCTTTGCTAACATTTTCTGTCATTTAGGAAATACCACAGGTGCTTGTGTTCCTGGAGCATTTTACATGAACACGAGAGGTGCATCTACAGCTGGGAGAGCACAAACCCCTACTTGCACCTCACCCTCCAGCCTGGCAACAGTGTGCAGCAGGCAGGTAAAAGAGAGGCAGATAAAAGAGCCCTGGGCACTGACCAGCCCAGCCAACAGCCAGGACTGCACAGGTGGAGTTTAATAGGCTTCCTCTAGAACTGGGATGTAAGAGAGGGCTCAATAACACATCCCTAAATCAAAAGGTACTGTGACTGCACAGTGTCTCAAGGAAAGAGAAAGGAGAAGTTGTACAAAACCTTAGGAAAAAAAAAAAAGGAAGAAAAAGCTACAATTCGAAGAGTGGGAAGAGGATGTGAGAGAAACGAGACCTAGAGGAAGAAAAGCATCATTATTATTCATGCAGTGCTTAAATCTGGGAGACTTTAAAGGCCCTTTGCTGTCACCCTGGCCCAACAACTGCAGTTCCCTTGGGACCCTGATTAGCTCAGCAGGACCACGGTAACAAATCCAGAATTGATCCACAGCCTGTGATCCAGCTGAATAGCTCATAATGCTGCCTATTGCTTAGAAACATGCTTTCACTTCAAAGAAAACTTCCAGAATTACATGGTCATTAGCAGGGACGTGCATAATGCAATGTGGGACAATAAAAAGCTGCAGCTTTGGTGTCAAAATGGATTAAGGGCTCAAAGTAATGTAACCCATTAGAGCCTTTTATTTAACATGAAGAAGATAAGTGCCTTTTAGGATGCTGAGAGTTTCACGCCTGAGCTTAAATTAGAGTGGGACAAACATTCTGCTGGTACAAACCAGCCCATCCCTCTTGCTGTAGAATTACATCAATTTCGCATGAGGTGGTGACAAATAACTTTCTTAGTGTTATGGAGTGGCTGAGCAATTATTTAAGATGTGCCTATTTTACGAGCATGGCATCAATCTGCCCAAGAAGGAGTGCTTGCAGAACCAGATGGTAAAACTTTGCAGTGTGAACACATGGCTCTAATTCTTAGGGAAAAAAGTGGGAAGGTAATGGGAATGAAATCAATTAAGGATCCATCACCCAGGCTGGCTTGCCTTCATCAAGTATGTAAACTCTGACTCATACAGGCTTCAAGTCTGGTTCTGCTAGAGTTTGTTAAGTACCAAAACTAAAGAATATTGAAAAAAAAAAAAAATGGAAGTGATGGCCTTCGCCAAGTAAAATAGTTTGAGTTATGGATACAGGCAGTCACATCTCATACCTATTAATCTTAGGCCTTTCTTTGTCCTTCTCCCTGCTGCTTTCACCCTATAGTGGTTTTGGCAGTAGGTCCTGGGTAGGACCTGTGCAAAAAAATTGTGGGCTAAAGATCTGGGACAAGGGCTGGAAATCTGCTTTGAAGACAGGTTTCATTCCTGTTCACTTTAGCGACATCAGTACCTGCTCAAGAGTGGCCACCTGGACTCCTGCTGCCCCACATCTCAGAGGTGAAACTTTTGGTGACTCTTGGGAAGGGCTTGTGGGTCACCATTAGATGGAAAGGGAACCTCAGAGTCTCAGATTAAAAGATTAACTTCCAGACATCCATTTGCAAGTAAGACAAATCCTACACTACAGGACAGAGAGAGATCTCATGTGAATCCAGTTACATGGGGCAAATACATCATCCTACTCCTGGGCCAGTTCCATGATACTGTTGTCCAGTATCATTAGTCAGTACTATTACTTTATAAATTTAAAATCTGCTTTTATTTCAGAACAAGTATTTCCTGAATTTCAGGCAAAACTTCTTTGGAAGGTATGTTCAAAGACAAGGTGCCAAATGCACCCCAAATTTTTTAGCTGCTGTCAGTTACATTTTCTGAACACTTAAAAAGAGAATAAGAACCATTTGTCCCACTCCCAGTAAGTTAAAACAGAATAACAACACTTCAAGCAGGTGCTTTCTGGATTACTGAGGATGAGTTTTAAATCAAACCCTCTTGATGACTGTCAGTAATTTCCAAATTTCAGTGCTACCTTTGGGTGCCTCAGCATGGAAAGGCAATACTTACCCCCTTGTGATGGAACATATGGCCCTCGACGTGCACTTTATAGGTCTCCACACCCAGCTCTTTTGCCAGGCGGAGAATCCGGTTTTGGGTAGGTCCCACATATGATCCACCAACATCTACGTAATTCACTTTATCGTTCTGTCAAAGAGAATGCAGGAATCAGAGGCTGTGCAGGAAGCTCCTCAATACAAACATCTAGAAGCAGAAAGAATTGTTCCATACTGAATGTGTATGGAATGTATGTGTATGATATTCAAGAGAGATTTGTTAATGGAAAAGGTTGCCAAGCATTGGAATGGGCTGCCCAGGGAGGTGGCGGAGTCACCACCCCTGGAGGTGTTCAAGAAATTCACATTTCTTTTCTTGTCATTGCAAAACATTTCTGCAGCTGAAACCACCTCCAGCACCAAGGCTTGTTTTCTCTCCTAGATACCTGCTCAGACTTAATGCTGCAGCTGCTGAGCACTGCACTGCAGCTTTCCAGGAGATTAATCTCCTTTCCAGCACTGCACACCTTGGCTCCAGCCTGCTGCTGTCCGGGCAGTGACCCCCAGCCATGCCTGCCATGGGAGGTGCTCAGTGCACCCCTCAGACCAGCACCACAGTCACTTGGGAAGTGGGAGGGAAGCAGAAGGCTTCAGGGATGCACACTATTACAGCAGGCTGATCTCCCAAGACAGTAACTCTTTTTAACACTGTTTATAGTGAGTATTTTAAGCCTGGCATTCTCAGTGTCACAGAAGGATGGTGTTTATGCTCTGTGTTTCACACACAGTGATTTCTGCTGGAACACCACTGTTTATCTCTGGCTCTCCAGCAATGGCACCTGACATGATTTACACCTCCCTCACTTCCAGGGTGGGAAGCAGAGGTAATGTCTGTACTACATTACCCTGTGCCACAGGTGACTTTTCACTTCTTTCATCTTTTCTCTAATGGCAATCGAGATGCAGCTCATTTTTAGAAGCAGGAGTGTTATTTCAGATAATTTTAAGAAATTTTAAAACATATGTCTGAGCCATAATGATGTCTGGTCCTGCTCAGGCTGCTTCTTACAGGGCCCTAAGTTATCATGCCTGTTACAGTATGCAAAGGGAGATGGGAAAGAGAGGGGAAATGCTCTGACACTCATGGTCCCAGATGATGGTTTTCAACACAATGTCGAATTACTGAAGTCTGGGTAGACAATATTAATTTTTCCCTCATCTACCAAGCCAGTCACTGCACCTTAGAAGGCTGTCAGGTTGGCCAAGCATGAATTCCTCTTGGTGAACTCATGCTGACTGATGACTTTCAGATTAGTTGCTCTGTCAGCTTCTGAAGGACTGAGTTGAAGCTGTAGTTCCCTGGGTCAAAGCAGTAGGAGTGACATTTGTCACACAATAGACCAGCACAAGTGAGAGTCCATGTATCATGAAGCACTTACCCTGATGGTGAATGTCCTTCCTCCAACTCTGTCCCGGGCCTCAAGGACCACCACGCTGACCCCAGCCTCAGACAGCAATTTGGCGGCTGACAAACCTACCAAAAAAGGAGAAAGTGAGTTAAAGTGGCAGCAATCAGCCACATTAATGGTCAAAAACTGAACCAAAGTTTCAAGGCCAGACATTTCAATAGGCTGTTCTCAAAAATCCCTGAGAGAAGTCAAGAACTTTTCATGGTGTCTCACCACAGAAATCATGTGGCTGCTGCTTGGTTGCACATCATAACCACTCACAGCATTCACAGACTGAAGTTTCCTCCCCAGGGAGTCATTCTGGCCTTTTAAAACCAGCAAAACCTCAATTATTAAGGGATAGACACACATCTTACTCTTCATTTGTGCAGCTTATGGAAAGGCAGCACCCAGCTTGGGGGACTTGCAGCGCTGCAGTGACATCAATAATGTTCCTCTCCCACATCAACTCTCTGCTCCACTGCTGTCCCTTGTCCTCATTCACATGCAGAAGGAAAGTCTGCCTCACTGTCAGGACTCATTTTCAGCAATGGAGTTTGACCACGACAATCAAACAGGCTGCATGTAGATACTTTATAAAAGGAATTATGGTCTCAGCAAAAATCATCTAATTATGGGACTTTGTGACAAAGCCACCAGAGACAACTGAAAAATCAATAGGACAGGAGACCTCTTTGCTTTTGACAGATGCGAGCTGAAATTGTAAAAAGCAATCATGAGTTGGTGAAATCAGATTATCCCCTTGCCCTGCAGGCCAATTTGGCACCGAAGCATTGTTTCTTTGGAGTTGTTTCCCCTCCTTAAGTACACGAAAGGCAGCCTTATTGATCAGAACTTCCAAGATACCCTGCAGGCAGGAGTAACGACATTACCCTCATGTTTATTACACTACCTTGAAATGTGATTAAAATCAACTGTTTGTGAGCCTGCAAAGAAGCCATGTCTGAAAAGACCAGGGGAGAGGAATCATTCTGGGAAGAGTTAAATGTACTCCTTCATTCTAAGGACAATACAGAACTGACCATAAACTTCTGTGCATATAATCTTTTAATGGGGAAGTGGAACATCAGTCACTGGTAACTAGAACTGAGGAAGTTCAAATCTCTTACATGGGCAGAAATTATATATATAATCTTCATAGTCATCTAAAGATAACTTTACATCCTTGCATCATATTCTTCAGATTGCTGCTGGAGCAGAAGTATACTTAATTCTTTCATCTATTTAATATTCTAATTTTTTTAATTGCAAGCCATTTTTCAGTGGAGTGGATATCTTATAAACTGATCTAATTTATTTCAGTGATAATTTTTTTCTGCCATGAAACCCTAGACACAATTTTTTCTAGCTAATTCTTTAATCCGTTAAGTGATGATGTTCTCTTCCTCTTCAACATAAACATAGAAGACACAAATCTATGATGCTGAAAACACAAACTTCAATATTTTCTTATAAACACATGATTTTTTTTATATGCAGAAAAAGAAATTTCAAAATATACAGCAGGTTTTGTCACAAAATAGTGGATATCCTACATGCCTAAAACAAAAGGCTGAATTCTCTATTCTATATAAATACCACTGGACACTCAGGCACGAGTGGGTAATTCTTTTGTAAGACAGTTTACTGTAGGTATACATGCCTTGAAAAAATTGAACATGGAGCCACAAAAAGTAAAGCCTAGGTATGAAAAAAAAAAAATTGAATGCAAATCTTTGGTGCTTAAGACCATAATTTCATGCTGAATACAACAGCTCTATTCCTGCCACAGTTATTTAGGAAGAATAATGGTTGCACCAGGCTGAGTTGGAAGTTAAGCCTACTACTGGATTATGGCTTAATCATGGGATACATCCAAATAAAGAAGGGATGCTGAGGGATGAAGAATGTGTTGTAATGTGACCGAGGTTCTCTCACCTGCTTGCCTGTTTAACTGTACTTGTACTCCAGAATCACAGGTTAAGTTTCATTACTACTAACCCAAGGGTCATCTTAGACACTGCTCCAAAAAAAGGAAAAGGGCTTTGGAGTGCCACAGACTGGCAAAGAGCAAGAAATACATTGGGACAGCAATGGCTTACTGGGAACCAGGAGAGGGCATGACTCACAAGCAAAAAGAATACAAAATATGTTGATTTAAGATTATTACTGCACATTTATTTGCTTAAAGCATGGAAACTGTTTTCTTTTGAAACAGAGGACTAGGAACAACACCCACACACAGCATCTCTCTGTAGCTGCCTGTTGGACCCACCTCTTCAGCTCCATCCTGCTGAGACTGAAGTGCACCAGGTCCAGGTGCGTCCACAGGGTTGTCTGAAGCACCACCAGGTCATGAAGCCTCTGTGCTTTTTATACACAATTAACCTCTAAATTGACTGCATATATACCTTTCATCTTCTCCATAACTTGAATTTTCAAGACTTTTGTTGCTGTTTTAGTATTGTGGACAGGACTGGACACCAGAGAGTGACCATTTGATTGATGGGATGAGAATGAGAGAGGAAGGAATGAGACCTTCTCCTTTCCTGCTTCTTGCCTCATCCCTGTCTGCTCAGCTCCCCTCAGACTGCATGGAGCTATCCTCTCACCTCCTCTACAAAATCTCCATCCCAGAGGACATCATGAACTTCAGGAAGTGCCAAGGAGCAAGGAAGAAGTTGTGGATGTCCCATCCTTGGGGGCTCAAGCACAGGTTGGTCGGGGCTTTGAGGAACCTGGTCTAGTGGGAGGTGTCCCTGCCCATCGCAGGGGGTGGAATGAGATGGGCTTTAAGGTCCCTTCCAACCCAAACCATTCCTTCCAGGCACACTGTTCCAGACCAAATGGAGCACTGGGCTCAGTGCTGAGACCAGGCAATCAAAAGACTCCAGTGTCTGTTGGTGTGACTGGAGTGCAGACACTCCTGCCACAGCTGTGCCTGTGGCTGCGTCGCCTCCACCTCCTCCGAGTGTAGCCTTGAGATAAAGCTGGAAACCACCCCAAATCACTGGCCACACTCCTTCCAGATATCCCCCTAATTCCATGAATTAGAAATACACTACTTGCCTCAGCAAGACGCAAGGAGCCTGCCAGAACCACGCCTCATTCGCAGTGTCTGGCTGTGGAAATTCACTTATTGTTAAATGAGAACAAACAAGGCAAGACATCCTCCACCAGGGTTTCTATGGAAATCTCACAAGCAGCTCCCCTCCCCTGAAGATGCCACGCAGGAAAGCTCTGTTCCTATTGATTTTGCAGTGCTATTAGGGACTCGGAATTGCTGCTGCTACAGATCCTACCACGGCTGCTTTCATGCCAGAAAATTGTCATCATCCTACCACAAGCAAAGCACTTTGAAGTGCATCAAAACACTGGATATAAAGTAAAAAAAAGACAAAACAGAAAAGAAACTAAGGTGAATTGGTGCAATCTGCAGACTACAAGACACACTCCATGACTGAAACACAATGATGCTGAACAATACTGAGTTTTGTAATAAAACAAAGCCAATCTCTACCTCATAGGAAAGAAAGGTTCAACTCTACAGGTGGTGAACAGCTGGGACTTAAGAGACTCGACCCAGAATCCAAGAGGAGACCTGTAATGCAGAAGATGATTCTCTGTTTTGTAGGGAAGTGTTTATAAGGGTAGATTTATGAGAATAATTCCAAGTTGCCTCACTACTGGGGTTGATATGAGCAGATATGAGTTCTATGGCACAAACAGCCAGAGTTTTTAAAAAGTTACTTTATTGGGAATGTGCTAGTAGTTCTATACCAACAGCATAGAGTTCTAATTTTCAAAATCTATGCTCTGTAAGTCCACAACATTCCTTCCTAAAATCCTTGTTAATCCACCCTACTATACATGGCATGGGACAGCTATATTGTGAGAAAGATCATTAACTCATTACTGTAGTGTTCTAGCAGGCTTTAATTGAGGAAATGGGGAAAAATCTTCCTGCAAAATCTCTAATTTTTTCTGATCTTAAGTGGGGAAATAACTTTAAGACTTTTTTTGCTCATTATTCTGAAACACGTCAGTAAAATAACAGAACTGGCAATATATCATTATTAAAGTTCCAATGTAATGGCATTCTAATGCTGTGATTATTTTTACTGTTTCACTGATGGAAAACCTAACTTTTTCTAAACACAATTGAGCAACCTGGCAACGACCACCTTAGAATCAGCTCCCATTTTTCCAGCTAGATATCCCTTTGCCAAGCAAAAATGAGAGATGCAAAACATTTCTGCCACGACCACAGGGTAAAATCTCCCTTCCTCACCTCTT
This sequence comes from Oreocharis arfaki, assembly GCA_013398015.1. NCBI lineage: Eukaryota > Metazoa > Chordata > Aves > Passeriformes > Paramythiidae > Oreocharis > Oreocharis arfaki. Next base: position 384,830 of record VZRR01001902.1, on the reverse strand, counting down.
CATTCTTCTCCTGTGACCTGGATTACCCTTTCATTGGAATTTTTGTGTACATTATAGCATTTATTTGAGTTTTAAAATGCAGTTACATCGGATTGACCAGAGAAGCCACTAATGGGCACCAACACATAGAAAGCTGAGAATTAAAGAATTGTTTCCTTTCACAGACTAAAGATTTGAAGATTTTAAATTGCCATTGAAAATATTAAAAAAAAAAACACAACAACTCAACAATGCTATTATTGATTCAGTAACAGCATCTTAAATTCACACAAAACAGCAAGAATGCACAGTGTGGATCACAAGTCTACATTTATTTCTACTTCAATGTTGCCTAATACCATAACATCACTAATTTTCTGCTTGTCAGAAGCTGTGTTTTATATTGCCATACTTTCTTTCACATCCCTTCTTTCAAAATACTTGGTACTGGGGAGAGATTGAGTTTATGTATTTTGTAATTTTCAGGTAAATGTAATCAACTCATTTTTCATGATTTTTTTTCCCTACTAGGAAAAAAAAATCCACTTGATTCAGCAAAGATCTTAACCAAAAGAGAATAAATATTTTCTATTACAGAGTACATTGTCCAAATGAGACCAAGCCACTTACTGGTCTCAATGGCACCACTGTCTAAATGCTTTCTACAGATGCAAGCCTTGTTCTGAAGGGCACAAAGACAGTTTCTCAGGGACAATGTTAACAGAAATACAGTGGGCAGGAAGAAGGAATTCTATCCCAACAACAAATTCACTCCTCCACACACACCCACTGGGATTTTCATGTCCACAGCGTCTTGCAGCAAACATTCCTTCCCCAAAGTAGTGCCCTCCCCCAAAACAAAGGCAGAAAAAGTATAAGCACAGGGTTGGAAATGCAGCATCTTCTCTCCCATTACATATTAAAATGAGCAGTTAAAATGATGACAGTTTGATACCACCTAGTAATGGAAATAGCCAAGGTAATTACACATGTTTGATGACTCCTGACAATCCTTTTAGTCAGTGTTGTGCAGAATAAATTCCTGTTACCTAAATAATGACCTCCAACCAAAAAAGTATGTGAAAAAACGTTGGTGTTAAACCATGATCAATGTCATCGCCGCAAATACCAACAACATCAGCACTGGTATTCCCAGGAAAGACGTAATGCCTGTCTCATGCCAGGTTTTGTTATGCTAGAGTATTTTTAGGGATCTGTCCAAACTACGTGGCTGTTTATTTCTTTTGCTTTTTGAGGCAAATAACACTCATAAGACTTCAGCAGCAAAACGGCAGAACACATTATGAAGAAGGAGGCAAATGGAAACTGGTACTTCTGCTTATTTGCAATTACTGTATAAAGCATCCATTACACTTTGTACTTCTGCTGTAAATTTTTGTCATAATGACAGTCGGCTTGCTGGCAGTACTCGGGGAACTCAGAGCTCTGTGAAACATTGTTATTTATTTCTCCATCCCCAAAAGTGGTCCTTAGGAATCTCTGGTACTAAATGACAATATTACCACTGATTATCAGCTTTCTGCTCGGATCCAGAAAGAAGGAAGGAAGGAAGTGGGTAGATAGAACCCAGAACAGGGCAAATGCAAAGAGATAAACAGAGAATACATTTTATGACCCAAATATCACACTCCTATAGGTCAGACCCCAGGTAAATGCAGAACAGTAGGAAAACAAAAATCTACTGAAAACTACTCCAGATTTACACGGGCCGGACCGATTCTATCTCACACCAACAACTGTGTGTTTGACAGTTTATCTGACACCACCACCCACCAGCAGCTTGGCGTGCTGTCAAAACAAACAGGGCAGTATACAACATAAGCTGTGCTGCCAGGATGGCAAGCAAGGAAAATCTGCATTTCCTCATTATTCAGTCTTTCACTCAGAGCCCCAAGCCAAGGCGTAGGTAGCTCGAGGGGTAAGGCTGTCGATCACACACTGTGGAGCTGGAGATGCCAACACAGAGTGCTTTTTTTCTCAGAGGGGGGAAAAAAAAGTCTTAATAATATATCATATGTTTTATTTCTACATAAAGACTAATCACTACTATTTTTGCACCCCAGCTTTTCCTACAATTTGTGGCCCTTGGACTCCTCCATAAGTGCAACAGAAAACAGTGCTGTTTCCTGCACATGGCTGGCAAATCTCAGCTTTGATTTTGTAAACCACGCAATCCCCCTGTTTCTAGACAAGAACAAACATCTTTTTGTGAGGAAATAAGACCTATCCATGTCAGCGAATTATAATCTTAAGTGTAAGATTCAATTACATCTGGTTTTCCCTTGTGTTTTGTACTTGTAACACAATGTGCTGAAATTTTTTCCAAGATATCTGTCAACAAGATCTTTCGGACTTCCCTGATTTTGGACATGCTTCTCCGTATCTGCTGCCTCTCTGGTTTGTGTTATGTAGACAAACGTTATTAATTCTCCATCCCATTTTCTGATAAACTTGGCTTCCATGCACAGTGATGCTGGCATGTGAATATTCTCCCATGAAAAAAGTTAAGGTATTTTGCTTACATTCTTTTTTTTTTGTTTTTCCTTTCCAAATTTGGAACTATTTAAGCTTGAATTTTCAGGGCGTGTTTTTTTGTGATTCTTTTCTGCTGGAAAATCGTGGTCAAAATTGACTGTCTATTTCTAAATGTCTAGGGAAAAAACATTCTTTGATTTTGAAAACTCATGCCTTTTTTTTTGTTCCTGTTTTGGAAGTTCTAGCAGCAACTTTAAATTTGGCAGAGAGATAACCCTTGAATCAACATAGCACATTCTGTTATCCATGTGAAAATATGCCCCAATGAGGTCATTTAAAAAGTTTTGAGAAATTACAGGTCACAGCAGTCATTCTCCAGATCTGACAAGCTGAAATATCTGAGGGTTCTGTCAAAACTCTCTGAGCACTTAATGCTGTCCAGTTGTTAATGAGCAGTGCCTGAGGAGTGACCGAGCATCCAGGACCTCCCTACAACATTTTGTGCCATCAGCTTGCTGGGTTTCAACAAACACACAAGTAAAACCAATCAAGTCACAATCAATCCAAAACAACACTCTTCAGTGCAGCAGAAAACCCTATAAATAGAAAATGGGAGAAATATTCAAGCCATAGAAGTAAAAACTGCCTGTGGGTATGGGGAAAGTCTTACTTCAGGCTTCAGTTTATTTAATATGCTTGGGTATAAAATGCTGTAATTAATATTAACTGTATTATAGGGGATGTTATCAACTAAGAGTGACACAAATGTGTGCCTGGGGCTTTTACTGGCCACAATCCACATTTTTAACATGCAAGCCCAGGTGAAAAGAGGCATCTATCCCACCCTCTGCAGCTCCCTCTCTGCAGGGGACCAAAAGCACTTGCTGATGCAGCCTGGACAGTTTGAACGCGATTCTGTGGGGTACAGCAGAAAAATCTCAGAGGTAGAAGCCATCCCAGCAGAGTTCTTCTTCCAAAAGCTTCTCCCCTGTGAGGCACTCTTTGCAGAAGCTCCCTCCATCCTTCGACTGCAGTTCTCTACAGGCAGAGTGGATTCTGTGGCCCTGGAATGACCACTGTGGTGTGCATGCAGAGGCCAGGAGCACGAATGGGTAGAATATCTCAAGCACTGTTCAGAAACTGGCTCTCAGCACCATGCTTTGCTCTGAGGAACAGATAACTCCAGAGCTGCCTGTCAGGATTTGAGCTTCATTTCACAAATAACAGACAAATATCTTTAAAAGCCACAGCATCACTGCTGGGAAGCTCACACTTTATAGAAGAAGCACCTTGCTTATACCTTATACACATTTCACGTATTTCTAGCAAAGAACTAGTTCATTCCAGAGTCTCCTATCCTTTCTTGCAAGCATCAGGTAGTGAGTGTTTAAAATACAGCAGAAGGAGAGGAGACAGTAATCTCACCAGATGAGTCAACTGCAAATTCAGTTTCAGAGATACAAACAGCAAGTCAAGATTGGAGTCAGAGAGATGTTGAGGGGAAATCCTGTCCATACTGCAGCATGATTTACTATGTATTCCACCAGAAGCAGAACTCTAGATACAGATTTTTTTTTTTTTTTTAAGACCAGAAAGCAGCACTGTCTAGCCTCTTGCAGAAGTGAGGTGTAGGCATATTGGTAGAGGAATGGTAGTGAAAGAGAAGCTGTGAAAAAAGCAAAACAGACCAGAGGCTGATCAGAGTTTAAATCCCAGCTACGAATGGCAGTGTAGAGTAAAGATGGATTAACTACCAAATTAGGCATTTATTGTCTATTTTTCAAATGCTGCTTTCTTAAAATGATGCCTGTTCTAATTCCTAACCGGCAAACACAAATTTCTGTGCCACTGACGTGGGGTTTCCATTGGCATGAAAAATGTTCTTGAACCCCAGGAGTGCTGTGACATATTTATTTGTCTTCCTCATGCCACTGACAAATTTTCAGGGACTGCGAGCACCTTGAAATTTTCTGCTTGGCTCCGCTTCAATCCCCACACCAGGTTTTGGGCCAAGGCGTAGGTGTTACAAAGTAACTCAGTGTTTTTGTACTAGTGAGGCAAGATACCACTTAGAAATGCCTGAAGCATTTGCTGAAACACTGCAACAGGCTGGGGACCTGGAGGAGCAAGGCACCCTGAAGGGAGCAAGAGCTTCTCAGAGCTCTAAAAACCATATTAAGAGGATGTTGCCATCAGCTGCACACAGAACGGGTGGCAATTCCCTAAGGACACTGTGTACAGGAACCCTAAGGATGAAGACCAAATGTCTCATGCTAGCAGGAAAATTACCAGGCATCTGGTAAAACTAAAAAGCAAGGAAATCTAGGTCCAGACTCTTCCTTTCTATCTGGTGATACTACAGATTATTTGCGTAATTACATATTCACAAATAATTATTTAAACAATTACTGTTCTTTTAGTAAATAAAATAACACAAACCATTTGCTGTTTCATGTGCTAATTCACTGCAGATTAACCAAAGAAAAGCCTCTGACTCCTTCTCAATACTAATAAAACCCAACTTTACCCACACCAATAATGGCTATAATATCACTGAAGTCACACAGTCGCAAAACTCACCTCCTCTGAATCGTTAGTGAAGTAAGGACTGCCTGAAAACTGAGACCTGGCCAAAGCTGCCAACACAGCATTGACCTGATGGACAACCTAAACACTAATTTTCTCCAACGCAGCAACATTCTCATCTTAGGTAACATAAAAATAATTAATTAACGGGGTTTTTTTTAACCATAAGGACGAGGGGCCATGATGGAATTGCTGGCGTCAAAGTAGATCTGAAGAGTATTTTGGGAAGTGTTGCCTAGTAAAGTGTGAGGAGTCCATGGCACTGGGGGAATTGAACTGCCTCTGGTACAGCCCTTCTCACAGCAACAAAACCTAACCCACAGATATTCCCAGATGTTTATTCTGCAGCATTTTTTCCAAACAAAACAACTGCCACCACTGCATGAGCAACCTAAAAAAGACACGTCGAAACCCCATCTCTCTCGGGATGCAGCCCGTATCCCCGTATCCCTGCCTTGTCCCGCACCTGTGGGCACCTCCAAGTCACTTTTCCTCCAGCCTCCCTCCCGACGAGCACCAAGTACAAACCAACGCAGGGAGCAGCAATTTGTCCCTAACACAGCGACACGGATCATTTCCCCTCTCCTTCCCCGAGCGCACCTGAAGCCCCCGGGGCCCTGACACCGTGCTCGTCCATCGCCACCCCCGCGCCACCGCCCGGCCCCGCTGTCGCAGGACGCGCTCCGGGAGCGCTCCGGGCGGGATGCCCCGGGGGACGCCGGCGGGTGCGCGGGGCCGGCGCCGCTCCTCCCCGACCCACCTGAGATGCCGCCCCCGATCACGACCACATCGTATTTCTCCGCCATGGCGCTGCCCACGCTGCCCCCCTGCCGCCTCCAGCCACCGCCGCGGCTCCGTCCCGGCCCCGCGCTCGGACAGCGCCGTCCCGCCCGCCCCGGCCCCGCCCCTGGGCGTGGCCCCGCCGCACTTCCACCAATGGGCGCTGTCCGGGGCGGGGCCTCACCTGACCACGCCCTCCCGGTGCTCGCCCCGCGACCGGGCGGTGCGGCCCGACGGGGCGGGGGTGCTCGGGAACACCGGCAACACCGGGAGCTCAGGGAACGCCGGGAACACTGGGAATGCCGCATCCCGGGGCGTGGATCGGTACCCGCTCCGTGCCGCACCACGCCAGAGGGATGGAGCGGGCCAGATGGAGGCAGGCGGGCGGCAGCGTGCCCGGTGCAGGATGCTGCATATGAACCGGCCAGCTCTCGCTTAACCCCGTGCTAGTGACTCGCAGGGACTGGGGGAGAGGAGGAGATCTGTGGAGCCAGAGTTTATGGCAGCCTGCAAGCCTCACCTCCTACTAGAATCGAGTCGTACTGGATCCATGAGCCAGGGAACAAAGGGTTGACCTTTCCACGGGCGTATCTTCCCAAAGACAACGCCTGAAACAATAATTAGTTTTCAAAATTCTCTTCGTACTTAGCTACTATTACTGCTCTGGAATAGATGATGGTTGTGATATTCCTTGCCATGCGTTTTACAGCTCGTACAGGTTTTATTGCCAAAGTGTAAATGTCATCTCCATGACGTGAGTAGGAAAAACAGAGAGCCTGTCCATCCCCTTCCAAGTAAGCACAGGAGACCTTTACAATTCACACAATTACTGGAAATCCTAACACTGTTTCATGTTAAATATCGGTGTAAGTTCTGAGAGTTGCCCAATTCTGCAATCATATTCCATGCCTGGGTATGACCAATGAATCCAATGAGACTGCAATACTTTTTATCTGGTGTTCTTGGATATGAGACGGTTTTCTCGTACGTAGAGAAAATATAGGACCTTCGGTTTGTTTTAACTGTGCCAAAAAAGTGAGATGTAGGCCTGCTGGAGTGAGTCCAGAGGAGGGCTACAAAAATGTTTGGAGCACCTCTCTGACAAGGAATGTCTGAAAGAGCTCTGGTTGTTCAGCCTGGAAAAGAGAAGCCTCTGGGGAGACCTTATTGAGGCCTTCCAGCAGTTAAAGGGGAGCTATAAGAATCATGAGGAGAGACTTTCTAGCAGGGCCTGTTACGATAGGACAAGGAGTGATGGTTTTAAACTAAAAGAGAGCTGACTTAGGTTTGATATAAGGAAGAATGTTTTACAGTGAGGGTGGTGAAACACCATGACAGGCTACCCAGAGAGGTGATGGATGACACATCCCTGGAAACACTCAAGGTCGGGTTGCTCTGAGCAGCGTGGTCCAGTTGAAAATGTCCCTGCTCGTTGCGAGTGGACTGGCTGGGCTTTAAAGGTCCCCTCCAACCCAAACCATTCTGTGGTTCTATGACAGCAGTGACTCAGTGCAGAAACATCTATAAATCACTAAGCAACGCTGCCAGAGACAGAATAATGGATCCTCTTCATCAATAAGAACAGGTACTTCACAAAGTATAAGTGTGGAGCTGAGTGAGTCTGTTGCATTATCTGCAGGCACAGAAGTGCCACTGTAGCAAGATCCCTGCTGCTCTGGGAGCTCATCTGCTGACACAGAAGCTCATTATCACTGGGACTGCTGCTGCTCCATGCCACGGTTAAGGAGGCAAAACGGGAACAGACCGAGGCTGTGAGAGTGGTTTGGATTCTGAAACAGAAAACACAATGTGCCAACACCCCCTCTGTGCTTAACGGGGTAAAAAGTCTTTGTTTCTCCAGGGAGATAAGGACATCCACTCCCACAGCTCTGCTGGCTCCAGTGGGCAGGTCACGGGGAATCTGACAAATAAAAAGCTTCACGCAGGGGCACCTCCCTCCTAATTCAGAAGCCAAGTTTGGAGGAAAGCAACAAAAACATCCTTTGTGATAACAGCAGGAAACTTGTGTGCATCTAGATAACTTGCTGATAGACAAGCTTGCCAACAAACCTCCAGTGCTAAAAGGAGCCGTAACAGTCTTGTTAAAGGGCGATGGAGGCTGAAGTGGTTCTACCTAGACCAGCTCTGATGATCAGAGATGATATCAAAGTGTGAATTGTACAAATTGTTGGCTCAACCCTCGTAGTAAAGACTGAAAAAATTCCTGAGGGGTTACCAAGGGTTACCTCGGGCTTTGACAGATTCCAGAAGTAGCAATGCCTGTCAGAGCTGTGTAACTGCTTAGTCCTTGGCATCTGTAAGATACAATAAGAGACCTCAGAATAATCCTCTCTCAACTCAGGCTTGCAGTCATCTAGGATTTGGGGAAAAAAAACCCCCATGATTCCTTGCTTGAGAACAACTGGATAAACCCAATGGACTTGCTGAAAATGCAAAAAGTAGGGAAGGAAGAAGGTGGTGTGTCATACTGAGAGTGATCCTCTTCTTCTAAATGTGATGACCACATTTTCAAAAAAGAGATTTGAAACCTATCAGAAATCAACAGAAAATAAAGGGGTGCCAAACCTTACAGTAAAGGAAACTCCAAGCAGATAAAATTTTATTTGGAAATAAATCAATTGTTGCTCAGAACAGAGAGTTGAATAATAAGGAAATGCTCACCCATGGGCCCTGTTTGGTATGCAGTATAAAAAACCAAGGCAACAACACTGAATGATGAATATAGGAAGCTTCTGTTGCTGAAACCATTTCCTAGCAATCTCTCTAGCTGATTTCTGTCTGCTTCAGTGAATGATTTGTAGCAATAATTTGCTGAGCCTGCAGAATGTGCATGGTCATAAATGTGATGGTATAGATAGTCACAGAAAAAACCACTGAAATTGCCAGGAAAAAAACACTGAAAGTTGCTGAGAAATGCGGTGGAATATCAAGAGCAGGACTTTCACTTGAGCTCATATCTGTGTGAGCAACAACAAAAATTGTTGGGTGACCCCAAGAACGGGCAAAAATGGATCAATTTTTTGGTCAAAGAACATGAAGAAAAGTATCGCAATGTAAGTGGCATCACCAAGCCCTTTATTGTACTACCAGTGTTTTGCTTTCAGTTTGGCCAACTACCAATGTGGAGAGGCCAAACTTCTCAGGTCATGTCATCAGGAGTCACAGTTAAGTGTTATTTTATGTCCGCTCAGTACCCAAAATGATGAGTAAAATCAGTCATGATCATTGCAAAAGACACTGATATTTTGCATTTCTTCCTGATTTCACTGTTACATATTTTCCTGATGCGTCCAAAAATTAGAACACCAACACAGGAAAAATCCCTAGCATTAAAATAAATCGTTTTTTTAAAAATAAAATATATTATCTGTTGTACATATGTGTATATAGTACAGGCTTTTTAGTTATTTATCTGTTTTATAAGTGTATTTTGGGAGGTAAATAGAGCCTAAGTGCTGTAAGGGAAGAGTGCATTATCCCTAGAAGATTGATTATTAAGGTCATAATTACCACCACTTAGCCACCTCTAAAGTCATGTAATTCTCATTTCTTAATGATACCAACGGAGTTTCTCTAAAAAACCCTAGAACACGTCATCTTAAATGTTACTGTCAGCTGAAATTTTTGCCATTAACTCATCATCTGTGTTGATTAGCACTCTGCTCTGCACGCACAAAAATGAGCTTTCCAGGGAGCACCAGAGCCTTTTGCAAAGCCTAAATCACAAAAATTTGCATATGCACACGTTTTAATTCCGCTAATTATAGGGCTAGCGCTCTGGGTTGCATCAAGCTGAAACATGGAAAACTGTGAAAAATAAACACTCCCAGACATCAGACTCAGTTGTTCTGTTGGGAGCCCATTTGTGGGGCAACAGTGCACATGGTGTGGAGCAACTTCAGAACTCAGCTGCAGGCGATACTGTATTTTCTAAGAACATTTTCCTACTTTGGAACAGTATCTTAGACTGTCTTAGTGTAAAGTTAGGGTCAACAGTTAATTTATACTGCTAATGATGTTTATAGATGGTGGTTTGCTTTCCTTTCTCCTTCTCCTCTCCCTGCCCAAGGACCTTATCAGTAATGGAGATCATAGAAATAGACAATGTTGCACGTCATAAGTAGGAAAAAATAGTGCTATAAAATGTTTCAGGCTTTAGAGCATTTTCCTCTGAAACAAATTCCAAACAAACATGGGCAGATCATAGTCTTCAAGGGTTTTATGCAAGAGGAAGGAGAGAAAACACTGATGCCCAAAAAGCAAGGAAAGAGCAGCCCAGCCTCCTGCCCAAATCACATCCGGGGCTTGTCTGGTTTGAATGCACTGAAGGATGGAAAATCCATAAGCTCTGTGGGCTTTGGGGTCTGATCACCCTCAGAGTGAATCCTTTTTCCTCATATTGAGTTGGGCTTGCCTGTGGCTCCAGGTTGTACTTGTTGCCCCTGTTTCATCACAGGGTGCTCTGGGTACTTTTGTGTTTTGGAACTTCTCCTGTTGGAGGCATTTCGAACAGCATTAAAACCATGTCACTGCACAGTAGGTCTTGAAAGTAAAACATCATGATCCCATGCCCTCAGTGAGTCCCTTAGAGAATATTCCTACAATCCCTTCACCTCTCTCTGGTCCCCCAAATACGGAGTTATCTCCATCCACTGGAATGGTCCCAGGTGGGACTCACAGATTGTGTAACATGTTGGTAAAAATTGGTTAGAATCAAATTGGTAAACTGTGGATGGCATTGCTGAGTATTAACCTTCATTTTCATAGACTGTGACAAATATTCCTAGTTTTTCAAGATCACTTACTTCTTCAGATGTGGATTCAAAACCATCAGAAAACCATCACCAATCTGATGCTGCAGAACAGACTTCAATGGTATGAAAATGGGTTTGTACACAAAGATGGCTGTGGCATATTTGTTCATCAGTGTTCATTTTTACTGGAGTGTTTTCAACAGTCTTAGTGATCTCATGCTTCCTGACCAGCTCTATTTCAGGCACTGTGCTGAACTCTAACCAATGAATAAGCACCTTGAAGTAATTTGTCATCACTCATGGTTATTAAGATTTTGTTAGTTCATTTTGCCTTATAATCACAACCAGGAATCTTCTGAAATATAAACACAGACAATAACAGTTCACTGTCCACACTCTCCTTGACCTGTTTTTCCATCTCTCTCAGTTACTGAGCATCCTGCAAACCTCCTGGTGCAGTGCCTGTCCTGAGTGCAAAACAGTGGCAGTGGGACATGGAAGGGGATGAGGGGAGCGGGATGCTCTGAGCCAGCCCCCAGCACTGGCAGAGCTCCTGCTCTTCAGTGACTGATTGATGCTGGACCTTCTTATCCACTCTCCATCCCCTACATGGCTCCAATGATCTCAGTTCCTCCACAGCTCTGGATGCAGAAGGCATCGTTCTGTGACTGCGCTGCAATTGAAGGCCTGGAAACTTCGAGCAGGGATTTAAATATTGAAAGGGAGGTGCCGTGAAGATGAATCCAGGCTCTTCTCAGTGGTGGCGAGGACAAAAGGCAATGAAGAAAATGATGCCCAGGAAGTCCAGCCTAAACATGAAGAAGAATTTCTTTCCTGTGCAGTGACCGAGCACTGAACAGATTGTCCAGAGAGGGTGTGGAGTCTCCCTCACTGGAGATATTCCAGAACCCTCTGGACACAATCCTGTGCCGTGTGCTCTGGGATGACCCTGGTGGAGCAGGGAGGTGGGACCAGATGACCCCTGGTGATCTCCTCCAACCTGATCCATCCTGTGATTCTGCAGTGGGGAACACAGACAATTGCATGCAAGGAATTTTCTCAAAGCCATGAAGAAAAGGTCAACTACTTTGACTTCAATGTCCCTAGGTAAATCTACTGGAATACATTTTAAACATTAATTCAAATTTCAAAGTGCTCCTTTACACCTGGGAACAGAAAAACAAAATACAAGCTTGAGACTTGTTCCCTCAAGAGCAATGCCCTCAGCTACACGCAGTGAAACTTTCTGTTCTCCCAGAGGAACCTGTTGTGTACTCACTGGATAAAGTTTCGCTACTTCAAGATGCCAAAAGATACTTTGACTCTACAGAAAAGTGGAATAAAATTTTAAGTACTTTTTAGCCACCAAAGAATTAGGTAAATGTTTTCCTTCTTTGCTACGATACCACCAATAATTTCATGTTGCAAAATATTTCCAAGTCTTTATTTCATCAGGTAATACAACATCACCCAGTTTTAAAGGCACAGAAAGGCACAATATTCATGTCTGGGCGATATTGGATACACACCATAAAGTCACCCCAGGACACGTACTTAGGTTTGTGGGGTACAAAAATTCAGAAGATAGTTTGAGAAGGAGACTGAATTATCTCATACAAATTTTTAAAGTAACTTCTCTGCATGGTTGTGCAGTCTGACTAAAACACTTATTGGTCGTTTAACAGCATCAGACAATCCTGTTTGTATGTCTCAGAATTGCCAAATACTTTTAAATGAAGACAATTTTTCAATTATCTTCAAAATCTGGGCATCATACTGATGAGAACTAGGCAGGCTTCATCAGTGGGTAAAATATAGCACAAATCTCCAGGAAAAAGAAGCCAGATGTGCCCAGGCAGGTCTCACACAGAGAAGTGACTGGTTCAGAATGAAGAGAGTTTGCTTCCTGCTGTTAGAGGACACATACACAATGCTCCAGGAAGAAGCAGGTGAAGTGCAATAAACCCATTTTTTCTCCAGACTCAGCCTTCTCCCATGCCTCTCTGAAAGAAAAAAATGGTTTTTAGATGTCTGTACAATTTCGGAGCTAGTCAGGTTCCATTACAGTGGTACCAACAGATTTCAGACCACCTCTTGATAAACATCCTCTGAAGGCAAAATGATCACAAAACATTTGTTGCCTTTAAAAATGTACAATCCCCCTGTGTGGGAGTGGGGCTCTTTTACAGAAGATGTGAAAGAAACATAGCTGCAGATACATCTCCTGCTAATAAAATAAATAGAGGTAATTCAGGTTAAAGTTAGCATGTGTGACTAAAGAGATTATGCTGGTAACTTGTTTTTAATCTCTTTAGTTCTCTATTTTTTGTCTTTAATTATGTGCATTAGTTCAAATGCCAGTGTCAAGACAGACATGAAGTCTTTTCCTTTCTCTCTAATTTATCTTCATGACTCATTTGCCTTCAAACAGAGTTTGTTGTAATAACTATGGGATATAATGCATGCACTGACTGCAGTAATAAGGATTAAAAAAAATATATGTGTATGTCTGCATTTGCTTTCAAATAAAATAAGCTCTGAAATGTTTTCAATAAGCTTAAATTAAATAAATCCTTCAGGAACTTTATTTGACTGGCACTTTCAGCTCCAATAGAAGCTCCAATATGAAGTCAATAGGGGGGACACTGCAAGAGAGTTCTAGAAGAAGGGCTCCAGGCATTCCTCAAACCTCTGGAGCTCCTTCATCCCATCCTGATAGGGGAAGACCTTGCTGGGCAGCACACGTGGTGCTTTCAGTGCTGCACAAATAGCTGCCAGCAGATGCCTGCAAGATTTTTGTCCAAGAGTCATGTAAAGACCCCAAGAAGAGGTGTAGGTGACAGCAAGGAGCAGCCATGGCAGAGCTGCCTGAGCTTTGAAAATGAGGAGAAATTTCTGTGTCTTCTCCCCTGGACTCAGCCCCTCAGGAGGTCATGGGTTTAAAACTCAACCTATACATTTCAGGTCTCTGACTGTCCTTATGGTGTTTCTGAGGGCATACTAAATTGACTTAATTCCATTCTGCAGGAGTTTAGTAGCTCCTGCTGATTTGCCCAGACTGCCTTTCAGGTTTTAGACACCATATGAATGCAAGAACCCTCTGACCTTTGGAGAGGAAGGGTTGGAATTGCACAACGTGTGACCCAGCCAGTGAATTGGACTTTATGTGAAGACCTGGACTTTGCTCAGGTTGTTTAAAGCACTTGAAGCAGATTTATACTGTGCAGTGTTGTTGCTGCTGTCAAGTTTTCTCCATGCCCTTCGCCACCACTATCAGGTAATTTTTATGCATCAGGTTTTAAAATGAACTTTCAGTGGTATTAACTAAATGTCCCTTTAATTACCAACCCCATAATAGAGTGGCTTGTATATAGCTCATTGATTGCTGGTGTCATTTGAGGTTAGATCAAAGCCTGTATGAGAGATAACAACAATCTGAACATGATACTACCTCTGGAGAACAAGGATTTGTTATAGATCACAAAGCCTGGCTGCAGCTCAAACAGGGTTTTAGAAGTAGAACTGCCATTATAGGAATATGGGGAGATGAGTGGAGATCATTAGTGAAGACATCGAAACAGCAAAGAAGATTTGATCTGAGAGAGCAAAAAAGCATGGTAGATAAACCACCAGGAATAAATAATCCACTTACAGCCATCAAACTCCAGCCAATACCAAAAAAAAAAAACATCAAAAAGCTTTGCTATAACTAGATCAGAGAAATTTGTCATGCCCTCTCATTGTCTCAGGTAAAACAGCATTTGGAAGCTACAGAAAGCATCCAAAAAGAAATAAAGGTTGTTCTTTACTGCAAACCCTGTGCAGGATGCAGCGAGCCGAAGCCATGAGAGCAGTTTCATCTCTCTCCTGGATAATTGACTACTTCTCTGAACACCTAAAACCCTCAGCACTCCTCCTGAGAAGCAAATTTAGTGCAGGGGTTTGTGAGCTACACAACCCTTTCTGCCAGCCCTCCTCTCCCCAGCGCTTTGCAATCAGGCCCAGCCCTAAGTTCCACCAGGTAGAAATCAGTCACACAGACACAATTCCCTACCCCTGTCAGGAAGGTGAGCTAAGAAGGACAGAAGAGTCATTTCCAAGGTGCCATTTCTTCTTTTCTTTGAAGTCCTTCACTGCATGTTACCCTGCAGATGCAGCACATTTTCAAGTGTGAGACAAGGAATCACATTCTTGCAGTAAGTAAATAATGTTGATTGCTTGTTTTTCTTTTTGCAAACCCAAGTAGAGGATCTCAGATCCCAGCATCATGCTCATTCCTAAAGCTGACTTAAAGGGAAGTGCATCCTTTTTCCTCACACAATCGCTCAGATTTGGATGATCAATTATGAGAAATTGGCCCGAGCAATGAATTAGCAGATTTTGTAATTAAGAATTGTTAATAAGTCGGTTAAAGCTAAATTCATGAGAGTTGTTAGTAACTTCACTGACCTCTGGTGTAATTTTATTGTCTCAGCAGTATTTGTGATAGTGACTATTGCTTATCTAGTGGTATCGAACATTATCTAGAATAATATTGATTGCTGCTGCTCCATGCAACTTGGTAACGTATTAAACTTTTTGACTGCTTCAGAGAAAAAATGTTTTAATCTGGACCTAGATTTAAACTGAAAATAATCTCTGATCAAGTCTGCCAACATGCTTCCTGTAAAAGAAAAAACGGAGTGCACCCTGTGATGAAATCCATCAACACCACCTTATGCAGTTTCTCAGAGCTCTGTTCCGCAGTAGTCACCACCAGCTTCAAGATAAAAATTCCATCCAGTCCCAGAAGGCAAATGGAAATCCCTACCTACACGTACTTTCTTGGTTAATAAATGTGGATGCAGCATTCACCTGCACAGAGCGGGCAGTGTGAGTCTGCAGGGCCTCTCAGAGTTATCCACAATGCGGGCACAGCAAAGCGATCAAAGTTCAGTTTGCAGTGCCAGGGCAGCAGAGAGGGAGGGCAGGAGAGCTCCTCTCAAACTGAGCTGCCTGCTCTTTGAAGCAGTGCTTTGTCCGGAGCCAAAATGCCCAGCACAGACGTAAGTGCGATTTACAGCACAGGGAGGCAGCTGTGTTTGTGTCCTGCCTCTGGCACACACTCCAGGACAGGGCTGCACTTCTGTGCCAGCACAGGTGCCCGGACAGGGTGGCAAAGTCCTTGCTGTCACCAGCCTGTGAAGCTGCTCATTCCTGGACAGAGCTGGGAGCGTGGGAAGCAGCAGCAGGCAGGTTTGCAGGTGCCTTGTGCTCCTGAGTCATTAGGAAAATACATTGCCTGTTGTCTCTCCTCTTAATGAGTCATTTGAGAGACAGGGTGATCGGTGTAATTTTCCAAATATTTTTGAGGTATTTCTGAAGGAACTGTAAAAGTGGTTTTCATTCCTGTGAGCAGTGTTATGAGCCACAGTCGTCATAACTATGAGTTTAGCCCTCATCTTACACCTGTGAGAAGAGGACTAAGGGGAAAAAACACATGGGAGGGGAAAAAACACATTTCCTTTGTGTTGCCAGGACTGAAGCTGCCTGATGCCAGCCTGGGCAGGCACAGCTCTATCTGCAGTGTCCACCAGGGCTGAACCCAGGAAACCCCTCTGCCCACCAGTCTGGGCAGCCAGTGCCAGGGAGGCAGCAGGGACAGGGGACAGCATTGTCAGTCCAGGGTGACAATTCCCACCCCAGGGTTTTGAAGTGTAAGCACCTGGCTGAGAGGAGTGATTCGCAGCACCTTCTCTTGTGTGTCTGCAATGCATTACAAAGGGACTGGAAGAAAATAGTGTCTCCAAAGTATGATTTATGCCCCTCCTGATGAAGCTTGTGACTTCTCCACCTACTGCAGAGTCTGGGGGCCTCAGCACAGGCTGAAGTGCTCAGCCAAGACAAAAGGTGCAAGCACCATCCGCAAGAACGCTGTCTGTGGATCTCACTTCATATTTTTCTGTTCTCTAATTTCCCTTTCTGGACTTTTTCTCTTTTCTACATGACAGAGGCACCTGAGACAAGTTCCTGCAGCTTCACCAGCCTCTAGTAATTGGGGGTGCTGGCCTTGCCTAATACAATGCCTCAGTGTAAAGATAATTTCTGTGTATCAACTGTACAGTGCTTAAGTAAGCAAATATCTTGTTTGGTGTTCTTTGGATTTTGGCTTCTGGCAGGTTTGAATTTTACTATCTTGAATGTCATAGAGCTATCAGAAGGAACCTATAGCAATAAACAATTCATTGTGTTTGCTCTCCAGTGTGAAAGTACGTTTTGTGAACTGTGGGAACCTTCTATATGTGAGGTTTCATATCTGCCTGAACCTTTTATCTGCAGGAAGTTTTGTGTTTGCAGGAGTGAAAGTTTACACAGTGGTGAATCATGGAGTCCGTTGAAAGGAGCATTTTACCTCCTCTGCAATTTGACTGGCTTTCAAATATATTTCTAAAGAAACAATACCTAGATGTAATTTTTTTTCCTGTGAAAACATTTATGTGGTGAGGGAATAACTACCAACAGGAGACTTCTGGAAAGAGAACGAATAAACAAAGGTACAATTAAGTGTTAGGTATACAATTGCTGTGTATTTGTGGGCTAGGACATGGGTATTAGTGTGAACCACTCCCAGAACACTTTGTTATATGTTTTCCTATGTTTTTTCTACGCCTTTTTAAACCACCAGTTTTGTGACACATGCTTGTTTTAATTTTAATAGCTCCTCTTTTCTAGTTTATGTTTGCCATCTCCTCAGACTCCTTGTATGTCTGAGGTGTGCTGATCACATTCAGATCCCTTGGTGACTAATCTGATGGGAAAGAATCCCATTTATTAAATATTCTTCTATCAGGACTGTGCCAGATATTTTTATCTTATTTTTCACAGAAGAAAATTATCTGTTCATGTTTCATGCCATGTAATTTAGAGTAAGACATATTGATTACCTGCATGTTTTTTAGTTAGTTAGTTTGCTTGTTTGTTTTAGTGGATTTTTCCCTCTGCTGGGGAAAAAAAAACAACCCAGTGTAGCAGCCAAGGGAAAGACAAAGAGGTTGCAGGCAAGTGTGACAGAGCTGCTCCTTTCTGACAGAGTAGGTGCTGACCCACAGGATGTGCTGAAGGCTGGGCTCCTCCTCTCCAAGCCTGGAGAAAAAGCTGGATCTCCTGCTTGCATGGCTTTAGCTCAAGCACCCAGGTAGACTGAACAGTTTTAAGCCTCCTGGACATGAAAAGACATTCCTAATTTATTCCTAAGACACCCATAACCAAAAGAACCTCTTATTGTCAGGCCTAGTAAGGAGGGAGTAGCTCTGAGTACAAAGCAGCTCTCCTGATTCATCTAATGAGAAGACATTTAGGCTGTCAGTACAGCTCAGGGAGGGGGGGTGTATTTCACAGGCATAATTTATTCTGCTTAAATTGCATTTAGATGTAAATGTGTGACAGTGGCAGGCAATATAAATACACAAAAAAAAATTACAGAAAAAATAAAAACTTTGCTTTGGAGAAAACTGTAACTGGAAAGGAAGTGACATGGAGCAGATGGGTTCCTGCACAGCACGCAGGGATGCTGTCCCCAGGTTCACTGCAGAATGCAGAATGATGAGATGCATGAGCACAAGAGACAGGATCAGGGCTCCTACTTATGTTTTTATGCACTTCAGTGCTTCTTTGGCATAGCTGAGACTTGCAAAGGGAATTGTTGAGATCCCAAGAGACAAATTTCCCATTCTATCATCCCCAAGGCAGATGTGCTGACTATATTTGTTCCCTCTGGGAAATTTCCTCCTAAGCCCATCACTAAGTTTGTCTAAATGAAAAAAGATCATCTGGATTTTAGTTTGAGACATGTGGACAGCTCAGGTAACAATCCAGCTTTCACGCTTCTGGTTTGACCTGAATTTTGATGGTTGCCATCAACCTGCTGAAATTGCAGCACAAAACCTCTCAGACAGGAGCATGTGCAACGAGCCCTTGACAGTGATGACTTCAGCCAAAATCTCTTTCTCATTCCCAGATCCTTTAACAAAAGAATTGTGTGCATGTAATTAATTTTTTGTTGTTGTTCATACACATGTGTGCACACATGAACACGCAGGATCCTTAAGGCTCAATCATATTTCAGCCTCTGCTCATCAGGAATTTAGAATAAACACAGTTCATGTTCTAAGGCTATTGCCACAATCTATTACGCCATAAGCTGGCAAAGCCTTTAAAATGAAAATGCTAATTAGGAAAAGGAAAAACCTATTAAAAATAGGCCAATGCATTAGCAAACAGAATATTTAGGAAGTTCACAAATGTATTTTCTGGCTACCTAGCAGCAATCCATTCCAGAAGGCAGTAGGTATTTTTAAGCACCTGTGAAAGAAATAAGAAAAAAAAGGAGTGAAGATATTTTCTGTTGTATAGGATTGTAGCTATGGTGGCACAAATATAGAAAACCTCAAAATCCTGGAGTGCCTGTTAAACATTAACTGATAACTTAATTTCCTAAAAGTAATTCCTGAATTTTATGAATTTTTTTAGCAGTTGATGCACTTTTTTTAGTACAGATAATGTAGCAGTTAGCTGAACTTCTTTTTTTTCTTCTTCCCATGAATAGCAGGTAGGTGCCTGCAACACCTACTGCAAAAGCAGACAGGCAAGAAAAAAAAATACCAGTTTTCCTAAACCTTTCTGGTTTCTGGAGATTGTACAGGATAGGCAGGGCTAAAATCTAATTATGGAGTTGGTGATTCAGAGCTGCAATCCAAACGATGCAGTGCCATCGGGTTTCCTGTGCAGTTCATGGCACAGGTTTTATCTCGCGAGAAGGACAGGCCTGGTTTGGGGACAGCCCGTGCAGCAGCTGCTGCAGAAGCATCTGTGCAGCTCTGATGGGACAGAAACATTGCTGGTGAATCCACACAAAGCCAGGCTTTATGAGAGTTTCAGCCTTTGGCTTTGATAAAGGCCGTAGTTCCCCCTCATTACTTTGCGTTTTCGTGCGTCTCTGGCCACAGTCCATCTGATTGGGATGGGATATAAAGCTGAGATACTACGAGGATGGCTCTTCTCAGCAGCATCCACTTGTCCCCCAGAGGTGTAGCAGCTCCAAGCAGTGGGTCTGGTGAGGAGGAGGAGGATGAAGGATGACCATCAGAGACACTCTGCTCTTGTACCTCCTCCTCATCGTGCTCTGGGACTGCTGTCAGGCGCATCTCTGAAGCCCAGCTTGTGTGTATGGCGTTCTCCTTGCCCAACTACTCCAGTCCATCAGAGATTTTGTAACCCCTGAGAAATGACCTCCCCACGGCTCAGCAGCCCCTCTCCAGCTGCCCATGAGGGCAAGGCTGAAGCCATCTGCTGATGTTTATGCCAGATGGCCAGAGGTGTAGGCAAGTGACAGAAGGGAAAAACGTGGGCAATGGTTACCCCCAAATCATGGGGTGCACATGGTCTTATTCTCAGAGTTTCCAGGATTGTGGGTGACATATATCCAAGCACCATCAGACAGGCCCTGTTAAAATGAAAAATTGGCCTAAAACTGTTTGGAACAAAGGAGAACCATAGAAAGAAAAGAGATATTTGTATTATTTCTTTTGTTAGCAAAGCTACAGGTGCAGATTCTTCTCTGCAGCTCTGGACAGCAGAAGCTCACTGCTTTAAAACCAGCATAGCCCAAGATTTCCATATAATCTTAAGGACCTGCAATCCAAAGCTTTAAAGACAAAGTCTCATAACCGTGGGATTTTTGGGGGAGGCAGAAGAATTGGCAGTTTTGCATCTCAGTTGTATGGAGAACCCAACAGTCGTAACTTTGAGAAAAGCACGGAAATTTTTGGCATGCCTCTGGGAAGAGAAATCCTGAGCTTTCAGTGGTTGTTTTCCTTATTCTTGTTTCTTTACAGTCAGGCCCGAGGCAGCTGGTACAAAACCACAGCATTTCCAGTAGTGTATTTATGATTTCTGTCCAAGCATAATGATTTACATAAAAACGTATGGCACCCTCAGGAAGAAGCTTCTGGAGACAAGATGTTTTATGACAATTAGAAATACAGATCTCCTTCCTCACCTACGTACTGCTTGTGCTAATACTCTCCTGTAGCAAATGTTTTCCCTCTTTTTCTTTCCACACCAAAACACAGGCTGGGTGACATATGAAGTATTTGTACAATGTTTGCAAATAAGGTATGCGAAATCCAGTTAAGGCACGCTGTTAGATGTGGTATAAACCAGGTGGTGCTTTCCTGCCAGACAAACTGCAGGTTATCTCCCAGCAGGATCAGGCTTCCAGGCACTGTGCTCGTTTATCTCTTTGTCCCTCACCTGCTCCTTGCTCACTGCTGGGGGACAGGAGCTTGCCAGTGCCACCCTGTCAGGTTCCACACTCCTCAGCCAGGGCACCACGATGGCGACCAGGATGTGACACTGCCCTGTACAAATGCCACGGGTCTGGGAGACAGGACAGGTTCACCTTCACTGATATTACCCCACGAAGTGCTTTTGCCATGGGTTTGGCCCCTCTCTGGTGTGGGACTCCTTTTCCCAAGCCTCATGGGCACTGCACAGACCAGAGGAGGAAAGTCCCACAGCCACCAGCGTCTTCTCCTCCGGGTGCTCCAGCCTCCAGGACAGAGGCGGTGGCCCAGGCACAGGAGAAGAGCTGCTGGGTAAAGTGAGCCAGAGATGGAGTTCCACATCTGTTTCTGTTTGAATTCATCGAATACTGTGAGCCACAGAAGTGGAACCAGCTCTCTGAGGCTGCTGATCTCACTGGCAGTGCTGTGTACTGCTGGTCTTTGCATAACTTGTTAAGCGAAATAATGACATTCAGCTCCATCTCTTCAGTGAAGTTTAATGGAGACATTTTGAAAACATGGCAATGAGCAGGAACGTGACAGATTTCATACTCTTAAACATGCCAGAAAGAGTTGTATCTACGAAGATTTAGCCCAAATCGTGACATTTGCCAAGGGAATTTACAATCTCAGTTTTATCTGGAGACAGAAAGCGAACAGGGTGCGTGCTCCTGTGACAGCCACCATTGCAGCTGAGACAGCAGCGGCCTACACGTAGATATTCAGAGATAAAAATGTAAGCTGGCTAAGCTTAACCTAAAGAATTAACATCAGGGGCTGTAGGTGCTCCTTTTAACAGACCTTGAACAGTGGATTACAGGTATTTCAAAGGCTAAGAAAAATAACATCCCTGTGGTCCAACACAGCTGGCTTGAATTAATTCTCCTGCTTCCAAAACACGAACAAAAGGCTTGGTGGTAATCCCCAGCCACCAGTTAAAAGTAAAGAAAATACCTGGGCCTAAACTGTGAAAAGAAAGAGTCACACAGTAAAAGGCTGTCACTGCACTGCCTCTTTCTCTCCAGCTTCTGGTACTTGACTCCCACATTTGGAGACAGATTTTTTAGCAGGGCCTGTTGTACAGGACAAGAGGAAATGGTTTTAAACTAAAAGAGGATAGATTTTGATTAGGTGTAAGAAAGAAATTTTTTATGATGAGGGTGGTGAAACACTGGAACCAGTTGCCCACAGAAGTGGTGGATCCCCCATCCTTGGAAACAGTCAAGGTCATGTCGGACAGGGAACTGAGCAACCTGATCTAATTTAAAATGTCTCTTCTCATTGCAGGGGGTTGGACTAGATGGCCTGTAAAGATCCCTTCCAACCCAAAACATTCTGTGATCAGGCTGGGCTGTGAGATTTTCCATTTTGGTAGGTACTCAGTCCCATCCTGGGATTGCCCTGCTTGCCCAGGGGTAGACATGCAAAGTAGATGCCAGTTCAGCTAACACTGAAATACCTCTGGAGAAGTAAAAGATGCCACCTATTTTTTTAAGTCAGGGGCTTTGTTTTCAAAAGTAGTAAAATGAAAAGAAAAAAATACACTCTGGGAAAGCAAAGGATCAAATTTTTTGGTTAAGCATTTGACTCTCTGAGGTACAAAATTGAAAGACAGTATTTTTGATGATTTCCCCAGCCTTGGTGCTTCTCTGACTCTCCGTCTTCATTTACCAGAGCTACCCTGTAGCTTATGTAGCCTGTCTGCCATCTGCAGTGGACTTGCACCCCCTCAGCAGGGGTAAGTGCTGTCTCTGCTCCTCAGCAGCCTCCCCTTCCCACCCTGTCAGCCTCTCTTCACAGAGGCTCAGTGACTCCTCTGACATCAGCACATTTGGAATCTCCCCTTTCCTCTTCCTCTCCTCCACTCACAACTGTTGTCAGGCTGATTTGGCAGGGAGTGTTTCCTGATTAATTCTGGGCAGTGTGTGTCTTCACAGACTGGATCAGGGATAGATTGGACCATCTCCACCCCTCCGTCCAGAGCAGACTCCTTAGGGATGGAATTTGTTGAGGGGTGAGCAAGCTGTGAGCAAGGAGGGCACTGCCCCTAATAGGAGGGCAGCCTGTGGGATGCTCTGGGCACTCTGCCCCTGAACCATGTGGGAAAGCCTCTCCAAGGAAAACAGCTGAGTTGGGTCTGGGGGAACCACCTCCTGCAGCACCCAGCTGCTGAGCAGGCTGTCACCCAGCTCCATGCCACCTCTGACAGCCTGCCTGGAAAAGCCAAGGCATTTGCTTTCCTCATGGGTCACTTCTCAGCTGTGAAAGACGTCCTCCAGCACAGGAGCACACAGCCCCTCGCCCGATGGATAAGGAATGGGGCTTTATCAGCAAGGCTTTTCTGATGAGACTTCTAAAATACAATAAAGGCACCAGCATCTTCCTTGCTGCTTAGCTGGTACCAGAAAAGCAAAGCTCCAGAGCTGTGCTGGATCTTTAACAATTCTCCTGGACTTCAAGCTCAAATTAAGATTTTAGGCATTAACAGACATGATGCTTATTTCTTTGCTTCCTTTTTTACCGTGCCCTCCAGTTTTACTAACATATCCAAACTCTCCAGCTGAGCTCTTGCTCAGAGCCAAATCACCTAAGAAGGATTGAAACCCGAAATTGCACCATCTCTTCTAAAAGATGTCGCAGCTTCCAATGCCACAAGAACTTTAGAAGTGTTTGTGTCTTTTGAAAGAGCTGATATTTTTACTCTCTTGGGCAGTCTCTAGGAACTTGTGCTTTTAAGACTCCTACTGGACAACAATCTATAGAAACAGCAATGATCTGGGGGCATTTCTTACTCCTTAGTCCCACCCATCCATGACCTGCAGCACCCTGAAGCAGAATATTCTCTCACAGGGTGGGTCTGACTGGCCTCCAATATCATTGGCTCAACCCTACTCTAAATTAATTGAGTATTTAATTCCTGTAGATTAAAAAAAAATGTTGATTCTGCGTTGGACATTATTTTACAACTTCAATGTGCTCTAAGATAAACCTCCTGCAGAATGTTTAATATTGACGGAGACTGTCTGGGGATATTGCAGGCCAACGGTGAGATTTGCACAGGCCCCCTAATGGATACTGCAGGACAATGAATGCTGCAGACAAGAAGCAATTAACTGGGTTTGGCTGGAGCTGGGCTCTGTCCCTGAACCTCAGCACTGCCCCTGGCCAGGGAAAATGTGTGGATCTGGATGGGGCAGCTGGCATGGCCAAGTTCCAGCTGCTGCAGGGTGCAAAGAGTGAACAGAGAGAGACAAGAGGAAGGAGAAGGGTCTGCAGAAGGAGTTGTGGGCAGGCACAGGAAGCTGGCTGGCCATTTCTGCCTGGTTATCTTTCAGTGCTGAGAGAAATTAGTGGTTCCCCTGGGGAGAGAACAAAGAACTGATTTTCAAACCCAAATTTCTGTATTTCATTCATGGTCAATTAAATTGTTCTAATCTCCTGTTTTGAGGTTCTTGGTAATGTTTGATTTATGGGAAGAGCTCTGTTTGGGATTACCAGGTATAAACATTACAAAAGGGCATTTGCCAGGCTATGCTGAACGAAGCCATTAGCTAACTGAGAAAAAGTGTTCTGTGAAACAAAATTCAGGTCTACATTTCCAACAGGACAAGCTGTTCATGCAAGAGGACAGCAAGATTCATGGAGGTAAAAGGGCAGGAGCCTGCTGGGGAAGAGCTTAGAAAAAGCACTGGCACTTCACTTGGTGAGCACATCTCAAATGCTTCAGCACTGTTAAAACACTTTGGGAAATGGTTGCTCTATACCTGTTGAACTAAAGGAAAGATGAGTCCTCTTATTATTATTTAGCTTGGGCACTGGGTATGGAAATTATGCTATGCTGACCTGTGAGTGCTGGGGGACACATCTGCTGGAAATCAAAGCACAGCCAGGCACCTGCACTGAGACCCCACACAGCAAACCTTAGGATGCCTGTGGGGTTACTTCCTCACTCAGGAGAGCCCAAGGTAAAGAGCAGAGCAAGGAAAGACATGTCCAGGACGTCCTGGATGAGATGCAGTCTCATCACTGAGTAAAGTGGCAGCTGTGTAGCAATGCTCTCATTAATGCAGGATTGGGTTCCTGCAGGTGCCCTCTCCTCAGCTCCTTGGTTTGGGCTCACAACAGGACCATCCCCACCTGTGCTGGCAGAGCTGCTCCCTGGCACCAGCTGTTTGGCATCACAGGGCATTGTCTGATTGCTGCAGAGAAAAACACCTGGGGTCCCACATGCTCCATGCTAATTATTACTAATGAATTGCTGAACTGAAAAGGCCTGAACTCCACGATTCGGATCGATGTCCACTATCCATTCATCAGTGGACACCACCAATAATTTCAAGCTTCATTAGGCATTCAATTATGCTGAAACCCCTGTTTCTCATGCATGACTTGGACTACCAAGAAAGGGCAGTAATGCAGGAAAAAACCAAAGCCTCTGACTTTGCACAAAGTCTTTGACTTTGCCCGAAGCAAAAACATCTATGTGGCAAAAGAATGCAGGGATCAATAAAATATTCCACAGCTGTAGCCTAGCTAGGGCTTAAGATACAAGCAAAAGTACTAATGATGGAGATTCCTTGTTTAATGGAGCAATGAAATGGCTAGAAACCCCAACAAAAACTGCACCAACACCAGTAAGTGTAGAGATGCTTTGTGTTGGCCAATTGGTTTGTTTATTGAAGGCAATTTGCTCCTGTGAGGACATGGACTGAAGGTTGGTCAGCCTTGCTTGATGATTGGTCTCTGTTGGAGTGAGTTGTGAGGGGAGAAATTAGGACAGGTCAGAGCTAAAGGGCAGCAGGAGCTCCGGAGACATGGCTAGCTCATGCAAAATTTGTTTGCCATTACTTCCTGAATTTTTCTGCTGAAATTAATAAGATGGACTGTGACAAAAGGATTTCCTTAAACCAGCATCACACAACATCTAGTGGGCACAGGGGTAGAAATAGAGGCAGAAAAAGACAGGTTGAGAGTAGGCATGGTCTGACACAGTTGCTAGTGGAGTCCTTTTTTGAAATAAGAAGGAACAGGATGAGATTTTCTGTCCGTGTTAGGAGAAGATATACTGGGCAGTTGGAACAAGATTGGAACCTTGCCTCTCCAGTGCTGGCAAAGAGACCTGAAACAATTTGTCAAGCAAACACCCTCAGAGAGGATCATCAGGAAGATGCGAAGTGATGAAGCTGAGAACCTGACCTGAGACCTTCTTTTGGCTTTTACCAATGACTGGCCAAATTATTGCTTTGGTATTTTAGTTGCCACTACTTCTGCAGAAGCCTGATGTGTGCTATTACCTCCCCCTGTGCAGGGTGAGGCAGGATTTTGCTGTGCATGCCACACACCTGCGAGGCAGCACCTGCCCAGAGCTCTACAGAAAAACTTGCTAAGGTAAATTGTTTAGGGAATCTTAGAGATAACAGTAGAAAATTGCTTTTACTTCTGAAATTGCCACCACAGCATCCAAGGGTTAGCACACAAACGTGTCTTTAACGTGGATCAAGCAACACTCTCACTTATTTTCCTTGACACTGGCTTTGAAGGTCTTCAGGGCTTTTGTGGCTGGTGACTCCTGGCATCGGAGAAGCTGGAACAACAGGCACAGATCAGAGGGCTGGACAGTCTGAAAAGGCCATTTCTAAACTAGGAAGACAAATTGAATCTATTTCTTTGTGCCATATGGTGTCCACAGAAGTAGAATAACAAATTAGATGTCTTTTTAAGTGTCAAATTTCATTATTTTGGGTGGATACTTGGTAATGTATATTTAATGTCGTGAAAAATATGAAGAATAAACCACCTGTGGAGTATGCACACATGTACCTAAACAGCCTCAAGATTATCAGATTTAAAATATTAAAGAAAAACAAGAAAAGGATTTAGGTTTGTCAAGTCTTTCATCCCTTTGTCCTATTATCTTTCTTATGGTGACCTCTCAAGCCTCTTTTTCTCTGTCGCTCTGTATTTTCACCTAAAGTGCAGATCCTTGCACTGAGTGTGGGGAAAAGCAGCTTCACCCTTTGTAGATACACACTGTGGCAAAGGACAATTTTTAAGGTGAGGACATGACTACAAAGCTACGTTAAAAACTATTAAATAAACCCTTACAAGGATTTGGAGCAAAAATCGGAAGGACTGAGCCAGCAAACAGCCACTAATGCAAATGCCCTTAAATTTGCTTTTCCTTCCCTGATATCAAAAGAGGCATATGTGAACTGAAAGCACTTTGCTGCACTGGGCCTGTTAAAGGAATCACAAAATGTCCAGGTCTACTTCAGTGTATCAAGCAGGAGAGAGGGAAAGCGATAATGAACACCAAAGAGACCGAGACAGGGCAAACAGAATGTAAAGGTTCACACAGAGGTGATCAGTACCTCACTGCTCCCTCTGCTTATCCAGGAAAAATGAACTCTATGGATAATCACCACATGCATTTGCTGACTTTTGTTTCCCAAACATACCAAAGTGTGCTAAAATGAGAATATATAGCAATAATTACATCCACTGTGGGCTGGAAAGCAGGAACTTTAACCTTGCACCACAGAAAAGCTGCAGGGGAGATTTTAGTTTGGAGGCAGGATGGGGCAGGGCCCAGAAGAGTGTGGTGATTTCTCCTAAATTTGTAAGGAGAGTAATTTATTATTTAATGGCCACAAATGCCTGGGATATGTCTTTTATTTTTTGTTCAAAACCCTTCCTCTCATGTACACGTTGAATCCCTTTCTCTAAAACAGATCAGCCCAAACGCACACAGATGTTCTCTGGACCAGGTAAAACAAGATGCTGGTGCTTTTCAACCAGGTGGAAAGCTGACATTCCTGATGAACTGAAGAATTGGGAGTTGGAGAAGCAATGCTCAGAAGCCCCCAAAAGGGTCTTAGAGAAACCACATTATGCAATGGGAAACCTGGCTGCACAAGACTACGTTTATTTATTTATGCAAATACACGATTTATAGCCACACTGGTGATTTGTTGTTCAGCTGTACAATGATTAGGCAGAGCAATAGATTTTAACCAGAGTGCCAGCTTGGGTCTTTGCTACCTCTGTTTGGCCATTATATCTAACAGTGAAGACATTGAAATAAATTGTTATTGCTTCTGATATGCAATTGTTGCCTTTCCCTGGTCTTAAAATTAAGAGCCAGATACGGTTAAGGGAAAAAGGGGTTTTTACCTCGGTATTTATTTAAGGATCCTTAGGTGCACCACTTTGCCAAGGTGGAACTTGCCAAAACGCACACACCTGAGAGATCATGTACACAATTTATAGGCCTTGCAAAGTGGCATATCTATCAAAGATTCCCCAGTGAGGGGCCTGAATGGATAGCATGACATCCCCCCCATCCCAATGAATTCCCCCTGGATGGGCTATCTTAGTTTACAGGATGTGCTCTAGAGAGGACCTTGGTTTCTTGGGCTTTCTGGCCCCAGCTGCGAGGCCTCCACGATGTTTGGTCTCCTGCCTTAACGGGATATTGGGACTGTGCTAAGTTATTGGGCCCGAGGAATTACAAGCATGCGTGCTAAAAGCACTGAGGATACATAAAAGCTATATAAAAGGGTATATAAAAGGTATATAAAAGAAAAGGCAAAAAGTCATCATGGCATCACAATAAAGCCCTTGGGAAAAGCCTCTGCACGTGAGGAGGGTTTCCTACACTGACAAGTGAGTGTCTGTACTGGAGCTGTTTCTGTGGTGCCTTCTTACCCCTTACATTTGGGGGAAAATATCTCCGTGTAAAATGCTCGCAGGTCCCTCTAGTGCCATGGTTAAATCCTCCAGACCTTTGTGCTAGTGCTCATTAATTTTCTGGCTATCATCCTGCCAAGACCAGCAGCTCTGCAGTGCTGTTCCCTCATGGCCAAACTGCTGTCAACCTCCAGGGAACAGCTGCACAGATATGCTGGGGGCTGCAGAGCTGGGCCCTACTGATCCAAGGGGATTGTGAATAACATCAAATAAATAAGATTTGCTCCAGAGGTGAAGTCTTGGGAGCTCCTGCACTCCTTTTCCGTGGAAATATTAATATAGTGGAGAAAAATGTTGTCCACTCCTCTAGCCCCACCATGATCCTTGGTTCTCTGCAGCCTGGGGCCAGGTGGGTTGCAAATATCCTTGTTGCTGCTGGCCCCCAGTTCAACATCTCAGAGCTGTCCAGGCACTCAGGTCAAGTCCCAGCAACAGGAACCTTGCCAAAGGCAACAGGAAAAATCTTTGACAGGGCAGGGACACCCTCAGCCTTTCTAGATTTGACCAGATGAGGTCACAAGATTTAAACCAGTGTCTGAAATCTCAGACTGACTCCAGACTGCCTGCCTTGGAGACCTGCTACCAAAGGGAGAATTTTTTTCTTGTAAGAACTGCTGAAGGAATTTGAGTCTGCAGGACAGCTTTGGCAGGGCTTTTTGGTGTCTGAAACCAAAGTGCTTTCTCCAGCAAGCTGCTTGGGAGACCCAGTGCCTTGGGTTTGAAGGAAGAGCTTGCTGGCTTAATCAGACTCCTAATTAATCAGCAGAGCGGCCCCAGGGATGGTTTGCCTGTGCCCACTGCCCCGGGCAGGAGCTTTCTGCCTGTGCGAGCAGTTGATCCGGCACCCACCTCTCCCGCCTTGGGGGGTGCGTACAAACAGACCTGCAAACACACAAGTGAATGTAAAACGGGGAAAAGAAAGAAAAAAAAAACCTGAGGAACGCTGCTTCTGCCAATTCTACCCGCGTGCGCCCTGCCTTTGCGAAGGCCGGGCTTTGCCTGGAGAGCAGCGAGTAGCCCTGGTTTATTTTTTGTTTTCTTCATTTCCCACAGGAACAGAAGCCTCCGGAGCTGCCCAGCGCCGGCCGCCCGGAGCCCGCGAGAGGGCGGCATCGGCTCGGGAAAGCCGCCGGGAGCAGCGGCGCTCCCGGGGCCCGGAGCGGGGCCGGGGCCGCCCGCGGCAGCTCCGCGCATCCCCGCCCGCCCCCCGCTCCTCCGCGCAGCCCTGCCCGGCACCGGCAGCCGGCTCTTTGCAGAGCCCTTCACATGCAGCGTGCGCCCAAATGATAGAGAGGACGCTGCATCCTCCCTGCTCCCCCTGCAAAAAAAATAAAACAAACAAAAAAATATATCCAGCGGGGCAGAAAGTAATTATAGGGTTGAACCACCGGTCCTCCTTCCAACAAGCATGGAGAGCTCCCAAAGCCACATCAGCCGCGTTTGCGGGTCCGCGGGGCTGTAAGGGCGGAGCGCTGCGAGCAGATGCGATGCCGGTGCGAGGAACAGCATCCGCGCTCCCATGGCAACCGCGGCGCGGAGGGACCCGGCACCCTCTGCTTTGCACATCCCTTGGATTCTCTGGGTTACGGCAGGGTTTGTTTAGGGCAGGGTTCCTCCGGCAGGTGTGTTATGTTTAGTTTCATGCAGCTCCACCGTGAGCTAATTGCAAATCCAAACCTGCAAATTTGCTGTGAAATACAAGGAAGTCAAATAATGTTTCCTCTGTACCTTCCCCTCTCAGGAATCCGTACTGTTGGATTTGTTTTTTACGCCCCTCCCGTGGCAACGACATAGAAATGGAATTATCCCCATTTTGTTATTCCTTCAGGAAAGACAATGGGAACCATTTGCTCTTCCACAGACATCTGCCCCTTGATGTCTGTCTTTACAAGGAAAGAGCTCCAGTCTCAGCTAATTCCTTCCAAAAACCCACTAAGAAAAACGCAAGTCACTTTTTTTTTTTTTTTTTTTTTTTTTGCGATTTAGAATGACAAAGTAAAGACAAATTTCCACAGATCTTTCATCACTTATCACTTCTGATTGTTCAGTGCATTAGGACAGTAACTTGGTCTGCCTGACTCAAGGCTGTGACTCCACTGCTTCAAGGTTTGGGTCTTTTCAAATGACAATAGAATCCCTCCCTCACTCTTGCAAAGTGATTGCCTGAATCTATGGGCTGTAGTGTCGACACAGGGACCCATTTTTTTTCCTTTTCTTGCTGTGGCTGTGCCATCTCTCCTATTCCCATAAGCTTGCAGCATTTTCAGTGCACCCCTAGAAAGTGCAGCCCTTTTGCATCATTTCATAGGCATGTGATTTTACTTTAGTTGCCTGACTTTCTATATTTGTATAATTCATATATTCTAAAGCTCTTATGTTGCTTCCTTTCTATTTTTTTCTGGTCTCATCCCTGACCAAACCAGGCATAAATAAAGTTTGACCTTCTAGTTTAGCTGGTGAACTGTGTGATCCTGCTGCAGAGTTCCTTGGCAATCTGTAGTGCCCCTCTGTGTACACAAACACACATCCATGCACACACCTCAGCTCATTTTGACATGCTCTGCTTTGCAGATTCTGTGATTCAAATGGTGCACTGGCCGAAGAACTACATTTTACAGCTTTTGTATCCATGGAAAATCAGTGATATGCTAATCAAAAATCTAGGTAGGTTAATGCCAGGGAAAACTCTGGACTGGAAACCATGTCCAAAGGGCAGAAAAGTATCCACGGACTCTTAGAGCGTTTTCCATTTTCATTGTAAACCCCATTATTTTTTTTGATGGGTCATCTGATATTCTCACAATATCCCTGTGTCCAACATCGACACACAGAGATACAGACAGTTTTCTGTGGTTTAATTGACAACATTACACTTAGATAAATGGCTTACAAGGTTTTGTTTGCTGCACCCAGCTGCATTACACCAGAGGACTAAATGAGTCTCCTTCGAGGACAAAAGAAGGTCATATGTTCCTTTAATTGAAATTGCTCTTTTGGAATGGCACAAACAACCAGAGAATTAACACAGAATTGTTCGATTTCTATTGCAGAGAAGAGAAAAATGCACTGCTTTCCCAAAGTGTTGTAACTAATACTTTTAAAAACTGTATCCCTTTCTTGTCCAGTTTATATCAATGTTCTAACATAGCAGCTCTGTCATCTAAAGTCAATAACGTTTTGATAGAAATTTATGATTTTGATAATTTTTAATTTATATTGTTAATGTCTGTTTTCTCAGAAGAAATTTCATTTTTCTCATGGGCTTAGAGTAGGTAATTTCTGTTGCTCCATGCAGTATGGAGCTGGAAACAGGGAACACAACACAGCTGGCTGGTTGAGATAGCTGCAAAATCAGCCTCCTCTGAAACTTCTCTTAATAGAGATGGCAAAAAACAGAGCTTGGGACTTCAGGATTCAGTGATGTAACATGTGTCAATGCTGTGCATTCAGAGCCTGGGCTCTTGGGCTCCCTGAAGCACATTCAGTCAGAGCCACATTGCAGAATGCATGAAGGAAGATTGGCTCCCACCAAAAAACTGCTGAAAAACAATGGGGTTTTTTTGGGTGCTGTCCAGATAACCCTACTGTCTGCTAGAGACCTACAAACCTGGGAAGCCTTTTCCCATGCTAGCAAAGCACATGGGAGGTAACACCCAACGTAACAGTCCCAGGCATTCCAATCAAAGTAAGCCAGGTGCTTACAAGCTCTGCTGAACTGGAACCAGATTGCATTAGCTGGCTTTAACCTCTTCACAGGTCACAAGCACTAAGCTGGAAACACCTGCCTTGGTGAGCAAGGAGAAGCAATGCTCTGAGTGGTGCCTGCTGAGGTCGTTCAGGCTGATACCGAGCTCGGAGTGTGGCTCTGGGTTTCAGCAGACCGAAGGGTTAATGATGGTGCTGTGCTGTGATTTGGGAAAATGAAGTCAAACTAACCAGAGATCTTGGGCAGCCTCTGTTGGCTTTGAGAAGGATGTCCCTGTGTGTGCAAAAAGGGATCTTCTGCGTGTAGAAAGGGAGGGGCATAAAAGGATCTGTCAGCAGCGCCATCTTCTTAGGAGAGATGAGATGGGATGAGATGAGATGGGATAAATGCAGGCTGGCTTAGAGCCTGCAGTCAGTGGAGTGGCACCTGCTTCCGATGTGGGTGAATTCAGTCCTGTTTTGTCACTTGGGCTTGGTTTTCTCTGATAAGGAGCATTATCGACACTGTCCGAGCCACCTTCCTGCACTGCAATACCTGCCACTGCCACGGCAGCTCCTCACAGGGACAATGTGTGCTCTACTAGGATTTTACTGCTTAATCCCATTCTTTTTAATTGCACTACATTTTTTTTTTATCTGAAATGTTAGTGGGTGTTGTACTGGAACTCTCTTCCTTCAACACCATGATGGAGCTTACATGAAACACACAGGTTTGTCCTGTAAGGGTGCCCATCTGAAAATGGCACGAGCTCCACAAATGGTACACTTTTATGTGTGTAAAATTAAACATACTCAGCACTGTAAACCTGTCAGGGATGGTTGATGGCATCCATTCATTACAGCTGTATCTGGGACTTCACTTTCTGGCAATTTGCAGCTATCTGTGGACCATGTCGAAATAGCCAGGCTCAGTTTTTCATCCTTACAGCCTTTAGATGTGTAAGGACCTGACTCTTCTTCCACTGTTTTTCTTCAGGCCACAGCCCAATACAGGTTTTTTTAATTTGATTTCAAGAGACCTTTTTTTTTCAGAGACCCTTAATCATGTCCTGCATTCACTGGGAGACTGATCATTTGCTTTGGGAAACCTCATGATGTGAAGTGGATGTCTCATGGGCAAACAAGACAAAGCTCTCCATGAAATGAATAAATATCTCTGACTATCTATGTTTTCACACTGAAACATGGTCAGTCTCAATAAAAGCCAATAGCATTTATTTATCAAGGCTTGTAAGAGCGAGCAATGATAAGCAAGTCTCCTTTTTTATATGCTGCAGGAACCTTTGAAATGCAATTAGTGCCAAGCAGAAGTTCATGTTGTTCATAATTGTCACAAACACTGGCGGCAGTAAAAAGGTGCCTGTTCAGCTCCCCCATAACACTCTGATAGATACAGCAGCAGAAACCAGAAATTAGTATAACATAATGTAACCTGATAGAATAACGTGATACAAACCTGAGTGATAGAAAGGAATAAAAGAATGATCTCTGAAGACAAAGAAATATCCTGGCTCATTTTGCATAGTCCAGTGAATGGTTTCTCAGCCCTTCTCACCAGAAATTGGCAGAACAGAATCAGGTGACAAAAGGGAAAAGCACATCCAAAATTACAAGAAACATCGTATTCTATAGTACAATTGACATTAGAAGTAGAATATTTTCACTTTTAAATTTGCATACCACATCAAAGTGTCGTCTGAAAACTACATTCTAAGCAAGAAAATATAGAAACTCCCACTATTATTGCTTTTTCCTGGGCAGGGAAGGAGGGAGGAATGAGGCCCATCAGACCTTTTGCATTTCCACAGTTTTGAAGGACCCCTTCACCATGTTGCTCCACCTCCCACACTCCAAAAATGTCTAGTGTGTTACTAGCACAATCCTCTAAAATAAAATAAAATAAAATGAAATAAAATAAAATAAAATAAAATAAAATAAAATGTAGTTTTAAAGATTAGTTTTGCTTGCTACTTTTTACTATGGTTGCCTGCTACTTGCAGGCTGCTCTTCAGAGCCTTCAATGTTATACAGTCCACATCATCTAAATCTGCATCAGCACTGGCTCATTGAATTTCTGTTAGCATATCAGAAGAATAAAACATAATATCGAAAGTACTTCAGACTTTGTTTCATATGAACACTTTCTAGGATAAAAGCATCAGATGCCCTGACATACCAGCAATAAAATTCACATCAACTTTCCTGGTGCAGAATCAGACCCAGAGAAAATCTTGAATGATTTGGTCTGCAGACTTCAGCCTGTGAGCATCTCACAAGACTCATCTCACAGATAATACAGATGAAGAGTTATTTCATCAAAATATGAAAGCGAGCAGTGAAAGAAAGCCATTACACAGTGAAAGTGCTCAGATTGTGAATGCTCCATCCAAAATCTTTCGGCACAGGTCTTCATTCCTGTTTTTTTTCCTTGGGAGCAGCTGCCCTTTTGGTGGTACTTTTTATGAAACAGTAGCTTTGCTGCCCTCATCGACACATGGCTGGTGTGAACTGCCAGCTACTCTCCCTTACAGTACTGGGGAGACCTCAGTACCCTGACAGAAGTCCATGGAACTAGCTCAGATTTGGCTTGACTCCTGGAGAGCAGGATTTAACAGAAAGCAGAACTATTTCAGTAGATCTTAAAATGTCTCAAAATTTTCCCAGTGAAATGACACTGATACCTACTGTGCTCATGGCAGTAACATCCCTGTGATAAACTACAGATATACTTGATAATTTGAAATACCTTTGATACCTCCAATTTTTATCTGCTGGAGAATTTTACCTTGCAACTCTGTGATAAAAAAAAACTCTTTATTTTCTACCCGTGTGGGTGTATGTAACTAAAATTACACAGCCATTGGGCCTCATACTACTAATACTCTTCAAAAGTTCAGTCTAAAGTCCAATTGCACCCCGGTCATCCAGAGTCTCCTACCATTAAAAATCTAATGCATTTGTATAAAAAAAAAATAAAAGCCAAATGTACCCAAACCATTTATGCCAATTACAGAGAGATCTAAAATAAAATCCTTTTAATTTTTCTTTCTGTTTCAGGCCATACTCCAAAAAGAGGAGCTATAGAAGTGATGAGATTCAAAAGCACCATACGTCATTTAATTTATTTTTTTCCCATTACTTTTAAAATGAAATGAGATAGAAGATTTCTAGTGGGACAACCTACATGGTCCACTTAGATGCAGGTGGATCCACCTACTTTTCCCTCCTGTGCTACTATATGGAGCACGTACTAGCAAAACTTGGCTTTCCCTCTCGGACTCCCAGCAGGAGAAAACTTTCCAGAACTGCATTTCTACGATGTCTGTCAGAGAGCATAAGCCTGGTCCCTACAGTGAGATCATACTTGGTCTCCTCGGAGTGCTTAAGTTTTTGAGTGCCTGGCATCACTCAGATATGAAAAGCTCTCCCTTGAATCTGCCAGAGCTTGGACTGAACCCACACATCCCTAATCTTCAGCTGGATCTTAGACATTACCCAACACCTTTTTTTTTTTTCTTTTTCTTTTCTTTTTTTTTTTAGTGGAATTCAGCTTACAGGATGCTTTATTCCTGCGCCTTTGTGGGCACCCACACATGTGTTGTCCCCGTTTTGGCAAGAATGTCGATCCATTTAGCTGCTGCTTTTTAAAAAATAACATACTTCTTCGGGCAAATATTTATGGAGGAGCTGTCAAAAAGAGTTTCTCTGACTGGCTTCAGATACGAGTTACACTGAGGAGTAGAAAAAGCTTACAGTGCAAATTGAAGGCAGCCCATGCTGTTATTATACAGACACAAGCAGA
This sequence comes from Oreocharis arfaki, assembly GCA_013398015.1. NCBI lineage: Eukaryota > Metazoa > Chordata > Aves > Passeriformes > Paramythiidae > Oreocharis > Oreocharis arfaki. The sequence continues at coordinate 348,636 of VZRR01001902.1, read as the reverse complement.
CATATCCCACTCAATCTCTTACTCTTAATAAGCCAAATACTCCAGTGGTTTAAGCATCTTGGTGATTATTTGCAAATTAGTGACTCGGCCTCCAAACTCAGTTCAGGCCGGGGAGCCCTCGTTGTAGCACATTTTCCCTTAAAGCTGCAAAAGGAGATGGTACATTCCCTTCCTCACTTTTCACTTGCTTAGGAGTGAAAGTACATTGGCTGCTCACAGAGTTCCCTTTGCTTTCCACCCTGCATGGGTCTGAATACAGCACCCACAGCCATGGCTCTCTCCCCTCCTGGGCAAGGCAGCTACAGGTGCAGTGCCAGCCTTCTCCCACTGAAGCCTAGCAAAATCTAATTATCTGTAAAGAGCAAAGTGACAACCTGCTTCCTTTTCATCCCTGCAAGCTGTACCCTCCATAACCAGCACCCAGCCCGCCTAAATTGACAGAAATCACTTACAGCTGGCCATGGTCACACCTGGAACTGGCCCAGTTCTCCTTTAAACTTGAGTAAGCTTTGAAAAGGTGCTGCCTTGCATAGGTAAGGCCTCAAATCATTTTGTTTCATTGGATCACAAACAGTGCAAACATCCTTATGCAGCTGCTGAGCAGTGTCTCGACTTATCCGCAGGGAGCAGTGTTTTGGAAGCAAACATGCATTGCCAGGCTGCTCTTGGTGTATCCTACATAACCCTCCCACTGTGCACAGAGTGGGACCTGGGGTACAGAATGAGGTCATTTGATACAGGACAGACCCACGGGACTCATTTTACTTGAATGTAGCTGGTGCTGAGGGGTGTGTGCACTTGGATCTTCAGGGCCCTCACCCTCTGCTTCAGAACCAGACCCTTGCTCCCTTTACCCCAGCAATCTATTTACAAAACTGAACAGACAGGGCTATTTTTGCAGTGTAAAAATAGAAAATTTTTGCTGGAAATTTGGAATTTTGGAATTTTTGGAATTTGCTGGAAATTTTGGAATGCTGGAATTTTGCTGGAAAAATGGAAAAGTTTTGTTGGAAAATTACCCTGTTTGCTCACTTAGAGCTATTACCTTTCTCTCCAGATGGTCCCACCCCTTTTGGCAAGGGGTCGCTAAGTGTGAATGAAGAGGAAGAGGTTGCCCATTAATTATTTTGCAGAGCTGCGCTCGTTCTTTATGATTTTAGCTTCTTTTCTGATCTGAAGGTGCACAACCATGGGTTCTGTGGGAGCCAAGGCTGAAGCTGGCAGGGGTGAACCCACTGGCTGGAGCCAGTTTGCTGATCCTGCCTGTTCAGTGACATTTTTTTTCCCAGTCTGTTCCATTTTTTGAAAGTCACCTTGCTCAGATTGGAAATTATGAATAATCTTCTTTCCTCCCTGCTTGCAAGCTGGCTTCTCTGGACTCCAGAAATCGCTGCTTCCCTAGTATATAAACAGAAATATGGATGGAAAGTTCAAATGTGTACCATTAACAGTGAATGGTAATAAAGTCTATATTTATGAACTATGTCAAATTCTGATTTCATTACTTTAAAATCACTACCCTAAGGAGAAAATGTAAGTACTTATGGGCTTCAGAAACCTGAAAATCTATAAAACAGTGGAGCAGCAGTGGTAGCATTTTGTTTTCCAAGCCTTTTCCCAAGCCTTAGAAATTTTTCACATCTTTAAGTCCACCAAAGAAATACATTGAAAAATACGTCTCCTTTTTATAGAGTTCTCTTCTTCAGGAAAGAAAGAAGTTTAGACACACAACTGCTTAAGATTCAACTTTTCTTAACTATCAACAGATAGTGAAACAGATGCTGGCATGCAGTTCTTCCACACCTGAAGATACAGAATTACAAACATAAAAGGAATAAGAAATGCTCCCAGCATGCAGACGCTGCTGGTAATCAAGAGGTCTCATAGTTGTGCATACATTACTCTGCGAGCAAACGTGCACAGAGTCTCGGCATACTGAGGCAAGAGCTGTATCACACCTTTACCAAGGCATGACACTTGTGCAAATCATAATGCACATGCAGAAAACAAAGTAAGTGTTGATCTGCGAGCTTCAGAGCAGCCTCTGGCTCAACAGTGCTTCTAGCAAAAATACACCGTTCTTGACCTGCTCCAGCTTTGGTCACTCCCTGAAAACATCCCAGTGGAATTTGCTGAGTGCTGTTACCACTGTGTACAACTGGATGCACAATAGAATTAAACACACACATATAGAAATAAGCATGAATATGATCAAATATGCAGCATTGAATATTGCAAAATTTCCTTGTGCAAAACCTACAGTGTTGGAGTGAACAACTCATGTCCTCGCTCTCGTATATCATTGTACAGGGAGGCAGAGGTGCTGAATCAAGAGATCAGGCAGCCTGGTACTGTAAATTGCTCTTTCACATCGTTCTGATATTGCCAGAGCCAAGGCAATATCCAGAGGATGAACTACCCCACTCTTGAGAAAAGTGCCTCGGAGAGCCAGCATTTATCCCCTTCTGGAGGGATCTCTCTCCGTGAGGACTACATGTAAAACGAGCTTGTAGCAGATGCTTGACTTTCACAAGGCTGAAGTTAAGGGAGATGAATTCCTTTCCTACATTAGTCTATCTGCTTGGAAAGTTGAAGATAATGACACTTCACTCTCTCAGAGTGCTCCTCTGGAGATCGCTAGTGTAGGTATTGCAGTAAAAATGCTCTGAATAGGCACGAAGCTTTCTGGAAGGAAAGAGTTTGAAATAAACAAGCTCACAGCTTCACAAGTTTTAGAAAATCTATTTCCATGGGAGGAGAAAAGGCAGGAATCATGCAAAAAGCTTGTTTTGAACATCGCTGAGGTATAAGGAAATTCATCCCTCTTAACAAACATCCCAAAGTTCATCTCTGTGAAAACAAGAAGCCTTGGCTGTAGATGCATCCAGAAGCACAGTGGTCATGCCAAGGTATCCAGTATAATAAAAACATATCAAGTATTCCAGAATAATGGAAAACACAGACTGTCATTGGTTTGTAAAAGTTACTTCAGTGGAGCCTTGTAGGAATTCTCATCAGGCTGAAATGAGTGGGCATTGTACCAACATAAACATTTATTATTCATAGCAGTTATGGGAATATGCATTTAAAAACCCTTCATCATTAGCCTCATTCACAAAAGCTGTTCCTCTGCTCCTCTGTGGATATTACAGGCCTGACTTTCTCCCCAGTCCATGTGCAGCCCAACTTTCTTTTTCATCCTAGCCAAAAAAGCACAGTCTGCTCCTTGTGAGGGTTCACTTTCAGCAGCCATTTATTTATTTATCACATTTATTTGACAAACCCAATGAAATAAGAAAAAGGGGCTCTGAATCCCAAGGATCATTTTCAACCTGTGGTATTGTTGAGGCAGCTCTAGTTAGTCACTAGAAGGCATTAGTGACTTTGCACTAAATAGGAGTATTGTCCTGACCATGATTCTAGCACATTTCCTGCCCTTCAACAATTTAACTTTTGATTTCATGGGGGTTTTTTGTTTGTTTGGTTGGTTTGTTGGTTTTTGGTTTCTTTCTTTTTTTAGTTTGGTTTGGTTTCTTTGTTCGGGTTTTTTTTGGTGGGTGTTTTGTTGTTGTTTTTTTTTTTAAAGCCTTTCTATAGAGATAGAGCAGACAAAATCCTGCAGAAAACTGCTGCATCTTTCCAACAGAAATATCCTCTCTCACAAACGATGCTTTAATATGATAATCTAAACTAAAGCTTGCAAAAAGAAGACCTGAACCTCTGAAACCATCCAGCAGTTCAGCAAATACCCCTTCATCCTGAAGAGGGAGGGCCCCACACAGGGAAGGAACAGGGTTGGCTCCACACCAGGGTGCTGTGCTGGAGGTGGCTCTGCTGGGCTCGGAGTGTGAGACAAGAAGAATATTCCTGACCAAATGCAGGCACGTGGCTGCACCCCCCGAGTCTGCTCCCCTCAGCTCAGTCCCTCTCAATACCCCTGTGCACGTCCTTATCTTCTCCCTGCTGTGAAATACCATTCCCTAGCTTAAACCTCACTAAGCAGAATTTAAGCCAAGGCACATGGCCTTAATTTGGGCATATGAGGAGCAAGCTCCAGTTACTGAGAGCAAACTGGGTCAAACACCCCATGTTTACCAGCTTTAAAAAATTATGAACCACTTAAAAAAGCTTCTGAACTGTGTGATTTTTTTTTTTTTAGTAACTTTTGCAAGGATGTGCAATGAAAGGCTGAGCCTGAGGGACATTTGGCTGTCCTTGCACTCGAAAAGCAGAGCACTCCAGAGTACATGAATCCTTTGGGAATATTTGTAATTTTATCCAATAATGTCTTTTATTTTCCATTTGTCTAAGTGTGTGGCCAACTGCTTTCTCATAGCCCAAGACCTAAAGCTCTTTCATCACCTCTTAGCTCATTCCACTAACAAATTGGCTTCAAGCTCCTCAGTAAGTTCTACCAAATCTTATCAAGCCCACTAGAGAGGCAAGATGGGTGTTATCTTTGACATTTGCATAGGGATTCTCAAATGAGAAGGTTCTTAGGTTGATTGAGAACTATTCGTGGTCAACTTTTTTTGTGAAAAATAATCTGTCAAACACATCAGCCTAATTATAGGGGCTCCGTTTCTGCCAAGATATAATTAATGGTCTCACAGTGATATTAAGTGCTGTGAGAGTTCATTTTGAGATGAAACTTGGCCTGAAAGACCCAAGTCCAGGACTGCTATTTTTGCAAATATGCTTTTTAATAGGATAATGATAATAACTCTGAACTAATCTTTTAAATGCATTTAAAATTATCTGCCTGTTTCTAGCAGAACTATACATTTCAAAGCACGGGTTTTTGTCACTGCCAGCACTGCAATTTGGGGTGGCCACTGTTGTTTAGTCCCTTATGCAAGGATCAAGGGACAGGATCAAGTGACAAAGTGTAACTACAGGAAATTAAGCTAAATGCCAGGATGGATGCAAACAGGGAATGAGATCCCTTCCCTTCACTTGCCCTCAACTTGGTCAGCTGTAAGCAGTTATTTGAGAGAAATCTGTAAAGCCATGGGACAGCACGAGCCCCTCCATCCCCTGCACTGCTGCCTCACCAAGGGCCGTGCCAGCAGAGTGCTCTGGGGACACAGAAATGTCATTTTGAAGGCAGGGCAGGTCATTTTGGGGTCAGCCTAGGGCTGAAGTGCTGACACTGGAGGGAACGTGCCATGTGTAGGTTTGTCTGTGCCTGTGAAGTGTCTGGCTCACAGCTCAGATCCTGTCTGGTGCCTCTGTGACGAGCAGCAGTCACTGTGTGGTGACACTGCTCTGGTTTTGGGAGCCCTTCCATGACAAGGTGGCACAAAACCATTGCAGTGGTACCCAGTGAGCTGAGTATGTCCCCAAACAGCAGCTCATAAACAGACCAACCCAAAATGTAAAATGTAGCACTTCTGGGACAGGCTACACTGCTTCTCTTCTGCATTTTTGTGCACAAAAAAAAAAAAAAAGAAAAAGGAAAACCACCTTAAGTTCTCACTTTTCAGCCTACAAGAAACTGCAAGCTGAGAGAAACTTTAGCCCTGCTTAAGGGGAGAGCTAAGGATTTCCCTTGCCAGGCAGAAAGCTCTCTGTAAGTTAGAATTAAACTATATCAGAGCAATTTACAAAAAGATAAACTCAGGCATTTAATTCCCTACCTGGAGAACTGGATACGGTAAAGAAGCTGAAATTAATCTGCATTTATCATCTCCTGGTATTAGGGCTGGAAAGGTAACCTGCTCTTATGTAATTGGACTAATAGCTGTGGTTTATTAACATCATTAAATCAGTGCTGCCTAGTAAACTTTCCTTTTATCTCGCAACGCTGCCTTATCTGCCCTGGAGAAAAGGACTGGTTTCCTGGGAGCACATTCTTCCACATCATGTGTGAATCAGGCATGGGCACAGATGAGTCAGGGGGCAGCCCTGGTTGTTTTAATGAGGAAGAAGCAGAGATTGCTGGGGTTGATGAGCAGGGTACCCGCTACCGCTGTGCTGCTGCACTTGGGCTGGGATGGCTGCAAGCGATCCCTGACAGCACAGAAACCCCAAATCCACAGCCACGCTTGTTAATCTTGCAGCGAGAAAACACAGCTGCAACAAAGGAAAAGGGCAGCTTGATCTGCTTTGCCACAGGGTGTCTCAAAGCAAATGAAGATTTGGTATTTATTGGCTTCTTTGACGGTAAAGGATTACAAGGGGAAAGCACCCCCTCGTGTTGTGCCTCTGCCATCCTGATGAGTCTGCAGTTTGCCAGGCTGCGATTTGCACAGACTGCATTATCCATTACACAAGGAAAGAGGGCTGGGCACACTCGGAGGCACTGGATGATGAGCAAGATGCAAGTAAATAAATAGAAATGGGAAAAGAAAACACAGGCCCAAGCAGTGCTTGCCTCACTTGGTTTGTTATTTGGGATCTGGTAGATATTTTTCTTTCCTAACCATTTACCCTTATAATCAGAGCAGCAATGGGTAAAGAAAAATCCTCAGTTCCTGCTAGTGCTGCTTCTGGTTTCCAGCTGTAACTCTCCTGCCAAGGTAAAGTCTTCTCAATCCCCCATACCTGAGTGTTGGTTTTTGTGAGTCCTGAATATTTACTTCCTCAGCAAAGGGTGCCATATAAAGGGAACATCAGTATGGGTAAGGTAAAGAAGTGAAATTATGTAGAAATTGAGGAACATGAAAATCAATAAAATAGCTATGCAAGCCTAAGTAGAAGGCAAAAGAAGAGAGGGGAAAAGCCTCCCTGACTTGAAGGGATTGGTGTGTTTTGAAGAGATGGGCCCACAAAGACCCCAAACACGGGAGAAGAGGTCAGGAGAGGAGATGATCACCAGCAGTAACTGCTTACCAGTTTATTTGTTGTGATTTATTCCCTGAAAGGGGTGTCAAGCATTGGAACAGGCTGCCCAAGGAAGTGGTTCAAGCACTAGCCCTGGAGGTATTTATAAGATGTGCAGATGTGGTGTTTAGGGATGTGGATTAGTGATGGACTTGTAAGTGCTGGGATAATGGTTGGACTCCATCATCTCAGAGGTCTTTTCCAGCGTACACAATCCTATGATTCTGTGTTTTTCCTCTACCTTAGCAGTGAACTCCAGGCACCAAACAATATCTTGTTAATGTTGATGTAAATGAGACACAGAAAGCACAGTTGCATCAGTGATGTGGCCATGGAGCCTTTTCTTTTGTTGACCACAAAAATGACAAAAAGAGTAATTGTGCTCATGCCAAACAAAATGCCACTTACACCAGCCTTGTCAAAGCTTTTTGTGTCACTTACTTTGATTAAAGGTTTGTCAGTGGAATTGCTGCCAACACTTTCATTCTGCGAAACAGTCAATATTGATATAACATAAAAATGCCTCTGTCTGTATATTAATGCCTTCTATCAAGGAAAAAAAAAAAGGTGGATCATTCTGTTCTTCATCTGTTTTTCTATGAATTTAAAATCCTGAAATAAGAGCAGCCCACTGAGATGAGCTTCTCTCATCCTGGAGAGTGACAAGGCTTTCAGGACGTGAATGTGATTTCCTTCAGGACCTTGCTGAACTAGTGCCTCAATGACAATATTTAAGCAGCTTGGCACTGCCAGGCCTCAGACTTTGCAAACCACAAGGCCAGAAGAAGAGGTGGCCCAGGGTGGGGGAAGAAAGTCCCAGTGATTCTCAGCAGCCTTTGCCTGATACCTGGAGCAGCTCGTCCTCTCTCTTTGGTCACTGGCCCTATGATGCCCTGTGGGCCTGTGGTACTGCAAAGATATCTCTGTACAGAAATACTTATTTTCAGAGTTCATGGCCTGCACCTTCAGAAGATGTTAAATTTCATATAACATTACTTCCATTCCTCAAACCTACACTAATCAACTACGCTCTTACATCCTTTTGGTGTAATGATAAATTAATATGTAGTCGAACTCATGTATTTGTTGTTGCAAGCTAGGCCATGACAAATGCCTAAATGCCATGGATGCCAAATTAAAGGTGGCTTAACTCCTTTTGCAGGTATTTGCTCTCCAGTGAAGACCTTTTCTTTCCATACGTTCCTTTCATTAGCCACCATGATTTTATAGGTCTGTTTTACCTGCAGAAGGATATTTCTGTTTTAAACTCATATCAAAAATCCTTCCCTTCCCTTCCCTTCCCTTCCCTTCCCCCCTGAGCACATCACTGATGGTAAATGTGTTTGTCAGCAGGTGTTTCAAGTCACCTGAGAGTTGCTACCGACCTGTGAGAAGCAAAGGCTGGGTTGAATCAGTAGGAAATTCTCTTTATTATGGCCAGCCCCTGAGGGCTCTGTGCATTTGTGTTTCTTCACTTGGTGCTCTCCGTGTGCCACCTGCAGGCTGAAGCCACTGCCTGTCCACGTGGGACTGCTCCCAAGGTGCTCAAGGCCAGCCTTCAACTTCTTTTAATTCCTGAGTGTAAGCAAGGCCCAAAATCTGCATCTGCCCTACAAATTCAGGTTCAAACCCAGCCGCCTTTTATTTTTGCCATTGTCTGTGTGGATAAGATGCAGATTCTTCCTTTTCTAGTAGGCACAGGTTTGAATTAATCCAACTTTCCTCAGATCACGTCCCAGAGCAAGAATTCCACTTTTAAGGCTGTGCACATTTCCATGGCTTTGTCTTTTGTCAGAAGGGAAGGGAAGGAAGGCTGCTGCTCCTATCACAAGCTACAGTGCAATTCACCCCATGGGATAATTTCCACAGAGCAGTTCAGAGTGGAAAAAGCTGTCTGGCAGTGAACACTCAGGTGGTTCATTAAGGAAAATTCTGGTGGAGAAACCTTGTGTCTTGATGTGATGAAAAGTTAATGAAACACACACAACATCCCTGTGATCTGCAGCTCATTTTGAGCAGAAGATGATCTCACACAGGTGCATCTGAGGCTTTTGGTAAATGTTTCATGGGTATTTGTGCATGACCCCAGACCTGGAAGGCAGCAGGAAAGGGAGCAGCTGAGCTGCCAGGTGCAGAGAGGGAATGAGGGCAGTGGGGAGAAAAAGGGGTCCCTCGATGTTTTTGAATGAGAAACAGGACACCAATAAGGATTTTCAAATCTGTAGTACCCTGGCTGTCAGCTCTAAGCAAATGAGCAGCTAATTAGTTGAAAGCCAGCCTAACCAAGACACAGTGAATAACACGATCCTATTTACGGTACTGCTACTACAAGACTAGAATAAAATGTTGATTAACACTTGTTTTGCAACCTATTGTTCATCTGAGAAGCTTGCTGTGGTATCTGTGTTAAATCTGGCCCGCAAACAAGTCAGTGCAGTGTAGAAAAGGAACTGGTAATGTGTTCCACTTGGCTCAATCCTAGTTTTGGTAGCAAATACATTAGAAAGTCAGATAGATGCTATCTAGGAAGCAGGGGGAATCTCCAACGCTACCGAATACTCAGATCCTGTGAACTTGCAGATAAATTTGTTGCAAAGCTCATACCACCATGTAACACAACCAAAACCAACCTGTAGTGCTGAACGCTTAGGAGTTTACAATTGCTTTTCCAGCTATGAGTAAATTACGTATGCATTTTGCTGCTCCGGATTATATAGTTAATAAGACTCAGCCTGCTTGGAAATTGGCTTGTCTGTTCAGAAAGGCAGGGTGTGTGTGAAAGACGAATGCATAGCCAGCAGGCTCACAGCTCTGGAAATAACACCTCCTGACAGCGCTCGGGTAGAGCAGCCCTTTACCCAGGGAAAGGCACACAGCCTTGCCTAGGCAGCATTACATGCCCTGACTGCCCTAGCAACTGAGGCCCTTTTCCCTGTTTCACCAAGCCCAGTGAAAGAGCCCTCCGTGAGGAAAACACTTCCCAACAGGCTCATTCCTCCCTGTTCCTTCTGGTTGTGTTGCATCTCAGATGCATAAGGTGCAGGTGTCCTCAAATGCTCAGTCACTCACAGGCACGAGTTAACCTGGAAACAGCATGAAACACTGAGGTGGTGGAAAGCAAAAGTGCGAACCACAAAACATGAAGTTCATCTCTATGGCACACCATCCTTACAGGATGGAAGAGCACCTGGGGTTCACTCGGGGTCTTTTCTACACATGTTGTAGATGCTTCCAAAATAAGATGACCACTGATGAAAGGCAGAATTCAAGGTGTAAGATAAAGTCATTATGGCTGTGTATTTCTTTAGTCTATATAAGTGCATAGCAGGGTCCGGTGTTCTTGCAAGGCTCCCTTTCCACTGGTGATTTGGCTTCAATAAAAACAGTGCATTAAATGGGTGGTTTTAGTTTGTGTAATTAAAGATTAAAGAGTGGAACACGAAAGCAGTCAAAATGTAAGAGGAAGTAAGAGGCAGAAAGAGAGTGACCACTTCACAAATGAGAATGGACCTGCTCAGCAGCTCCCAGCAGCACCTACAAGAGCTTTGCTCCAGAGGTTTTCCCTTGTAACCCTCTCCCCCTGAGCACCACAGGCTGCAGGGTTCTCCACTGCCCCCTGGGCAGAGCAGGTAGGTACCTGATTTTCTCTCCTGATGTATTTATTTTTCTTGAAATTCTCTTTTGCCTGCTGGCAATTATTTGCTGCTTCCAGACATGCTTTGCAAAGCCATGATACCACTGGGGAGTCATTGGTGAAACAGCCTCAGAAGTGCTGCTGACCTGATTGCAAAGTTTCACATTAACAAAACCAGGATATTTTTCCCCCCTGCTCAGCCTACCAGCAGGGTTTCTGCTCGATCACTCGCTGTGTGGGGGAGGAATCCAGACACTGCTGCATTACTCACTGGCCTGAACAGAGAAAGCCTCTCCATATGTTTTTCCTAATGTGTGTGTACACATTACAAACTGAACTCTTGAATCAGTTGCTCTGATTTTCTAGTAGTGATAAAGGGATCAGAGCAGGCTGACTCTGTCACAGGGAAAGAAAATGGCTTTTAACATACGATGTCTGATTTTTCCCTTGGTATTCATGCCAACATTTTTGATGGGAACATCAGCCTAGATATGCGAAATTATTACAGCCAAGTTGGCACAAATCACAAATCTACTCAGGAAAGCATTATTGTGGTCTTTCTTCTTTCCAACCTCCATTTCAAGTATATATTATTGTTGTGTGTGTTCATGGCCTGTTTTATTCAACTGTAGTATCAGATACCTGAGATTCAAATGCCATTAATCCATTCACATATAGTTATCCTAAACACAAAGCAGTATTGTGCTTAGGATATACTTCAATGAATACTACAGAAATGTGTTTAATTACCTTCAGTAGATTTGAATAAAGCAGTAAGAGGGAGGTAATTGCTCAGGTAAGAAAGGAGCTGAGTTTTAGAGGGGAAATATCTTTTTAATGGGAAAATGAACACTGGAGAATGCCAAGACTGCATTTGTTTGATTTGAAAAGCAAAGAGAAGATATATATATATATAATGATGCTGGGTGACAAAGACCATTGCTTGGGAAGGAAACCTATTTTCTTCAGTGTATGGAAGACCAAAACTTATGGTCTGGCACTGATGTCGACAATGAAATGGCTTTCAAAGAATACATTTTCCCTGTGCAGGGTTTAAAGGCAATACCACAGGAAATGCAGACATTGAAACAACGTGGTTTCTGAAAAGCGATAGGTGTTCAGAGGAGAGCAAATGGGCAGTGGGATTCTAAAGGCAGTGACTCAGCTTTGTGAGCAGCTGCTGGTGCTGGCCAGGCTGAGAACATCCTGACAGAGGCTGGTGAGGTGTCCTGACTGCCGACCCCAGCATTGCACACACGATGGGTCAGGCTCTGCCCCGTGGTGCCCAGTGATGGGACAGGAGGAATGGGCAGAAACTGACGCCCAGGAAGTTCCACCTGAACATGAAGAAGAATTTCTTTCCTGTGCAGTGACCGAGCACTGAACAGATTGCCCAGAGAGGGTGTGGAGTTTCCCTCACTGGAGATATTCCAGAACCCTCTGGACACAGTCCTGTGCTGTGTGCTCTGGGATTGAGGTGGAGCAAGGAGGTTGGAGCACATGACTCCACTGTGGTCCCTTCCAGCCTGGCCCATTCTGCGATTCTGCAAAAACCTCGTGAACCCCCAGCTTAAAAATCAGCCTCCAAATGGGCACTTGGGGGCAGTGGTTGCTCGGCTGTAAAGGAAGGCAGGAATAATTCCCCAGCTGCTGGGCAGGAACTGCGTGAACACTTCCTTAGGCAAGTACCTGGGATGTGAAGGCAGCGTGGGCCAAACCACGAGCTCTTCAGGTCTTGGAGGGCTTCAGTTTTCAGAAACACCTTGATGTGCTGTCACAGACCTAAAGTACGAGGTGATTCTTTGGTTTTAACTTGCCTTCATTTCTCAGGGCAGCATGTAGCCAGGATAGGGCTCAGGAAAAGAGGTGGGTGCTGTCCTTCAGAGTTTGTCCCTTCCTATCTATCTCTTAGCTGTGCATGGCTTTTTACAGGAGAGCAGAAGCCTGACTCAGAGAAGGCTGCTGGTGATGTTTTTGCCAGGACCCACTCCAGTGGAGGTTGGGATGGACATTCTGGTTTTTAAGTGTCTCAATGAATATTATTTAATTATTTAATACCAACTCCTTGAACACCACTGAACTTCTTTATCTCCTTCAGACCGAGAGGAAGAGAACATAACCCTTTCATATGTCCTGACAGTCCTCAAGAAAACAGACCCAGCAAGCAGGTAGGATGGCAGGGGAGTTGGAACTGCATGATTTTTAAGGTTCCTTCCAACCCAAACCATTCTATGATTCTGTGAAAAAGAGGACGGATCCAAAACTTGCTAGTGGTCTTCAGAAAGTCCTCTGAACAGTGCATCACACCAAGGCTGTGTCAGCTCTTCAGGATGACTTTTCCACAGGGAAACCATGCACTTGGCATGGTTTCTGTGGATAGCAAAGAGAGGGGTGCACAGATGTGTGTGGGTGGATGTGAGTGCCCCTAAACCCCACCTCAGCTGAAGTCAGCTGGACAAAAGCTATTTTTGATCCTCAGGGCCCTCTGTCTGGGCAAACATCACTTACTGCCCAGGTGAAAACACCTTTTCTTTCAGCAGGGCTTCCTTAGGAAAAGGACCAGGATGGAAGTAGGAAGTCAACAACCCTACAATAAAGAGGGATGATGCATAAGCAATTTGGGCTTCTTTAAAACTTCCTGATGAAACACAGTAAAATTTTTAGGATTTTGTCACAGTGTTTTATGAATTGTAATTTCAAGGTTCAAAAGGACAATTAAGACAAGTGTCAAGGCCCCATTCTTCAGAATTATTCCAAGGAGGAAAAAGAAATCCAGTGCAAATAAGCATAGATGATTTCCATGCTCCATCCCCATCAGAAATTTGGGATTAATTTTAATACACCGAGGTTTAGCGGCGCACACAAATAGCAGAGAGAAGATTTATGGTGTTTTGTAATTTAATTTTGTTCCTTTTATTCTATGCCAAATTGCCCAAACTCTGTGATGCATTAGGGCATAAAAAAGCACAACTGTCAAAATCAAAGCAAAATGCGCATGAAAAAAACTCTTTAAAATAATGAGATCTTTTTGTGTCCACCTCTTCTGAGATGTCACTTTCATAATTACATAAGAAAGACTGAATTAAGTCCGTAAGTGCAAAACAAAAGTCCTTTTTTCAAGACATATTAAATTTGTTACGTTTTATGCACAAATCATGGCTGCTAATTTTATGCATTATTCATTTTTTTAATAACCTAGGTTTTGGCCCTCTCAGCTTGTCGACCAAGCAAAGGAGTGCAGTGTTTCACATGAAAGAAACTCTGTAGAAGAAAGGCTGGAGCAGCATGGCCTTTAGAGGTCCTCCTGACATGAGTCCGCATGGACCCTGAGCTCTCTGCTCCCAATATTTATTTAACAGGAGAGCAGCTGGAGCTGCCCTGTCTCACTTCAGGGAGTGCATAAGGCAGGAGGGAAAGGTGCTCCAAGCAGAAGTGCTGTAGGACCTCGCTGCTCCTGCAGCGTGGCTTTGATGTTGTTTTTCTTTGGAGGCAAACCCAAGCGGAGAGACTGAAAAATCTAAAAGATAACCAAGCACCTAATTCAAAGACTATTGTTCTCCACAGGCATTGCAGCAAATTGAAGTAGGAGTCCTGTTTGTTTGCTCTGCTGGTTCCAGGAGCCATCCTTCTTGCAGGGTTAATTTTATTTTATCTTTTATGATTTCTGTATGACATTTAAAATGAGAACTTCCTTTGGTCAAGCAGTTCAGCACATTCCTCAGCAGAGAACTAGACAGGAAAAGCCATGGCCTAATTCTGGTCAATTCGAAAGAGAGTGCTATCACTGAGATCAGTGCTAAATCTCTGTACTTGTTGCCAGAGGCAGGTCCAGGAAACGGGTCAAAAAGCATGGACAGTTTGTAGGTATTCAACTATCATCCATCAGTACTTGGTAATAATGCAGAAAGGATGAAAGAAAAAATTATTCTGACATAATCCTGTTTTGTTGGCTGAAGAAAAATAGAGGCATAATTAATAATATATGAGGCAGAATTAACAGTCCTTAATACTTTCCCCTGAAAACGGTAACAAAGATCTGGGTTTAATCAGTTTTGCGTTGTCCCAAGCAGGCCATTTGCCTGTCTGCACTGTAAAATTAACTTTTCTCAATTAATGCTAATATCGGTTCTTTTTGTTCTAATCAGACTGTTCCAAAAAAGCAATAAGCAATGCGGGATTAGCATTAATAAGAATAAAAAAAAAGGAAAAAAGAAAATAAAACCAAGGATATTATGCCTGCTGGGTGTTTGCTGTTACAGTTCCACTTCGACCTCCACTATTAACAAGGCTCTGGGTGAAATTGGTTTCTTTGATGATAGAAAAAGTAGTGATGTACTTCTAAAGGACTTTTTTCCTTGCAGAAGCTGTTATAAGCAGACCAATTGTGTGGATGCAATGGAAGGCAAATGTCAGAAACAGTGTGAATCCTTCCCTATCAAATCATTTAACAATGTCAGTGCCCATGCAAATAGACGTCCAAAACCTGGCTACCACAGTAGCCTGAAATCCTTTGCTTTGTAGTTCATCAGCTGCATGGAGATGTAGGTAACAGAGCCTAGAGGAGCAGAGAAGATGAAGTGCAAGAGCCACCTCACATCTAACACACACACAACACACACCACCTCCTCAGAAGCCAAAGAAGCTGTTCTGAGTGTGTTATGGGTGATTTCCAGCTGTGGCTTTGACTGTCACAAAAAGTGTGAATTTAATCCCTTACGGGTGGCAGGGGTTTGTTGACTGGAGACAGCTTTGAGGAACAGAGCACTTGAGTGTTTTGTATGTTGATGTTTCATGCCCGGGTAGAGAAGAGACGATAAAACCGCCACAAGTCTGGGTTTTACACGCTGGATGAAAAGCGCTAGAGAGGTTTCATTATTACTGTTCTTCGAAAGCTCTCCATAGTGCAGCCTCACTGAATGCGATGCATTCAAGCTATCAGGAAAGAAGAGTTGTGATATTTCACACATTGGGTAAGGAAATAAGTAAATGAGATACCACTGAGACACCTCTCTGTACCTGAGAGGCTCTGAATTGTCCTCACTGAACTGTTGCAAGAAGAGGGAGTGTGAGAGAAAACCTACTTAGAGGAAAGGAGGAATGATAAGGACAGAGCCCTCTCCAGCCAGAGAGCGTTCAGGTGCTCAGGCAGGGGATCATCTCCCTTTTGCTGTGATCTGCAGCACATCCTGGGGCTTTCCAGCCCAGATGGCCCCTTAATAAAGTGATCAAAGGGAGGCCAAATAACTGCTGTAATTTGCTGTGTCTAACACCAATCCTCTACTGCATCCCTCCTCTTTCTCGCTCTCTCTCTCTCTCTCTCAANNNNAAAAAAAAAAAAAAAAAGTTTTTTTTAGACAGCTGAGACCATCATGCATTTTTTCCAAGGACCAAAACTGCTTGCAGAGCACAGGCAAAGGCCTGGTGAGGGACTGGGAGTGATGCTGTTCGTTGACCTCTGGCAATACCTTCAATGCACTACTAGGTCCCTCTGGACACCTTGCTCAGGTGCCTTGGGAATGCACAGGACACTTGAGGCAGGGCCTCGGAGAGAGGATTGGATGGACTGAGTGTGAGAAAAGTCTCATCTCCCTGTGAGCAGCCTCTACCTTCAAGAGACTTGGAGGAACCCCAGTTCTTCCCAGAGCCTTTGTTGTGCCAGCTTAGCTCTCAGAGCACAGCATCCTGCGTGGGACTGGATCTGTTCCTGTGAAGGGCTGCAGTCTGGCCTTCTGCCCTTACCTAGAAAAAAATTAACTCTTGAGGAGAGCTGTTGCAAACAATATGATCCTGGAATGGGAGCTCTGTAAACGAGGTTTTGAAGAGGGGCATGGCATTTGTTAGCGCTGTAACATGAGAACAAATGAAGCATATAAACAATCTATTCTCATCTGTCACGGGAGCTGCCCTACATAAAAGCCAGATCACCTTTAGTCAGTGCCAGAAGTATTTCTAGAAAAAGTAATATGGACAGTCCTAGGATCACTATGCCTCTTTTTGAAAGCACATGTGCTTATTTTTGTTCCCAGGTTTAGGACGGAGAAGTGGTTTAGAAACACTCCCAGGACATCCTGGTGCAAATGTAGGACCATACTTAGGCAAAGCAGAGTACAGTTATATGTAATTTTAGAGGATTGCATGTTTGATTAATCAGTCTGATAGCATTCTCCTGGGGAATGTGCTCCATGCTTGCACAGTGTTATGGCTTTCTACCCAAATGAAACAGAGCAGTCCAGAGCACAGTGGTTCACTTCCAGTGAAACAAAATCCAACACACATCTTGGGGCTCTGGCTGGTGGCTCCAGAGACATTTCCTGACAAGACTCAGCCTCAAATGCTGCATGCAGGATGTTTTATGACAGGGAAGAGAGGTCTTCCTCAGGCCTATCAGAGTTTTGGACCTGGATTCTGCAGAGAGATACACTGCTTGGTGCCAGTACTAAAACAAGTGTGACATCTATATATCCGCTCTCATGTTACCACAACATATGAGAAAGGTCCTACATGGAGTAGCTTTTTCCACACAGTTTTTCCAGATGCATCATCTTTACCACTCCAGCGTGAATCTTTCTTTCTCTGCTGAGGCTGCGCCATGAGGCACATGATGTCTTCTCTCTCTTAGCCCTGTGTTTGTGTGTCTGGCCTACCAACAGCCTTGTTGCTCCCTGGCCATGCTGGATGCTGCTGATTGATATGAAAATTCAGCAGAACAGTGTTCCAAGTGGTTCCCAGCACAGAACCATTCCAAGGATGCCAAGTGGGTCTCCAAGAACAGGGGTCTCTTTTCTCCCAGAGGCTATGATCCCGTTAGGGGCTGTTCAGAGTGAGGTGTTTTTTGTGTGGTGCTCATCAAGAGAACAACAGGTTTTGGCTCCAGCAGTAGCCACAGGAGCAGCCCTTCTGTAAGGAGAGTCTTCTCTCTGGCCTGGGTGATGCAGCAGGGAGAAGGGAGCAGAAGAAATCTCTTCTGGGGGCCTCCTTGGCCTTGGTGTAGCATGACAGTGGGAGGGTTGTTCACTGCTCATGCAGCTGGGCAGTGTAAAGATGTGATGTGATGTGATGTGATGTGATGTGATGTGATGTGATGTGATGTGATGTGATGTGATGGTGTCTTGGCACGACAGCACTGCAGGGCCTCAGCTGTGCAAGGTGTGGGTGCTGCCAGGGGGGAAGGCAGGTGTGCCAAAGGATGTGCCCACAGGCATCCCAAGGGATGGGCACTGTGTCCCAGGATCCACCTCCAGGTGCTGGCGGTGCTGGAAGGGAGGGAAAAGAGGCAAGAGTTCAACTTTGTTTATTTCTAGAGTTCAACATTGTTTATTTCTAGAGTTCAATATTGTTTATTTCTGGAGTTCAACATTGTTTATTTCCACATGGTTTGTTTCGGGAACTTCTGCAGTGGCATCCCCAACGTATCTCTTGGATACCTCTTGCTATTAAATGATGTCAGTCACACAGGATCCGAGATCATCTCGTTTCTTGTCAATATCAAGCTGTTACAGCCCAAATTACATAAAGGAATTGACACTTCAGGAATCAGGTCATGAAATCATTGTAACAGGCGAACACTGTTGGCGTTCAGGTCACGTCTCTGAAGGTCTCACACTGATTTTTAATTCTGCAGCCTGTGCCTCCTGCTTGGGCTGGGCAGGATGAGGTGCTGAGCCTGCTGAAAGCCCCCGCTGGAGATAGAAACACCAGCAGGAGTGCCTGGGAAGAGAAGGGAGGCAGACTCCTGGAGGAGGATGGGAGAGGGGTGGCACAGGAATAGAAGACCCTGTTCTCGACAAATGACATCAAAGTGCAGAGCGAAAGTGCCTTTCCCTCACCAACAGACCCTTTGAATGTCCTGTGCGACCACAGGAAAAAGCCTTTTGTAGAACACACTTTATTGAATCACAGAAACCCTTCTAAACACAAATATCATTCAGGAAGGTTTTCCATAACACCTTTGATAGTGGGAAATTGCTTACCTGAATGCTGGCAAGCATCCATTCTCTCCAGAACTTTGCAAATGGTAATGAGGTGGAGTGTGGGGAGAGGTTGTGGGGGATTTTTTTTCTTCTTTTCTTTCTCCCTCAGGGAGAAACTTGTTGTGCAGCAACCAAGGTAGTCACTGGTGTTCAGTGTAGCACTTCCTGAGGCCGGCCATTAATAGGGCATTTGGCTACACAACAGATGATTTGAATGCTCTAATTTGAAGGGCAAATAGTCATGATTATCTTTTTGTAGACACAGAGAATATTTTAAAGAAGAATTCTAGTCTGCCTTCCATGTAGTGCAGAGTAAAGGATATACAAAATATAGGATCCCTCTAGGTAAAAAATTGTTCTTTTATGTTCTAACACTATTATACTTAGAATTCAACTTGTTTTTCCTTTTCTAGTTTTTTCACTGTTTTTGTTCTCTTAGCTAGTATCAAGAGAGGATATATATTGCTGCAAGTAAAATAAAAGCTTTTATCTTGGACTTCTCCATGCTCTAAAATTACAGTTCTGTGAGCTCAAGTGATGGTTAGGTAAGGGATTCCAGCAACCAATTAATGAGCAGTTCTTCATTAAACTCACTGCAGGAGGAGCATAAAGTTCATTTGGTTATCCTGTCCTTCAGAGATGAGGCCTTGAAATCCCCTTTTGAATAAGTTTTCATTTTCTGTTAGCCTTTGTTGTTGTGTTTTTAAATTTTTGGCATCACAGTTGACATAGAAAAATGGGCATGATTTTATGGTTGTATTTTATAGTTCACACAATTTATATGTGACAAAAAGAAGTGGACAACAGAACGAAGTTGAGTTGGAGAACTTCGGTCCTGTTTAACATCTTCATTCATGGTCTGGATGATGGGGCAGAGTTTGCCCTCAATGAGGATGCCAATGACAGCAGACTGGAAGGAGAGGCTGATATGCCAGAGCCATGTTTCCAGGGCTGAACGTGAGCCAGCAAAGTGTCCCTGTGTCAAAGAAGGCTGACAGGACTCGGGGATGCACCCAGAGAGTGATGCCAGCAGGCCAAGGGAGGAGATCCTTCCCCCTTGCTCAAGCACTGGTGAGGCCACACTTGAAGCACTGGGTCCACTTCTTGGCTCCCAAGTGCAAAAGAGATACAGACACCCTGGAGAGAGCCCAAATGACATTCAGAGGTCTCTTCCAACCTCAACCATCCTGTGATTCCATGAATAAGCTGCATGTTCTGAACAAGAATTGGGATTTTCGAGATACACTATGCCACTAGCCCAATATACTTCCAAAACATATCAAAACGAAACCATCCTGCTGTAATAATTTACTGTTCTGTCACTGTTGTATGAAAGTGATTAAGAAGTAATAGCAGAGAGGTCTCTTGAAGTCTCCACAGTCACAGATTCACAGCGACATAGAATATCCAGAGTTGGAAGGGACCCACCAGCATCTTTGTGTGGATCTCCTGCATAAATCTGACTCCTGACCCTGCAAAGACAGCCCGAAGTCACACCATGTGCCTGAGAGCATTGTCTAACTGCTTCTTGAGCTCTGGCAGGCTTGGGGCTGTGACCACATCCCTGGAAGCCTGTCCTTTTACTGCTGAAGCCACCAGCCACAGGGAAGGCCCTGGTTCAAAAACACCTTGTGATCAGTTCTACCAAGAGCAGGATTCTCACTAATGGTTCTACACCTTTAAACTCCAGCCCAGCTGCATCCCCTGTGGCCGTCTCAGCAGAGTGGGAAGCTGTGGATTGTCTTTGCATGCCTTGTCCTTCAGACAGCAGTGGTCCTACACTGCTCTTTGGCATTTGGAGGCGAAACTGAGCACAGCTCAGCTGTTTGAGGCTGTAGTACCACTGTTATACTGTGTGTGTTACTGCTGTGGTGCTCCTTTCCAGGAGAGTGGAGAGCACAGAGGGAGTGGATCAGCTCCATGAGTCACTTGGCAGGTTCCTGCAGGCCAGGAGAAACGTGGGCTTTTAGCTGAGAGCTGCTTTTATGGGAAATATGGAATGTGGCAGTTGTTTGGGTTGGAAGCCTCTCCAGTGACTCGGGGCCCAGTTCACCCGGGAGTGTGCATGCTCCTAAACACTCTCTAGATAGTGAGGCTGGAATGTTTCATGCCCTTTTGGTCAGGTGTTTGTCTGCCACAGAGCTTGCTGAATCTGTCTTTGGTGCCATGGGCACCCAGTTTCTCTCTCTTCCTCCTGCCCCTTCTTATTAACATTTTCATAAGGTTTCATTTTTTTCCCTTAAGAGAGTTTGCAGGAAAGGAGTAAACGCTTATGTTGCCGTTTTTCATCTGTTTATTTTGGCTGTTTGTTTTCGCTCTGCTTTGGAGAGACTGTGGTGCATAAATAAGCTATGACCCATCATCCCAGAGGGAGGGAATGGTAGACTGTGCATGGAAAATCTCACCCAGTTTTCCTCTTGAAATTTCAGTGATGACATCATACTAGCTGATTGGGCTTTTTACTGGAAGAAATTTTGGTGTACCTCCTTTTAATCATGCAAGGTGTACATGCTCAGACTTTCACAGTAAACCTGAAACCAATTTGGAACACAATATCTTTAAATCCTTCATGGTCTGTATCATACCCCGTTGAAACAACTAATTAAGGTTTAATTTCACTGTAGTTTTCAGATGCGAGGCAATCACTGTCTCCTGCTCTGCTGATAGGGACTGCAGCAACAAAGACTAACGCTCCAAGTTCTAATTTAAAGACAGGAAAAGGAGGTGAAAGTAAAAGATTTTCCCATTTGGAACCAAACAATTATAAAGCTACAGTGGCTTTCCTGCTGTGAAAACCAATGGTAAAAAAAAAAAATAAATGAGAGATATCCTTAATCTACAGGCTTCACTCTCATTTAGGGGTGAAATATATTTTGTTGATTTTATGTTGGGGTTTTTTTCCACAGAGGTTTTATTTTTTTCTTTTTTTTGTGTGTTTTGAGGTGTTTTTTTTTTTCCCTTGCTTAGGCTAAGGAAGGGAAACTGGCAGCAGAAGCAGTAGATACAAAAGCAGAAATTTCCCCCACGCTGCCCAGCTGGTTACTTTAGCACTCACCTGTGAGCACCCTTCACTGCAGAAGGGATGCCTTTGAGAAGCCATATATAAACATTTACTCGATCAGCTCTGCAGCAGAGGCTCAGCTACCAGGTTTCCACAACCTGCAGTTAAGCAGGATGTCTGGTGTGAGATGATTTCGTGACGCAGATCACTATCGGAGAGAAGCTCAGCCGAAAAGCACTTATTTCATTTCACACAAGCCAGGGAATGGAGGCAGGGCTAGAAATGAAGTAAAGCACTGTAGCTAAATTCAGCAAATTCAAATGGGAGCAACTTGCTGACTTCACCAGAGACTGGCTGCTGATTACAGTATTTGAACTAGACTTCCCCAACTGCGTAACACAATGGCTCCTCAGAGTCCTAAGTCAGGATTTTACTAATTAAGACTACATGTCTGAATATGGAGATGTACACACCAATATAGTCAAAATTTGAATTTGTTCTATTATGTTTGCTTTCCTCATTGACATTTATTTAGGGAAAAAAGTAAAAACAAAAGACAAAGAAAGGAGTGGAAGGGGAGGAGAGAGTATAGATTACATGCATAACATGCTGGACACCTGCAGGCATTCTCATGACACAAAGTAAGTTAAAAAAGCAAAGTTTAGGACATTTGACAACATAAACACAAAAACATTATCACAATTTCAATATTGGGTTTTTCTGGTACATAAAAGGTACTGTCACTGTGCTTCCCAAATGATCTTTACAGTATTAGCGCCTTCTTGTACCAATACTAAAATATTTTCTTACATAAGGATTTATTGCAAGATCACACTGAAAAGAAAAGGAGTGGAAAACTGCCGGGGTGAGGGATGCAATGAAACTGCAGATAAAATGTGAATTAAGTCTAGATACCCAGCCTGGGCCTCCATCAGCTCTCATTGGTGAGTACACCTGGCGGATTGATCTCGCCCTAGCACATGCTGAAGCAAGACAAACACGTGCTGCTCCATAACTGCACCTATTTCTCACTTTCTTTCAGCTACAGAAAGCACATGGTGAGTATCTCAGCCAGGGACACCTTAAGTGATATGAGATAAATCCCACCCACGGTGTCCATCAAATGCTCACTGAAGCAGAGATGTGCTTTGTATCCTCTTATCTCATTAATTTCTAGCAGATTGTAGGTGTTGTTTGTGACAGTAGAGTATAAAACATCTTTAGGCACATATGTGACTTAAATTGGCAACGTGCTTTTAATGTTTGTTTTGGAATAAGCTTATTCACAGTTTGCTGTGCTCCACACAGTGGATGAAAGGCAGGAGATGAAAACCCTACTATTATTTACATTATGGCAAAATACTCTCTCTCTGTTCTAAATTAAAAAAGATTATGGAAAGAAAAAGAATCAGGGGGGATGGGAGGGTGGGGTGGAAGAGTGGGTGGAGAATAACAAGAAGAAAGAAAGGATCTCAGGACACATTTTATTTATGGAAGCTGAACTCTGCTGCTTCACTGCCTTTGGCCCCAACACTCCCAGCAATGCAGTTCAAGGTCCTGTGCCTCGCTGACACCTTCTTGGCTGGTTTTGGAGATCCTGTTCTGGAGGAGGGTGGCCGTGACCGAGTACTGGTGAGGACTGCCAGGATTTCCAGCCTTGTGCAAAGCAGATGCCTGGATGTTCCCAGTGACCACACTGCTGGGCAGGCTGGGAAGGCCAGGGGATATCAAGCACCAGGTCCTTGATAAGTTAAATCTGTGCTCTGACTTTTCCCCTTTGGGATGGGGTCTATGCAGGCTCAGAGACACCCTTGGCTTCATGCAACACATGAGGTTTTAAAGCAGAACCTGGCCTCAGCTGAGGTTATGTGTGAACCCTTGAAGAAACAGCCCTGGCAAGGTTGTCTTGTGGCAGGAGGGATCCCTGCTTGTCCTGGTGAACCTATCCCTTTGGGATGCATCTTGTTGTTCATTCTTCAGTAAGACGTGATTGCCTCTTCTCTTTGAAATTAATATATTGTTTCCATCCCCCAAATTCACACATGTTTTTTGATTGTACTTGGTAGAAGAAAGGACTGCAGCTCAGACTGTGGGCAGATAGAATCATAGAATCATAAAGTCATAGAATCATAGATTGGCTAGGGTTGGAAGTGACCTTAAAAATCACCTTGTTTCGACCCCTCTGCCATGGACAAGGGACACCTTTCACAAGACCAGATCACTCAGAACCCTTTTTAGTCTGGTCGTGAACGCTTCCAGAGATGGGGCATCCACAAATTCTCTGTGCAACCTGTCCCAGTACCTCACCACTCTCACAGTAAAGAATTTCTTTCTAATATCTAGTCTAAACCTACCTTCCTTCAGTTTAAAGCTGTTCCCCGTTGTCCTGTCACTGCACACCCTTGTGAGAAGTCCCTCTCCAGTTTCCTTGAAATTCCCCTCAAGTTCTAAGGAAAAACACTGTTTCAAACTAAAGCAGGTATGAAAGGCAGACAGGGTGCTCAGCAACTTTAGCCATAACTCAGCCAGGAATCTTCCCTTTTGAGTTTTACATTAAAAGTTTATAGGAACTTGCACCTGGGAGCCGGGAAGGAGAGGGGCTGGGGGAATTATGTCTGAGATTGGAGCGGTGCCTTTCCAGGAGGATCCCCAGATTCGGGCTGCCAGGAGAGGATGGATTTTGTCAGTGTGGTTGCCTCCTGTCCTCTCACAGAAAGGGCACTGGGACCCCCCCACAGCCCTCCCAGCTGCCAGCACAGCCCTGCCAGTGCCCCACACGGACACACTGAGGGAAAGGCTGCACACATTGTGGTGGGAAATCATGGAGATCCCTGCAGAGGCTGCTGAAAGCTGTCCACATCTGGAGCTGGGTGGTGGTCACCAAAATGAGGTAGTTTCAAGGAAAAATAAATATCTTGTCAACAGCTTGTTTGTCACACTCGTGGTTGTATGAAATGCATCAGGCTCAGCCAAAAATATTGTGTACTCCTCTGAACTGGGAAAAAGCTTGCATTTCCTAAGGAAAAAGAAATGAGGTGTCAGGGCAATCAATTCGCACAAATCAAAGCCTTTAATTTCGATTCCAACCAGGGCAATCAATTCACACAAATCAGAGCTTTTAATTTCCATTCCAACCATACCTTTGTACATGTGTGTGCATTGTAGTTAGTCTGAACTGCAATACAAAGACACTTTGAACCTCAGAAAATAGAGTTCTGGTTACATAATTGCAAGAAAACTGCATTTTCACAGTTTCAAAAATCCTCTATCACCGTTCTGAGCAAATATTTGTATTGAAACCCATAATTTGGATTTAAATGAATAGGAATTTGCTGACAGGAAATATTAAATTTGCAGTCAGCCGTAATGCAAAGCTTAGCTGGAGCTCATTGTTCTGGTATTCATATATTAGAGACCAGTATTTGACCTTCCTTTGAATCTTGGCAAATCACACCTTTAGCCAGGCATTAGAGGAGGGGAGTTAGATAGGAAAAGCACACTCCATGCCTTCTTCTCCAGTTTAAAACTGAGCTTGCATTTTAGAAAAATAAATTTAAACTAGAAGCTAAAGTGTATATGAAGCCCTAACTGCCCATTAGAATTAATTTAAACCAAACAGATCATTTTAAAAAGTCTAATTTCTCCATTACAAAAAAATCCATGGAACCGCTCCACAAATAAATACAAATTTGCCCTGGCATCATCTGAAAGAGCCCCTCCCTCAGGCTGGCTTCTTGTCACAGCCAAATGCTTAATAGGTTGTGGCTGGAAAATCCCAGGGAAAGCTGGAGATTTTTATGAGATGAGCACTGATTGTGCAGGAGCCTGCAGCGATTGCTGACCTGCCTCTTTCACAGAAAGAGGATTATTGCACAAAAGAGTGCTAGAGATACTGTATGAAAAATACATTTTAATTTCCTTCTCAGCAAGAGAAGATGGAGAGAAGGGAAATGGGAACAGGCAGAGGAACTACTTCTGCAACTGTTCAAGGGGGAGATACCTTTGGTATTATTATTATTGTTGTTACTTGGAAAGTTCTACAGAGGGTCTTTTATGGATGCACATGAACAGATCCCTGGTCCCACAGTCTTTCTTTAGCTCCTCCAGACACAGAGAGATAGTGCTTTGTGTACACAAACCCACGCACATTCCCATAAGTATATATATTTTTCTGGCTTTTCCCCGTTGTTTCCCTTCTGCTACTCCCTCCTTCCCTATTAGACTGATCTAAAGAAATACACTACTTCTCTTGCTAATTACTGTGCAGACAGAGGGGCGTCATGCTGGGCTTTTCTCTTAATTGTTGGCTGTCATGGGGGGACCGTTCTTGTGCTGGATGTCCGGGAGCTGCCTGCCTCCCCGCCCCGCACCGGAGGGCGGGGATGCAGCGCCTCGGCCTCAACACCTTGGCTAAGCGCTCTCTCCTTTCGCTCTGCTGCCCGTCTCTGACAGCCGCATTCACCTGGCGATGCAGCTGCTGCTGCTCTCCCATTCCCAGCCCCAGGTTCCTCCCCAGGTCCCCTTCCATCCTGCCATCCCCCTCCAGCCCCGCGCTGATGTTGCACTTCAAGCGGTTTGTTCACCTGTATCCATGACAACTGGGGTGACATCAGCACGAGGGCTCAACATCACCGAGAGGACTCCAAAGCAATTAAATGCTGATAACGCCTTTTTAATTGCAGTTGAAGTGTTTCTGGTAACGAAAAAAAGTAAAAATACAAAGGGGGTGGATGGGCGAGAATCGGTAGAAGGTGGAGGAAGATCCCTCGTTCCTTGCTGGCTGTCTTTGCAGTGACGACACCACGCTGTCCCCAGGCACCTCGGCAGCCTCGGCTGCTGTCGGAAATATCCTCTCCTATCCCTGGAGCAGTCGCCGGCATCCTCAGCACCACTGCGACCAGCTGCAAGTGTTTGGGTGGCCACTAGAGTCTGATACACCGTTGAGAGGAGCAGAGGGGTGACACCACCGCTGCCCCAATTCCCATTCAATTAAGCAGGGGAGCACACAGCTCTCCTCCGGCCAAATTCTGCCCCCAGCTCTCACAAAGGGGCTGAGCAAGACCCTGGGCATGGAGCACACCTTGGCCCTGCCAGAGTGATGCTATAGCAGGTGAAGAGAAGAGGCAGGTGGGCTGCCTGGATGTCACCTCTGTCCCCTTGCAGGAGGCTCCATACGGACACACAGGCACAGCCTGGACTTGCTCACCTGTCTCCGCTTCCTGTGCTCACCCTGCCCAGGATTAGCTCAGGGAGAGCTGCTCAGAGCAGGACAACCCCCATAGGGACTCTGCAGTGTGGGGCTGGTGACCTGTGTCAGATCTTTTGGGGCCGCAGTGCTGGCAGAGCTGAGCAGGGCAGAGCTGAGCAGGGCAGAGCTGAGCAGGGCAGAGCTGCTGCCATTTGAGCACAGAAGAACAGCCCCAGTGCCTCGTCCTCCCCTACATAGGCAACTTCTCCTAATAAAGAAATTTCCTAGGCACAGAGCAGGGAGAAAAAATAACTTCCACCTAATCAGATTTGTGTAGGAGCAGCCCTCCTGACTGGCCTGCTGGCAATTGGTATTAACAATGTAGGTCAGGGCAGCCTGACAGCCTGAGGCTCTCGGCAGCAGCCTCCTGGCAGTGGGGGAGCAATCACATCCCCCAGCCTTCATCCCCCACTTCAAAGCCTTCTCCTCAAGCTTCCCCTGTCACAGCAAGCCAGAGAGCTTCCCCCAGGCCGGCTGCCTCTGAGAACCACTGCCACGGTCCCATGGTCCCTGGGCTGCCCTTGTTTCTTGGCATTGCTGGGTGAATGGGGTGCACTGAGGCCAATTTACTGGACATCAGAGAGAGCTGCAGGGTGTCTGCACCTTTGGGGCTGCCCTTCATCCACTTCCTGGGGCCTGGGGAGCAGGTACATCCCTTATCTACTGCTCACTCCTCCAAAGCCCTCGGGGAGTGACTCTTTTGTGCTAAGTGGGCTTTTCTGCAAAGGGAGGGGCACATAATCCCATCACCTGGCATCTCTGAGGGCTTTGGACTACAGAGAACACATTTGTCTGTCTTTCATCATGCCAATCATATTTTAGCTTCACTTCTTTGTCAGCGATTCAGGCAACAAACTCACTCCTCATAAAAAACTGTTGCTCGTGCTCTGTGATGTTACTCTATATCAGATAAGCTTCAGACTATTCTGGTTCCTAATTTTCTCAGGGAGAAGGTCTTCAATGTCCTACAGAACCTTTTCCTCCCTGGGAAGAGGGCCCATGAAGCTGCTGGTTCCAAGGATGAGGTGAAACTGAATGCAGGGAGCAAAGCTGTCTTGGCAGCTGGGGAGGGAGGTCTGGACTCATTATCAAGAATCTCAGAGGACATAAATCTTACAGTCCTCATCACATGGGAAAGAAAAGGCAGAGAACCAAACAAGAAAAAAAGGAAGGAGAAAAGGCGGAAGTTAGGGTGAGAAATAGGAAGACAGACCAAAGAAGAGAAGAAAAAATGGTAATGGAAAAAATATGTCCAGTTACACTTGGGAAGAAAGCAAGCAGATGGGAAAAGTAAACTTTGAAGCTGGTCCTCAGGGCTTCCCTCTGACAGTTCTGTGTGAGGAGCTCTGGTATCACACCTCAGATTACATGAGAGGTCTAGACAATTAAATCAGTTGAGTAAGATCAACTGCCCTCCTCATTTTTAAGAAATTTAATGGTTACAGCCACTGCTAGAGACGCTGCTGCAATGTTCTTCCATGGCTTGATGTAGTTACTGCCATTTATCTCTATAAAGGGTCTAGTCATCTTTCACTGGTATATGGCACTGTGGCTTGGAGTTAGATTACTGACAAAGATGTTGAATCATTTATTTTTATAGTAATGGACAAAATTTAGCATAAAGAAAAGCAGTTAATTCATATTATGATCTTCGATGTTAATCTATGAGGATTTATATTAGTTTTTTGCTGTCTTATTTGTGTGAACTCCTTTCCCCTATTAGGAGTGTAACTGCACTGCCTGGCTGACAGTGGCCTTTCAGCTGAACAGTGGACTGCTTCAAATTGAGTATTGGACCAGTTCCTCTTTGTCCTCCGTAGTCCTATAAATTGGGGAAGGTGTTAGGGGAAGACTACTATGGAGAAAATAAATGTTTAAATCCTTAGCTGGTTTGACACTTTCTCTGTAAATGTTATTCCAACACCTTATTTCTGAATTTACAAAAATAAAACACAGTAGAACAGCATCCACCCACGGCTACACCTGTTGTTGGCAATTTTTGAAGCACACTGAGCGAGGATCTAGGATTTTGCCTAGACTGGGCAAAAATATATATGCCCAGTAAAAAGAAGAAAATATAAAAAAGGAGATTTTATTTTTCATGTTCTCATATTCTAGGAAGACCCGGCATAGCATCCCCAACCTGTGATGCACCACAGGTGCTAGCTGAGTGATTGAGGATGGAATGGTTGAATGGAATCTTATTTGGAAAAGACATGCACTTGCTTAGTTTTATCTGGAGAGGGGGAAGGATGCCACCCTCCTTGTCCAGGAGGCAGGAGAAGAGGGCCAGTGTGAATGCAGGCTCCTGTGAGATGAGTGGAGACTTGTTTTTAAGGGCAGCTGCTTTGACTGTGAGGAAGGAGCTGGCTTGAGGAGAGCTGGGGGCTCCGCCTCCTTAGATTGAGGTGTAAGGGAGGACAGCCAGCTGCCCTGCAGAAAAGCTGCTCTCTGTGAGCTGCCTGCTCAGTATTTTCCTTTCTGTCACCTGAGGAAACTTTCACCTCAGACCCACCCAGAAGAGGCCCTAAGAAGGGCTCCAGCTGCTGCTGGAGCTGGCAGGATGAAGGCTGAACCTGCTGTGCAGCTTCCAGCTCAGATCCTGCCCCTAAATTTTGTGGTTTTTTCGTCTGACTGGGCCTCCAGCACAACCTGAAGGAGCAGCACTGTCCCTGGGTAACTGCACTGCCTGAATCACAGCACCCTTCTTGCAGTGTCAGCTTCCCTAGTCTCCCTGTTTTCAATCTGCTGCTAAAGCTCAGGGTAAAACCGTGAATGACTTCCACAGGGAACAGGAGCAGAACTATCAGCATTCGCTGCCTCTGCTCGCTGACGGCGCTGGGTGTCACATTATCTCGTCACTGTAGGCATCCAGTGTGCCATCCTGCAGGGTACATCCCATGCATTTTGAGCAGCTGGATTCTGTGTGCTCAGGCTGTTCACTGGCAGGCTGTCTCCTGGCATCCCTTCTGCATTTCAGCCTGTGAAACCCTGCGAATTTCCATCAGCAGAAGGGCTGGCTGAAACTTATGATTTGTTCCAGGCAGGAAACGGCTGGAAGTGTGAGCTTAGAAACCCACCAGAGCCTTCATGTGAATCCTGCAGAGCTATGCCAGGAGTTGAAAAAAACGGATGTCTAAAATTAATTCCCAAATGCAAAAGTGAGCATCTAAATCAACAGACTGACTTTGGGAACCGTTCCTTGCTCAGACCGTATGGAACCAAGACAATTTGTTTATGTGGTTGAAGATTGGTTCAGAAATCCAGTTTTTGGTACCCAAATCCGAAAATCTCATTTTAAAACCTGTTTAGGTGTCTTTGTACACTTAGCAACTTATTCAAGATGATGCCCACTTGAGTTGTTCCAGAGCAGTACTGGGAGTGAAATCAAAGCAGCAGATGTCTTTGCTGCATTTCCACCATAGCACACCAGTCCTTCCTGGACCATCAGCAGGAGAAAGCTGGTAGTATAAAGAGAATGGCAGCTGGGCACGTTGAGTTTCCATATGTGTCACCTGCCCCACATGTCATACTCCAGGCTCATCCTCGCTCCTGGAAATCCCAGACAGCCTCAAGCAGCTGATTTAAATCTCACCTTGGATGCTGTGAATAACCTGCCTGGATGCTCAACTGACCATCTTGGCATGGAAATGGGAGAAGACTTTGTGCTTTCAAAGCTACATTTGATTTAAGGAGCATTTCTGCAGAGGACTCACAGGATGGATGCCGCTGGTATTTCCTCACAGCACATTGCAGCCCCCATCCCCACTCAGCCCCAAGCTGGGGCTCCCTGTGGGGCCAGGTAGACTCCCCAGGCCCTCTGACAAAGCACCAGTCGCAGAGGTGGGTCATGCAGGCAACTAAAATGCTTTGGGTTTTGTTTTTGCATCATTTCCTTCAGATGGAGACATGGATTGAGAGATTAACGAGTCCCGGTAATGGCCATGCCAGTCGCATTCGACTGCTGGGAATTAGCTTGTCATTCTGTGCCTGGTTTACAAATGGAGGGAAAATGGTCTAGTCTCCATTCAGCTGTGCCACTTCTCACCCCAGAATTGCCTTTGCAGCTCGTGTTTGAGCTGCAAGCATATATTTTCCTCTTTCCTCATTACACTTCCAGCTCTCTCAAATATTAAATAGCAGGTGCTTAGAATAAAACATATTATTCTGACAAACATTTTCATCATGAGCTAAATTGGCACGTACTAAATGCTTTAAAATACTTACTGAGTAATTGAGTACAGCAGTACAGGTTACTATGCAGATGTCTGTCTCTAATAGTTTACGATTACACACACTTCCCTCCGAAAGGGAGAGACGGTTCCACAAGTAGCAAAAAAAAAAAAAAAAGGAGGAAAAAGAAGAGAGAGCAGTCATGCTACTCCCATAGGATATTCTTTAAAAAACAGATGGTTGTATTTTGCAGAAGCTTTTGAAGAAAACTTTAAAGAGCTATGCAAATTTTTGCCATTGCTTTTTTTGGTTTGCATATTTCTCCTCAGTTTCCTTCTCTATCACACATGATTGCAAATCTGTTTCAACCTATAAATAGCTTTCCTCTTGCAAGCAAAGAGCTTTGTAACAGCAAGATACATGTTCCAGTGATGGGGGAAAGGAGGAAATTATTACCATTATTCTTTATCTTTCCGGAAATTCGAGATTGTTATGCTCAGTGCTTTACGTTTGGTTAACACGTCAGATCAAAACCAAATCCCTGCCCCAAGGAATTTACAGGCTCAAAGGGACACCTTAAAACTGTAAATTGCATTCCTGTCTGAAATGGCTTTACGCACCGTTTTGACAGGTAGCACTTATTGCCAGGGGGGGAAAGCAAAGGGAAAGAATGTTTCTCCATTTTTGCCCCCTGGACTGCAGCTCCCTGGGCACAGTCGGTGTCACGGCTCTGCCGCCGGCCCCTTGCCCTTCCTCTGTTGTGTGCTAAGCACGAGGGTATCACACCTCCACCCTCCTCAGCCTGTGCCCGTGGGCTGGTCCTGCCTGGTCAGCGGATGTGAGGCTCTGCCCCAAAGAGTCATGGCACTGCCAGCACCCCTGGCAGAGGTGTCCCTGGCTCAGGTTCAGCAGTCACTCGGAAGCAAGGAATAGAGACACCCTGGGGATGCCATGGCCTCTTGCAAGTCTGCACAGCACAAAACCTGCTTTCAGGTGGCCTTTCCTAAAGGCAACACTTCCCATCACTTTCTCTCCCAGTTAAACTTAGTGGTGATTTCTATAAATAGATTCAACATGCTCCAGAAGGTTCCAGATCCCTTCCACAAGTGTGCTGAATTGAATGAAATATGCTTGGAGTTTCAGCAGCCTCTGGGTGCCTGGTGCTGCCAGCTTGAAGGGTTGGTCTTTACTGGCTGTGTCTACTCCAGCTGCAGGTGGGTGTCACAGCGTGGCCTGGGCTCCTCATCATCCATAATGATCACCTGGAAGAGTGTGCTGCTTTTTCCTCTAGTCCATCTACTTTCCAAAATTCTTGGGAAGAGGTGACCAGTGCACATGTCCAACCCTTTCCTGCTGTGGGAGTGAAAAACACCCCAGGCCTGTACACAGAGGCAAGAGCTTGGAATCACTGCTGGGGTCTGTACACTGAGTGTACCAGCACCATCACCCACGCACAGAGGTGAGGTGAACACTTCCAGGTGAGCTTCAGAGCTGGACTCAATGATCCATGCAGATCCCTTCCAACTCAGAATATTCTGTGATTCTGATCTGTGTCCTGGGGACCAGCCACCTCTGCTTGGAGCAAGCCTTGCCACATAGCATTGAGCTTGGAAGATCATCCCCAAACCCTTTACTTCTCTCCCTCCTGGGTACCAGAACTGCTCTGCTTCACCCTTTGGGATAGCTGCCCATGACCATGAATCCCCCGTCTCCAGGACCACTGCTGTTTGTGACCATGCTTTCCTTAAACAAAACCAACCAGCACCATTTTTATGAAGTGGTGCTGTCCATAAATATCTCTGCTTTTCCCAGGCTTTTGTTTCGCTTTATCTGTTGAATATGTGCTAGATAAAGCAAATCAGGCCTATTAAAGCTCTGCTTTATCTTCATGTATTGTCAAATGCCGTTGAATCCGACACTAGTTTCTAACTGTTCAAACAATTTTGGTTTTGGTTTTCTGTTTAACAAAATAATCAGCCAGTAACAGCACGTGCTGGAGTGGTGCTGTTCTGTAATTTAGCAGTCCTAAATAGGATTCAGAAGCTGATGGTGCAGCCTTTTGCAATAGGTGATTTGGTATTGTAATGCTTTTTCTGCTAGTCTTTTGTATAAGGAATAACAGGAAATGGCAGTGACATATCAGAACTTGCATTTCACTGCAAACTGCTTAAGTTAAGGGCCACTGAAGTGTGACTAATTGCCAGATTTTACTATGCCAGGTCTGTCATGTCAAGATAAAATAAATTAGGTGTCCATCATTACAGGATGAGCTGTGGACTCATTAGAAAGTACTGTCTCAGTGCACCGGACACAACAGTGTAGGACACGTTTAGCTTGGCTTGTTTTTTCCTCCCAGTGTGTAAACAACCCATGCCTGCTCTCCTCCAGAAAGGATAATTATTCTTAGACGAGAAACATGGGCTGTTTGCTAGCCTGGGACAGTATTTGTGGCACAAGTAATCAACATTAATAAATCCTTTCTTTGTCAATACTTTAACCTTGTTAAGGTGCCTTCAATATTGATGATGGGTCAGGCTGCTCTATCCCATGCCTTCACGTATTTTTCAATCTGTGTAAATATTGATACTGTGTATTGAGGATGATCCAGTCAGACCCAGAATGCTGGCAGAGTTTGAGATCTAACCTATCAGCAGCCTCTAAGCTGAGCCTCTGCACAATGTATTTAGAACTTGTTCAATCTACTTCCTACAAGGCTCCTGAGAAGGACCTATCCCCTTCACACTTCAGAGCTCTCTATTGTGTCAAAAAGCAACAAGTGAGAGCAGTGTTTGTAGCCCATAAAAAAAAGCCTGTTTGGAAGATCTTTGGCTTATTGGTTGTTTGACAGTCCTCTAGATCAAGTGGCCGCTTGTGATGACATTTTATAGTCACATGGTCCACACTTTTCTGTAGATATTTACCAGACTACTCAGTCTAACTCCAGATATGGAATTAGCCTGATATTTGCAGAGCACCCACAAAGATAAGAGAAATTAAAAGAGATTGACAGTCATGAAAACTGGCTACCATGCTCAGGTACCCATAGCTGGAGAGCAGTGTTTGGCAAAACAGAGAGACTGTTCTGGCAACAAACATTCAGATTGCAACATTTCAGATCCAGGACAGGAAAACTCAGGCTGTATCTCAGCCTGAATTTTGGCAAAGCGTGTGGTTTTCAGAGAGAATCTTCTCCTTACATAAGGATTAAAGAAATCATCATCATCAGAGTACAAGACTCTGTTTATCTGTCCTGACCTGGCACATGCTGAGAAAAAATGTACAGGGGCAACTAATTGCCATTCCCTGGGGTATAAATGGGTACAGCTCCAGCGATGTCTGTGATTCTGCACTTGTTGAAGAAAACCCTGTGACAGCTAGTCGGTGATGGTGAATACCCATCCAACTCAGCATAATCAGTACTGCCCAGAGGAATGAATGTCACCCTTGAGAATCTGTGATTTGCTTGTAGATGCTCCCAAAAACCCAGGACACAAAAAGACAGCCTTCCTTTTTTTTTTTTTCAAGTACGAAAGTGGAAATAAAATAGAACAACTCATGGCGTAAGTTGTTCCAAAATAGCCTGTTACAATTCATTTGGGATTAAACAGTGAAGTATGAAGCTGACCCTGCCTTGACAGAACAGGCCTGTAGGACAGTAGGGCTTCCTGACATCTTTCAGAATGGGCCATAAGGAATAACTGCATCTTCATGTACAGGCTTTTATACTTTTTCTAATGTCCACAGAGACCATCAGTTGGTCTCTGCCCATTGACATCAAGCTAGTCCTAGGAGTGATGTGTTAAATCTGTCTAAGAAAAGGACAATAGAAATGGCAGTTAACATTACTGAGGGGAAATTCAATTTGGCTTGGAGCAGAAGAAGCATCCTGACCAGGCCAGGCGAACTATTATAAGTGCAGTTAAAGATATATAGCTGGAGTTACAGCTGTATCAGAAAAGGAAGGAATTTTCTCGTGTCAGGAATTAGGAGGTCGTTCAGAGGGCTAACAGCTTGCCTTAAGCCACTCAACAAAAAATGCTGGATTTGGAATTGAACTCAAAAATATTTCCTCTAAGTTGATCATTTGGACCTTACAGTCTGTCTTGCCAGTGGATGAGTTGGCAATTAATTAATATTCCCATTACTGGAATATTTTAAGACTAATATATCGGAGGATTAACTAACATTGTGAAAGGAAATATGAACAAGTTAATTCTTACCTTCATAGCCTAATACAAACTTTAAATGACTCTATACTTTGATTCAGACTTCTACCTGTCGCCTCTGGAGCTGATTTACCCCACCATCCTCTGCTGATACTCTGCGTTGTCCCAGCCACCTTCTGAATAAAGTTGCCAAGGCTTGACTGAGAAACACCAGGATCTAGTGCTACTCCAAGTGTCTGAAATCATCCATGTGGCTTTCACTACTGCCATGGAAGTCACAGGTCTCAAAAGTGCTCTCTGTCATAACTGGCAGACCCACGCAGATGTTTCGGATACAGCTGTTTAGGATACAGTGGTTTTGGTGGCAGAACTGAGTCCCTATTGTAGTGTAATTGCCAAATCCTCTCCTCTGCTCCAGCCCACAAATTCTTGTCTCTGTCTCAGCCACTTTTTTATGCCTGGAAGTCTTCTGGGTCCAGTGCCTTGTCAACCTGTGCAACTTCTTACTGCTTAATTATCTGTTCCAGTATAATCATGATACCTTTTAACATTTTTCTTTCTCTCCAGGGAAAATAGATCTCAATCACTAGAAAATGACCTTCAGCTTCTATTGCGAACAATGAAACAAAAATCTTTCTGAGTAATATCAGTTTCATCTGTACTTTTCCATTGTCATGCCTTGAAGTCTCATTAGTTGCTGGAAATTTCTTGGGGTTTTAAAGAATTTCTTTGTGTTTATCCTAATTTTCTTGGCAATGTCTGTACTGTTTATAGATTTAATTTAACTACCTTTATCAACTCCATCCTTGCCTCCCCCCTCTGCTGCATTCAGAATAATCCCAGGAATTGTTGTCGGAAATCATTTGAAGATCCTTTATTCATTTCCTTCGGTCTCCTGAGGTCTCCAGTGGTACAGGCAAACTCAGCGCATTTCACTCCTTGCAAGGATTGTTCCACTTTCCTTCCTGTGAGGAGGAGTGGGGGAGCTCCTTGCATGTTGGCACAGAAAAGCCCTACAAGGTGAAACTGGGAGCGGTGTTCCCTGCTTGTCACATGGAAAGCACAGAGAAAGGTTGTCAGAGTGCAGGGGAAGCCACACAGCAAGAAGTGCCAGCGGGGAGGGATGGCCTTACCCTGTCCTTTGCCTGACTGCTCCCAGATGCAGCTTTCTGAGCAGCTCATCACTTGGGTTTTTATGTTTTAGTATTAAATGGAGGAGAAATGTGCTCAAAATGATGTAAAGCAAGGGCGCAGTCTTGCAGTCAGGGGCATTATTTTATATTCCTCTGCTGTCGCATCTTTACTATCAGTTTGAACTTTTTTTTTCCAGTACTTCACCCCAGTGATTTTCAGGGAAATTTGCTGTTTTCTTTACTAGCCTGGGTAAAACTGCAAGTGCAGGCTCCCCTGGATTTAAAGACGTGTGCGTCCTGCTTGCATGAGGACAAAGAGCCCTGAGGTTGTTTGCTGGACCAGGTGTTCCTCGGGGTTGCAGACCATATTACCACTTGAGCCAAATCCATCTCACTTATTCTCATAGAAGAGACCCTTAAAATTAGATTCTTTTGACTTTCCTCTTAGGTTTTCACTTTTATTTAACTCCCAGGCCTAATAAAATTAGAATCATGGCTTCCCAGCATTATTCCCCTTTATTCTGTATATCTTCTCCTTTAATAGTTTCCTAATTCTCTGCAGTTAAAAAGTCTTTCACATTTATGTTCTTGCTCTCTATGTCTAATTTCTAGCTTTTACCATCGCTGTATTACACTGAATTTTTGGCTTAGTGGCTGTTTCCCTTGGTAAGCAGGAAAATAAATAATTAAGGGTTTTGGTCATGGGTTTGGAAAAGGGTTGTGATTCTAGATAGATCCTGAACTAAAGCTAAAACTTTAAACATAATTTACCTTTTCATTTGTTAAGGTTTCATTCTGTCCTTCCTTTGAAACACTTCAATACTGTTTTTAAGGTAGGTCCCTGGAAAGCTCCTCTATTCTAGACAGGAACTCTTCCAAGAGAGCTGATGCCTTATCAGGCCACTTAAAAAGCAGAGGCCAGACAAGAGTAAGGGAATAAAGGTAGGTATTTATTTGAAGGGCCTTCAGAGGTACACCCTGGGGAGCCAGAGGCTACTGCCAAGATGGAGCCCAAGATGGACCCCAGGTCACGAGTTCTTCACACTTTTATAAGTTTGGTCTATTTGCATATCAAGTTCAATTCTCCAATTAAAGCTTCAGTTAATGATGTAATTTCCCCAAGCTCACTCCCCCTTCCCAAGATGTTGGTTTACATTTTGGGCCTAGGACAGGCTGTGTGTCCTTGGAGGGCAGGCCTGGAGAGGGTTTGTTGTGTCTATCTGGCCTAAGAGAGCAGCAGCTCACAGACTACAAGAAACTTCAGAGTTATACTCTAGACAGTACAAGATTTTAAATTATCAAAGTTAAAACTTCAGGCATCAAAGCATCTCAGGAAATTCCTGCACGTTCTTTGAGTTGGACTGGCAAAGAGGAAGATGTGCTGCAAGGACAGCTGATTTAGCCTCCCTGGCAAACCCTGTGCTATCAGTGCCTAGTAATCTTAAAGTAACATAATTGTAAGACTGAAGAAAAGAAGAAAAGCATCTTTTCCCTGATGATGTTATGGCATTGTGCTCTATCATACCTAAAGAGATTTCAGAATGTTATTTCTTTCTTCAGTAGTCAGGCATGAGTCTAAGTGTGTGGATTTTCCTCTAGAATCAAATTCCAATTACTGTGGGTCCATCTCCCAAATGCAACCATGGGCATTGCCTTGCTAGGGCAAGGCTTGCTGGTTTCTTCTGCAGACACTTAAAACACAGCTACAGAGCTTCACACTGGCTGACTGATGGACCCAGTGCTGCAGCTCTTTATTCCTATTTTGAAAACTTAGATGGTAGGAAATGGATCCAGACATCCTGGATGCGAATATATTCCCTCATTACACCAGACACTCTAATCTTGAGGTTTTATACACACGTATTTCAAAACTTGCTGCTTTGTCTGAATTATTTCTTCTTCTGTTTTTTTTTTTTCCACAGGTAATTCCCAATAAATACCATACTACATACATCCTAGGATTTAAAACACACTGTGGAAAGCCTGGAAACTCCACTTTCTCCTCTGGAGACAGAAGCCTGTGAAAAAGTAAAGAAACACTTCAGATTAAATATAAAGATTCTAGTTTCACAAAATAATTTGGCTGCAGAACGTCCACGTTTCTGTAAAGTCTGCAGTGCTACTTGTGCTGCTTCTTTCTCTTTGCTTTTTAAATCAAGCTTGTTGAAGGGAGTGAAGGGAGGATATAGTATCTCAAAAATCCTATTTTCTTGCAACTGTTCGAAGTAATTGTGCA
Organism: Oreocharis arfaki; assembly: GCA_013398015.1. Taxonomy (NCBI): domain Eukaryota; kingdom Metazoa; phylum Chordata; class Aves; order Passeriformes; family Paramythiidae; genus Oreocharis; species Oreocharis arfaki. The sequence continues at coordinate 310,250 of VZRR01001902.1, read as the reverse complement.
TTGATTCCTTGGAGAAAAAAGAGATGCTATTTATCAATTGATTTTAAAAGCTAGAAGGCAGCGGTTTGAGATCACTTGCTGGCTAAAGAAGATGAGGATTGAAAATACCAGAATAATAAACAGCTGTGGGTTGATCACATAGATGTGAGGCAGACAGTCAATGTCCCCCAGCAGTGCAGATTATCTGCTGATGCAGCTCTAACTGGGAATAAAACTTTCTCAGCCATTAAACCAGGTCTGTGCCTTCGGAGGGATACTACAAACCCTCTAACAGAGGTTAGGACAGAAAAACAAGCCATTTCAGGGCATTTTCAGAGAGCAGCTAAAAATTCACATTGTTTTTCTTGTTTCTTATACCCCAGACTTTATTTGGGGAACTGCTTGGATGCCCGCAGCCAGCTGCAATTATGAGCACAAGGCCTCTGGGCTCGTGCCTGCTACCTTAACCATGTGATGGAACTTGGGGAAAACACCAAGCAGAAAACTCACCTTCAGCTAAAATTAACCTGAAAAAGGAATTCTTAGATTAATTTAGTCCACGTGTCATGGTCCATCATGCTTTTTCTCAATAGACCCCATGGGACCTTAACCATCACCTGCGTGATCCCAACATTTATTTCCACTACATGGAAAAGCCTGATGACCACCCTGCTGCTCTTGGATGGGGAAAGGAAGCTACCGAATGCAAAGGCTGCCTCTTCTTCTCCCTGCCCTGGACTGTGACACCTGGTTGTGGTGGAGGAGCATATCCTTGGAATGTACACATCCAGGGGATCAGCACCTGCTCCAGACAGCTGCATTGGCCACCCCTGAGAGAGAGGAGCTTCTCCTGGAATATTTAGCCGGGGGCCTATGTATTTTTTTTCTGTGCTTCAGCTGGTACAACTCGAATATGAGCAGAAGTATCCTCTGATCCCAACAACAGCTCCCCCAAGCACCTGAGAAGAGCTGATCTGGCACTGTGAGTTACACAGAGCTCACCAGTCCCACCAAGGTGGGCAAGTTGGTGTTTCTGTGATGGGTAATTGCTACACCCAGTGCTGCAATCAAGAAGATAACAGCTTGTTCACCCTCACCTCTTTCTCCTAAGGGCAATATTGGTGCTGCTCTTCTTGCTCTGGGCAAACATTTCTGAAAACCTTGTTTTGTGACTGATTTGCAAGAGCAGCTCAGTGTAAGGTGATGCTGAGCTCCTGCTTCTGGCTCCCTGTGTTAGTAAATCCTCTCTAAGGTGGACACAGACAGGTCTGTCAAATGTTTAGCATCACATAAAGATTGTTAAGCAGCACCATTTTCATAGTGTCACCGTGAGATTTTCGTATGAAAAGGGAAATAACTCCCTTGTGGCTACAGTATTTTGTTACAAATTCTTGGGGGTTTGGATGAAAGAGCTATAAAGTTGATAGGAAATAACATCCAAGGGACCTGTGAAACTGCACAGTGATAATAATCAGACAACACTGTTTCCCCCATGCATTCAAATTGTCCATTCTTGCTTTGGTAGGATTATTTTATGTGGGCCTTTTCTCTTGCTTCAGTTTAGAAGTGACTGGAAGAAACAGCACTGTGCAAGAGGTTATTATTTTGTACGTAGAGCGACACTTTATAATTCAGGAGAAATAATTTCTACTTACAAAATAATTGCTGAGTACTAAACATTTTATCATGTACAGTTTGTAACACCATCTCATGTAAAAACTCAGAACATATTTTCTCTGTATCAATGATGAATTTCAACAAACTATTCCAACTATCGTCTTTTAAATGTTACAGAATTGCTCAGTTCGTTACCTGGAAAGGTCGCTGCTTGGAACTGCACATACTCAATTACTTTAAATGTAATTTTACTGAACATCACAGCAACTCTGAAAAACGCACGCACTCTTTCTCTTGTGAAATACATCAACTTTGGTCACCTCTACATAAGGAAGATATTGAACTATTAAAGAGTGTTTAAAGGGCCACGAGGATGGTGAAGGGCCTTGAGGGGAAGCTGTGTGAGGAGCAGCTGAGGGCACTTGGTCTGTTCAGCCTGGAGGAGACTGAGGGGAGACCTCACTGCAGTCACAACTTCCTGGTGAGGGGCAGAGGAGGGGCAGGCACTGAGCTCTGCTCTGTGGTGACAGTGACAGGACCCGAGGGAACGGCCTGAGGTTGTGTCAGGGGAGGTTTAGGTTGGATATTAGGAAAAGGTTCTTCCCCCATTGGGTGGCTGGGCAATGAACAGGCTCCCCAGGGCAGTGGTCACAGCACCAGCCTGACAGAGCTCAAGGAGCGTTTGGACGACGCTCTTGGGCACATGGTGGGATTCTTGTGGTTGGTGCTGTGCAGGGCCAGAAGTTAGACTCGATGATCTTTGTGAGTCTCCTCCAACTCAGAATGTTTCGTGATCCTGTGATTCTATGAGCTTCTCGCCAAAAATCTGAAAAAAATGAATGCTGCTGATACATGTCAAATTTCTGATTGTCGCTAAGAACTGTTGGGTTTGCAATTAAAGCTGTACATTTCAAATTAAGAAAAAAAAAAATTACGTAATTACCCAGTGCATCCACAGCGAGGAGATGACTTCCCAACAACTTCAACATCTCTGGTGCAGAGTATCTGAAAAAATCCAGACACTTGGTGTGGGACATATCAGGTGCTTTCCTTCCCTTAAAAGCTGGCTGCAGCTGCAAATCCTATCCTCAGCTGGAAACCTAGTCCATTCTTGGCAGAAAAGTCTTGCTTTCAGCTGTGTCTTAATAACTTTAACTGAAAGTGACCTTCAACATATTTTTGGCAGAACAGCCAAAAGCCCAGTGTTAGCCTTGAACTGCTTGTTGTTGCCTTGATGAAGAAGGAGTAGAGGATTGCATGCAATCCTCGTGTTACACTTCCATGTAATCCTTGGATTCTAGAAAAAAATCACACATATAACATTGTACATTGACCCTGCAACAGAGCAGTGGCCTTGGATTTATCTTTGTGGGTAGATTTCTCATGGGCATGTGTGTCTGTAAGCTGGGCATTAATCTCACACTTTCCCTACTCTATCAGCTGGGTGGCTGAGAGAAGCACAGATGTGAAACAGGAGCAGGGAGAATCAATAGTGTGATTTGGGCAGGAGAAATCAATGCAACAATGCAGCAAAAAGAACTGAATATTGTAGCATGGATGGAGATAATCAATAAAAATACATGTGCTTTTCTGATGCATGGTGAGGCAACAGGTCTAAAGAGGACATAAAACTAACCTGAACTTTTATTTGAATACAACACAAACTGGATATTTGGGAAGGTCCAACAGAGCTGGTTTTGTATACACATGCACAAGTTTTCCACCTTCTTGTTTTGCTTTACCCTCATGTTTCTGATCCCAGGTCCCATCTAGCTCTGTATGCACAAAGTGTTCAACATCTTGAATGGAAAAATAGATTTCCACAGCAACCTGACAGATTCAGCTGATCTGAGTAGACTGAATGTTGTTTATTCTGATGGATGCTGCTATATGCTGCCTATGAATCTCCAGGTATATTTCCTTCTGTGTTTTCATAATGATGCCAAAGCCGCTGGATTCCCTAGTTCTGACCAGAACTGGGCTTCCATCTCTGGTCATTCTTTCTGTTACAAGTTTGCCTGCAACTTGGCAAAAAGGCAGCCCCTGTATTACCTGTGAAGGGGAACTGTGCCTTAACCAGGCCATGAGTCAAATCCTATTTGCCTGCCTGCTTTTGATGTGCTATATTTATTTTCTGGGAACATTCTGCCCAGCCTCACCTTCTGGCTTGGGCTCTCTATAACGCCACAGAGTTTCTTTGTTTACTTTTCCCTTGGGCACTGCTAAAGCAGGTACAGCCTCAAAATTGATTTCTCCACAAAGGAACGCTCTCTACTCTTTTTTTTTGGCCATATTATGATATGATTTTTATCCCTTGCACAAAACTCCTGACTTTTTCCCATGTTAGTTGAAAATTTCTTGTTTCTGTTTTGGCAATGGGTGCAGGATATTTATATTTTAGCCCTGGTGTTATGGGTTTCTGAAATTATGAGATACCATCCCAATAAACTACGCATTTGATCGCACATCTGCTGCAGCTTTGAGTATATTTAGCCCACTGCTGCTGCATGGACTGCTGCAGTGTCCATTGCTGTACACTTTGTAGTGCCCAAGCAGTGTCGTACCCAACTATTACAATGCTAACACTCAACAGTACAAGGTCTGAACTTCTTGTTTAAAAAGCCACTGGTATCACTGGCCAGCAGGCAGAGCTCCTCCCAAAGTGGTCCCTACAAAAGCAATCAGCATCCTCTCGAGCTGCTGGGGAGATCTCACAAGGCCTGATGGCACCAAGACTCACTGCTGTGCTCTGACTTTGCTGTCCTATTTGAGTTTCCCCCACCCTCAGCATCCTCAGGCTCTTCTGCAGGAACTCCAAAGAGATTGCATAATTATCTCCTCCACACCAGGTCATGAGAGCTGAAGCTTCCCAGAGGTCTCTGTAGCTCGCAGGAGTCATCTCAAAAGGATGATGCTGAGAGACATGAGGTGTCAATCGGGTTGCCTGCTGGGGATGTTACACTCCTGGCACAGATAGTTACTGAAATTTGACAGATTTGATGACCAAGGGCATTTTTCCCCCTGTGGCATGATAGCACTGCCAGAAGGGCTTAAATATTTGTTTGCAGAGAAAAACAGAAATGTGATGTTGCCTCTGCTGTAGCTGGCACTAATAATCACCTCAGGACAGGCTGGTTCAGCAGACACTGCAAAAGCTAGGGCAGGACTTGTGCCTGGACTCAGGGAGAATCCCAGGACAGAAGGCTTCACAGGAGTTATTTTTGCAATGCTGCATATTCTCCCATTCCTCAAATTTATTTTCAAAGCCCTTAGAAATATTAATAGCTTGTCTGATTCAGAAAGCACTTTGCCGTGCTGATATTTGCATCCCCAGGAAAACAGTTGCACTCTGCTGAACTGATGCCACTTCCTAATTTAAACATGTGTTTTCTGCACTTTAGTGCATTTTCTGACCATATTCATATATCCCTGAACCACATTTGATGACTTAGCAGGGGCTGGTGCAGGGTGAGGGGTAAGGAAGGGCAAGGGGACAAGCAGAGAGAGCCATGTACAGCACGTGGCAAAAGCAGACAGACCCGCCAAGGGAAATCTTGGCCCCAGTTTCAGGAGTCTGAACTTAAGTTTGAACCTATATTTCCTTTCCAGGGAAAAGTGGGGATGAGAGAGCAATGTACCTCACTTCAGCATGCCTTGCCATGGGGCTGCAACAGGTCCCAGCTTGAAGGTTTGGGCCTGGGGGATTGGGAGTGGAGCTGCATCCCTGGCGTGGAGGTGACCACCTAAAGCAAAGCTGCCCATAAAGCCCAGCCCCCCCGGCCAGAGTACAGGCAGAGGAGAAGATCCTTCTTCTTTCCCTCTTACTCAGAGGCCCTCAGAAGGACTGGGAAAATCAAATTCCCTGGCTTTAAACTTTGCAGTCTAACAGATGCTTTTTGAAGCTCCCTAAAGGCCTGTTCACAGCTTCCTCCACTGAGCTCCCATTGTGGCAACATTATAAGTGGCACCACTTTTCTAGCAAGATAAATGCCTTTGCTGGGACAACCGGTGGAGGGGGGAAATGTCAATTACAATTAAAAATAACCTCTTCATTTTCAAATGCATGTCACAGGTTAGGGAGGAAAACTCAGCAGTGTTTCTTGCTGATTTGCACTTCTAGATTTCCACACGGAGTCAAAAGCATTTGTGGGTGTTCTTCACAGATTTTGCTCCTCTGCTGAAGATGTGTATAATAGGGCCATAATTATAAATGTGAAAATACTGTGTTGGGATCCAAAGGGTAATGCTTCAAAGGACTGTGGGACAAGATCCAGGTCTCATCTTGTCCACAGCCAATCCAGCAACTCTCTTCCGAAGTCACTCTGATGACTTCCTTGAAATTAAAGATTTGCATTGCTGTAAATGAGGAGAGAAACATGCCCACAACTTTAAATCACAGCTTTGGCATTTGTGACAGAGGTCCAGTTCCAAGGCTGTCAGAAGAAGATTGCAAGGTTCTATTTATTGACTAGGAAAGAAGGTTGCCCTTTCAGAGAGCGTCAGCCTGACTTTCAACTTTTTCATCTTTCTTGGACATTTGCAGAAGTAAAGGTGACTTAGAAACAAGGAACTGGGGAATCTTTAACATATGGAGAGCTGCTCCAAAGTGATGATGAGCTGCAACTACTGGAAATGAGAGTGAGTGGGGAATGGAATGAAGGTTTCTGTTTCCTTATTTTCATAAATTAGAGGATTTACTATTAAAAATTTTCCTTCTTCTTTCAGATGTTCTATGCCAAAGACCAGTGTGGAGCAAATAATTGAAGCTAATTCAAGAAAGTTCCCAAAGGGACTCAAATATGCACTTCCTACTGTGTATATTTTGTGAGTCACATTCAAGTAAAATAAATGGAGCTGTGTAATGTTGACTTTGACCCCACATATGAATGTACATTGTCGTGGTTTAATCTTCCCACTGTGTGTTTGTGAAAGTTGCCTGGGGGTTGCTTTATTTTAGCTGGGGTGCTGACAAGGAAGGGAAGTGTAATGAAAGCAAAGCAGCCGACGTTCACGAATATGATATATATGCTGAAGTCAGGAGATCTCTTCTCACTCTGGGTTTTAAAGCACTGTATGTAATGTGCATGTCACTCAGCCTAGATGAAATACTTATCTCAAGGGGTCATGATTTTAAACTCTTTTTAAATGGCTTTAAATTTGGACTGGCTGAGGGGCTTTCCTGCTGTTTTTCCTTTTACAAAATGACATTTGCATGGAAGTCTTTCTATTAAGCTTTGCTCAAGCAAAAAAGAGAAAAGGGCTGACTCCGTTCAGAGGATATTTATGCTGAGGTAAATGGTGACCTTGATCAGGGTTTATTGCAGTTTTTGACCTTCGGCTGGTTTTGAAATATTTATTGTTTAGAACACCGGCCTGAATTAATGAATGTTTTCTGGACATTCTCCTTTTCCCTCTTTCCTCTCAGGTAAATTTTGACCTCAAGGCCTTTCTGGGAAGATTTGTATCATCAAAGAACTGCTCTGTGTAACAGGGATGAATTCTACAGCATTTAACCTGTTACTGTGACCAACGAGATGCCCCTGCTTTTGCATTTTGATTGCATTTCTGCCTTGCCCACTAGTTTAAGATGCAGAGATGTGACAGAGGACTCATGGGAAAAACTGAGATCATGCATTAGAACTCAGTGCCTTGAAATACTCTTTAGTCAATATGATTTAGGAAATCACAACAGAAGACGGGGTGAACTCTTCCTCTGTCTTTTAACTTCCCTGCCCCACATTCCACCATCCTGATTTTAGGGCTTGCTCCATTTAGGGACCTCGGAGAGGAGTAGTGGAAAACACACAGCCCAAGTTCAGGGGAGTTGTCACATCCCTGTGTCCTTGGGATGTGCACAGCCAGGACTGACCGCAGGCACGCAGCTCTGCCACCCAGGAGAAAGAGGAGGATGGAGGAGTGAGTTCATGCACGAGGCTCTCACTTCTGGAGTCATGGCTTGCTTCAAGCTTGAAATACACTTTGCAAGTGAAACGAGTCTGAGTCACATCACACCAGCTTCAGCTGACACATCTCCATCAAAATATGACACATAATTTATTCCCCCTGTCCTGGGAAAACTGTCAGTGCTGGGTGATAATAAAAAAAAAAAGAAAAGAAAAGAAAAGTAGAAAGATTTTGATACATAGGTCAAAGGGAATTAAGGCGGAGGCCATCTCCATCCATATGGATGACCAGAAGGTTATCAGTAGCCAGCACGGATTCACTAAAGGTAAATCATGCTTAGCCACCCTGATTGCCTTCTACGATGAAACAACTACCTGAATGGATGAGGGGAGAGCAGGGGATGTTGTCTGCCTCAACTTCAGCAAGGCTCTGACACTGCCTCTCACAGCATCCTCATTCACAAACTCAGGAAGGGTGGATGGGATGAGTGGGCAGTGAGGTGGATTGAGAAATGGCTGAATGGCAGATCCCAGAGGTTGGTAATCAGTGGCACAGGGCCCAGTTGGAGGCCTGTCACCAGTGCTGTCCCCCAAGGTTCAACACCGGGCCCAGCACTGTTTAACTTGTTCATCAATGACCTGGGTGAGGGGCAGATGCCTCCTCAGAGAGTTCTCTGGTGACACAAGGCTGGGAGGAGAGGCCCCAGAGAGCTGTGCAGCCCTTCAGAAGGACCTCGATGACCTCTGAGGACCTCAGAGGACGGAGAGATGGGCAGAGAACCTCCTGAAATCCAGCAAAGGCAAATGCAGGGTCCTGCACTGGGGAAGAACAACCCCAGGCACCAGGGTGAGCTGGGGCCGACCTGCTGGGAAGCAGCTCTGGGGAGAAGGACCTGGGGGTCCTGGTGGACAATGAGCTGTCCCTGAGCCAGCACCGTGTCCCTGTGGCCAAGAAGGCCAATGGGATCCTGGGGTGCATTAGGAAGAGCACTGCCAGCAGGTCAGGGATGTGATCCTGCTCCTCTGCTCAGCCCTGGTGAGGATCGCCTGCAGTGCTGTGTCCAGTTTGGGGCTCATCAGGACAGGAGAGACGTGGAGCTCCTGGAGCGGGTCCAGCAGAGAGTGGCAAAGATGATGAAGGGACTGGAGCATCTCACTGAGGAAAGGCTGAGGGAGCTGGGCCTGTTCAGCCTTGAGATATCTGAAAGGGGACCTCATCCCTGTCTGTCCCTGTCTGCAGGGAGGGGTCAGGCTCTGTTTGGTGGGACCCAGCAACAGGACAAGAGGGACTGGGTTTAAACTAGAAGGCCACACACCCTGAGATGTTGCACCAAACAACAATGAACCAACAGATGACCACCAAAAGCTGTCCCTTGCTGGCTTTGGGCTGTATCATTCCCATGAACTACTCTACAACATGGATGGGCTGGAGGGTGGGCTGACAGTCTCCAGGCTCCTGGAGTGCCCAGCAGTGCTATTCAACCACCTCTGTGGGCTACAAGACCTGCCAGCAGCACCTGCTGTCTCTGGGGCCACCAGAGCTTTGCTGGCTACGAAAAGAAAAGAATGGAGGTGTGGGTTGACAGCTCTGAGCAGCACGTGATGGAGTGGTGCCATCAGGGAGAAGAGACACCGGGTCTTTGAGAAATCTTCTTGGTCAGCTGAGGAGGAGAGTGGAAAAAGTACGTGGAAAAACTACCTCTCACGTTTGAACTGTCTCTGGGGGCTGCAGGGGTCTGCTGAAGGGGCGCGCTGTGTTCTGCTTCACCCGCGGAGCACCACCTCAATTCACATCTGAGTACATGAGAAAATGAGGTTTAACTAATCTACCACTTAAAGGCATAACTGCTAAAATAATAGCATTTTGATGGAGCAAAGGTTATCTGTTCTGGAATGGCAGATATCCCTCAGTGACTCTGCTGCTGAAAGGCACAGCCAGCAAGAGCTTTGAGAGGCTCAGGAGTGCTCACTCACTCCCTCTCTCAAGCAGTCTGTCAGCTATTTATGGCATTTCCCTTATCTCCTAGCAAAATTAATTTTACCACATACATTATATAACATGCTTTTGTCTCAGACCAGTAAGCTTCCCGTCCTCCCCAAAGGACACCTGGTATTTGTGGTGCTTGTCTGAACTGGAGGAAGATATTGTGGAGGTTCTGTGCAGAGAAGCACTGGGGAGAATATCAGTGTGTGGCCCTTCACACCTCTCTGAGATTTGCATGTCTTATTTGGGCTGCTTATAAGTGAGAATTTTTTCTTTTCCTAACCCTGTAAACACAGCCCTTGATCTTAAAATCAAATGGCATTATTTTGCTTCTTACACCTCCAAAGGTGTTTAAAAATCTGTTGCCAAAATTGTGCTGACAATTTAGCTTTAGACCATGGGAAGCTCAGCCCTATTTATACTTTTTGAAATGAAAAGCAGGTGGTAGCAATATACATACGTGTTGGGGTTTTTTTCCCTCTTTCCTGTAAAATAGGCAGTGGTTTCTTAAAGATGTTGTTTGGGAAGATGCAGAAATAAGCTTTAATTCTTTGTGGAGCATCTCCTTTTTGCTAATGTATCAAAGCACAGCTACTGCAAAACCAGCCTCCCCAGATGCTCCAGGGCTTCCCTAGCATAGGAAGATGCTGTTTGCACGTGGGCAGTGAGGATTTCTCAGTGCCACTTATTCCCTACCCAGTGCATCAGGACTATGACAGAAACAAACTATTTGACAGAGAGTCTTGACTATCGAGGAAAAAGGGCAGGAGGAGAGCAGGAAACTAATCAGATTAGCATAACTTTGTGTAGTTAGGAGGTTCAACTAGATATCAGCATTTTGGGGCATGGGAGGGAGCATTGGATCCCTCAGACACTCCTGTCTTTCCTGCACAGTCGGACTGAGGATGATGACCTTGCTTCATTGAGACAGCTGCAGGGTAGCCAAGCTGCTTGTACTTAACCCCAGCCCTCCTCAGAGCACCCAGCTTGTGCTGCTCTCATTATGGGGGAGGAATCGCTCTTCGTTTTTCATTTTCCTCCTGTGCTGTAGGGCTCCTACACTCATATAAGTCATAGGTCGCTATTTCTTTAGTGTTTGAGCACCTCCACACGCAGTACCAACGTAGTGATACACAACCAGAGTAAGGACACCCCACCGTGAGTTAGGCGAGTTGCCGCTGTTACACTTCATGCATGTTAAAATTCTACTCATGGCAGGATTTGAATTAATTTCTGACTGTGTTATGGTCCTTCGCTTTTTCACTGAGCTGTGATTTACCTGATGGAAGAGGATACCAGTGCTGTTAAATGCTACCATGTCATGGAAAGGTTTCCTCAAAGAAAACCTGCGGAGCGCTTCTGAGACTGTCAGCCTCCAGGTCCATCCTGTCTCCCCGGGAAGTTTGTTCCCAGGGCTGTTGCCTGCCTTACCCAAGAGGAAAGAAAATGCCTGTTTCAGTCGAGAGCCAGTAATGACTTACCTGTTTTGGTGACACTTAGCATGTTTGTTAATGTACAGACCAATAGAAATGTAGATTCAGTGGGCAGATGTAGCTCGTGCTGAAAGGCGCGCATTGAGTCATCAAAGGCTGCGATTTTACAAGGAATTGTTAAACTGTCACATGAGTCCTCTTCTAACAAGGTGACATGTGTGACTTCATAAGAAATGAACTGATTCTTCGTTCAGTCACAGGAGTGCCAGGACTACCACCTGCTTGAGTCAAAGGTAAACACGTTTTGGGGGGGAAGGCGTAGATTTGGAGAGGACGTGGCAGGTTAACTCAGTCCAGGGCTGCCTTTGTTGCTGTTCAGACTTCTGGAGACATTTCTTGTTGCTCTCTGCACCAGCCAAAAAGCTTTTCAAGACATTAGAAAGCATCAAAATTTTCCTATTGAGATATTTCCACCAGAAAATGCCCTTTTCACAGGCCTCAGAATTTTACACATGGAAATTTCTAATTTCCCCCCAAAATTCAGATCCTTCACCAAGAATATCAGAAGTGCCTACCTTTCTCAGGGACTCTGATTTTACTATTTTATTGGAGAAAAAAAAAGAATATTAATAGGAATACTCTAGGCATATGGAGAGGCTTGGAAACAAAAATAGCAGTAACAAAAGTTGTGTTACAGCTCTCAGACTGGAATCTTCTTGGAGTTCCTTCTTATGAAAAGCTTTTTGGTTATTACTTTATATCCAAAAGCATATCCAAAGCATATATTCATTGCAAACAAATGTTTGGTTTGTTTTTGAAAGACTGGATTTGTTTTTTCCAAACCTTTCCACTGGCTACTTCTTTCATCCACTTCTCTGGCTGTTGCTAATGGCTTTTTTTTTTTTTTTTTTTTTTTTTTTTTTTTTTTTTTTTTTTTTTGTCCTCAATGCCTAATGCCTGGACCTGCTTTCATAATTCTGTCATTAGTCCTCTGCTCATTCTCTCTTAAAACACCCTTTGCAGAAAGCTAATCTTCCCTCACAAAGGACTGAACCTAAAAATAGGAAGACCAGTGCTGCTTGCTGTGATAATGCACTGAGTGTGACTTTCTGACTATATTACTGCAATCACTATCTTTCATTCTCATTAACTCTGCAACATGAGTCCTCTTGTCTTATTTTGTCTAGTTCTAGTCCAGCTCGAGTCTACAAATCTCCACTCAACTCTGTAGCTCTGATGCAAGTAATTCACTGAAGCCAAACAACACTAATTAAAAATCTATGTTTTATACCACCAGACTGTTGTCTCCCTGGAGAGAGCATCAGGATCGTTTTCCAGGAAAGCACTCCACATTTTAGTGGCACTGCATAAATACTGATTTTAAGAACTGATTTGAAGATAGCTATCGTGTTATTTACTCTTACAGAGAGGAAGAAGTTTCTTTTCCTACGTTGGCTGGCTCTAGACAAGCACAGGTCTGAGCAGCCAGGTGTGTCGTGCATGCTCAGGATCCAGAGCTGCATTTTACAGATGGCACCTACAAGAAGCAAACTTCAAATCCTCAATAGTCAAACCCTTGATGCTTAGAATTTCTCAGTCCAAGGTATCCAAATACTTCTCTTCCAGCTGACATCCATTTGTTAGCATTGCTGCCTAGACAGCCACTCTGCTGTCCCTTTATCTTAGAGACCAGCGTGCAAATAAATCCTCTGTACTGTTTCACTTCTGAAAAAATAGATTTAGATTACTGCTGTGTTAATCTCAAATACTCCTGTCCCCCAGGGGGGCTGGCAGCATGGGCACAGGCACAGAAAAGCTCTGCTGCAGCACTGCCATCTGGGACAGCTGTGGCTCTGTCCTTGCTCACCACACCTCACAGGTGTCCCCGAGTCACAAGAGCACCCACAGCAAGTGGTGTCTTCCTTATCACAGGAGAGCCTGTCAGAGGGGCACCGCAAAGTACAACCAGAGCCATTAAGGAGGAAGGTTGGTAGCACACTCAGCAGCCCAGGATGAGCCGAGGAGCTACATAAGCACAAATACAGCGTCAAAAGAAAGCCAAACCCTCCAGCCAAATCCAGCTCTTTGCACCCAGGCTTCCCCAGTAGCGTTTGAAGACAGAAGTTTCCTTGGAAAGGGAGAAGAGCAGACGAGGGAAGGTGGTGAAATATGGAGACTGGATGGACTGAACCGAGCCCCAGCTTCTAGTGATGGCTTGAATCAGCCCAGGAAAAATTTCTGGACATGACAATGCTCACAAGCCTCCGGAGGAAGGGAGAACGAATGCTGGAGTCTGCCTGAGGAGTGAAGAGACACAGCAGCTCCTCTCCTGGCACAGCGAGCTGAGAATAAAGCTGGGCTGTCAGTGGAGTCACACAAGGATAGAGACAGCACAAGCAGGGGCAGCAGCCGGCTCCAGGATGTGAATTTACTTCATGTTCTGGCTGAGCAGCCCCAGTGATGCAAATTGCTGTAGCTCTGATTAATTAGGCTGCTAAACCAGATTTATAGATACCATATATTGCTATAGGAGCACAAAGCAGCCAGAGACTTTTGACAACATTTCATCCTTATGGCCTGATGCACAGACAATGTTTGCTTGGTTTTAACCACTGTAACCGTGCCAGGTAGGAAATGTTTCCTACCAACTGGCTCACGCAAATAAATCCTGAGTGTGGGCATGGCCATCTCGGCATAACAGTTTGTCACAGCTATCTTCCTTACTCATTTCCCAGACTAGTGTAAAGCATTTACTGGTGCAGCTGCATTGAAATTAAGAAGGTCAAAGCACTCGAACACTTCTGATGTAATACAGCATTTGTATGCAATCACTGTGTTAAACCAGTGTAACTTCTCATCCTCAGAAAAAGTTTGAGCCCCGGAAATGCATCAGAGTTTTGCACAGTTTATCAAGGCAAATAAAATACTGAGAGTAAGAAGAAAAATTGGAAAGAGGAAGAAATTAACTCTGCATGAATCTATTTTTACTAGGTTAGATTAATCTGTGTTTTCCATTCGTGTGATTACTGACTTTCTCTCTGGCTGCAGTTTTGAAAACACTTTTCTTTACCATCTTCATTCCCTACAAAAAACATTGTCTTCAAACAACTATCTCGGAGGGTTTATAGAACTGATTACAGTCTGATTCTGTAAGGAAAGAAGGATAATTGTGCGTGAGCTGATAAATGTTGCAGGGACAACTGTAAACAATCGTGCATGAATTATATCTCCAACAAATGTAATTACCGAACAATTCAGAAAATGTGAAAAAGCTGCTATATTTTTGTAGCTATATCCTTTCCTGGCCTATGTTTTGGATGGCTTTCAAGCCTCCCTGATTAAATCTGGCTGGAAATCTTCTGATGGAGCCAAGTCCCAGTGAGAAACGCAGATTCATCAGAATGAAACACTGCAGCATGTGGGAACCTGTCCTGTTTGGTTCAGCACACAGGGGCTTCAAACCTGGCCTGCTGTGCAGGTTGCTGGGAGAAAACTGCTGGATTCCCTCCTCTCCCCTCTGCACCTCCCATGGTACTACACTGGGCAGACAGCTCAGAGGACCCCATAGACTTCAGGCAGAGCTCTCTGCAAGCTCTCCAAGCATGAAAACAATGAGGAGGTAAAAGATAAGAGGAAAAAAATCTTTATTCCTGAGGTACTTGGAGGCAAAGTGGTCAGCTGACTTCCAGTTTCCCAATATAGGCCCTGTACTCTTAAAGCAGATTGCAAAATCAGCACAGTACAACTCTGAAAGCGCTTGCAAGTGACCCCAGAAAAGATTAACCTTTGCTTACAGCAATATGTCAGGAAATGTGTTATAAGCTCTTTAATGCAGGATATTTGATAGTGTTTTGACCTATATTTCTGCTTGAGCATCCTGCCCTAATGCTCTGTTAATCACCAGTCCGTACTGCTGGCCCTCCACCTCTGAATGGAGGAGACAACAGAGCACTGTGTGCAGCCACAGCCACAGCGACTCTGCCCTTTTCCCATGTGCATAGTGGCTGTCCTGGAGCACTGGCACATCCCAGACCTGCCTGGGACTCACCAAGACCAGCGTTCTGCTAATCTGCTGGACCTTGACTTTAGGCTGTGCTCTGTCCTGTGCCATGCTGCCCTCAGTAGATACCACCTGGAGCTCCCAACTTGCCTTCCTGGGTGTCAGCTCAGGACACTGCAGCACTGCCCAGGACGAGGGACAGAGGAGAGTCACCAGGGAAGTGTGCATTGGCACAGTACCTTGGGATCCTGCAGGAGGAGACAGGCCTCAGGGTCCTGCCAACACAAACACCAGCCAGGAGGTATTTCCTACCCACTGGGATGCAGCAGGCACAGGATAGCAAGGAAAAGAAAATCAGGTGAAGGGCTCCTCTCAGCATTTTGCGGGGATGCTGGTGCTGCCAGGAATGCTCCTTCCTGCTGCAAGATAATATTTCACTGCCTAAAATGCCTTCACTTGTCTCCTGCTGAGGGCCTCCCACGTGCATCCCTGCAGGCTGCCCTTCCCTCACAGCAGCTGGAACAGCCTTGACCTTGCACTTCCCATGCTGCTGCTCTTGTGTGGTTTTTCTCTTGGCTGTGCACCTAAAATCTCCAATAGCACAAGAACTGCCCCCTGCTTCCCCTTCCCTTTTCCTGCCTCACCTTTTTCAGCTTTTGGTTTTTAACAGAGAATAAAACAAGTCTTAGCTGATAGCATGGAGCTGATAAGCACTACCCAGTAATACTACCTGCACGAGGCTTGGCTTGGCTGCCCATCAGCCTGCAACACTTGTACCTGATTAAAGCACTCTGCAATCAACACTGAGAGCATCAAAAGGAGGGAAAACAATAGATAGTCTGAGTGAAAAAACACATGGAATTACTACATTTTTCTGGCTGACTACGAGGAAGACGCAGTGGGGAAAGAATCATCCTCATTGTTATGTTAATTTGCTGTACTGGAGAGACCAATCTCAGGAAATGCTTGTCTGGACACCCAGAAACAACCCTGGGAGAACTTTTTTCTTTCCCATTTTATTCTGTTTCTTTCTATCCCTTGTCTTTACCAAAAGATAACTGAGTTCCCTTTAAGCCAACAGCTATGGACACCACAGATAGAGCTTTGCGACCATAACTCTGTCACGGATTGTGTGTGTGACCGTGTTTGTAAGGACTCATCTGAGTCCAGTGATGAACATCCCAAACCTGTTGTCTGCTCTGGGCCTTCAGCTGTGCTGGGAAGCACAACCTATTTTAAGATTTTTTTTTGAGACAGTGTACTGTTTTCTTGAGTCACGGGATGCATATCCAGGTGATTTATCTTCGAGATAAGCAGGATTAGACAGAACTATTTTCAGTTCAGTATCAGTGAAGATGGGATCTACAGGATGAGCTCAGAAAGCTCCAAAGGAGCATTGTGCATCAAAACCCAACTTAGCTTGCCTCTAGCTCTTTCCTTAACCCCCTGGATCAGAAAAGACCCTTGTGAGCCATATAGGTTTGTACTTGTGCCCAGTGTGAGTCTGCAGCTCACTGCTCTATCTCTGAAATCTGTAAACACTTCCACTTGTGATCTTAGGTCTTTGTATAGATTAAAGCTCATTTGGGTGCTGATCATGTACAGCTTCATCAAAAGGAGTTAATGGTTAATTTAATTGGAAGCAAGATACATGACTTCTTTAGGATAGCAGAAACAGAGAAAGGATAATTTTTACTGATTTAGTTCATTTGTTAGGAAGAAGAAACAGTGGAACTTGCATGATACCATTAACCTCACTGTAACTAAATTGTCTAACACTAGCTGGCAATCAAAATTTCTATGGCTTTAAGGAGATTCGCTTGCTTCTGGGACTTGGTTTCAGCTTCTGATTTCAGATTCAGAGCTATTGGACTTAGGTGAAAATTTGCTTTACTGGGTCTACAGGCTGGTACTGAATTTTGGTAGTTTCTGGGCTGAGAAAACCTTTCATGTTGTGATTCCTCCCATTAACGAAGACAGAAGCACCAATCAGGAGGTTGATCGTGTGTTGTGCTTCTGCACAGACCTTTTAGGTTAGGAAAAACGGGGACTTGGGGCTATGGATAGAAAGATGAGAAAAGCTAAGGGTTCCTCAAAAGAAGAAAGGAGAGAAAAGCAGGACCTGGAATTAAAGAGATCTTTGCTAAAGATCCTGGGAGCAGGAGGAGTTCTTGGAGATCAGAGCAGAGTGAAGACAAAGAGCAGAGTGGGGGTTCAGGGACCTTGGCTGGTCATTCACTGTGAGCAAGAGCAAAGCATGAATGGACATGGTTTTGTCCAACCTTTCCAGACTGGGAGAGACCAGCTGGAGAGGGAAATTGAGACATTATTGAAGGTACTGCAGGGAGAGGAGTGACTGTTAAATTATAAGATAAGAGCTCTTATCTTTCTGATTCTTCAGCAAATCTCGGTATCCAAATCCACTATGAGTTGCTTCATGCTTTGTCTTGCCCATGAACAAGCTGAAAAGATAGGATTGACCCAATAAGCTGCTCATTATAAATGATCCCCTGAGGCTGAAATTCACCCAAATACAGGGAACAGTACAAACTGTGTGTATCCCTTCAGAACTGCTGAAGTCACGGAGCTCGGAACAGGACTGGCTCTGCTCCTATCTGGTGTAATGGCCTTGTGCTGATCTGCTGTGGAGGGATGAAATTAATTCCCTTCTCACCCTGGAAGACATTATCAGTAGCAGAAGCTAAAGGCTTTTTCCTGGCCAACAAATCTCTTACTCCAATACACCAACATGGACAGAAAGGCAGGTTTAAGAAGGCTTTAATTCTGGACCTGTTTTCTTGCCTTTTCAACCTCAGTTCCTTCTAGAATAGGAAGCTATCGTCTTCCTCATATTTTTTTCCTTGAAGATAACTATCTTCCACTACCAGTTCAAGGCCTTTTTTTCCTTCAAGGTGATCCTAAATTTTAGGAGGTGAGCCCAAGGAGACTGAATGCAGTGTATAGAGATTAAAAGATAGATTCTAGATGGTTTTGTGGAGGCATATTTACAATGATACCTTCACACAGGTAAATGATAATATAGACAATCCTCTTTTTTTTGTTTGTTTTGGGGGGAGTTGTTTGTTTGGTTTTTTTGGTTAGGGTTTGTTCGGTTGGTTGGTTTTGGGTTTTTCTGTTTTTTCCTCTACTTATTTTGCTAAGCACCCCAAATTTCCTAATGGTAACGCATTCAGGAGGCAGAAATGTTTTGGTTTTGTATGTTTTCCTCTCACTAGCTTGTCACATGGTTCTCCATACCACCATACATCTGCTTGCTGAAAGAGTGAGCTGTGCTCAGATCTTCCCAGCAAAACAGCTTTAAGCCAGCTCTTTGACCCTGTTGCTGACAGTGCTTTCCCAGTAATGCTCTGAGTTAACAGCTGCAATTCCAAGGATGCTGCAGTACAATCCCAGTCACAGAAGCTGGGACTTTCTCTTAAGAAGACTGTCTTAAATTACTTGCAGGACAATCAACTCCTTTTCATAAAAAAAAAAACGTGCTAGGAAGTTGGACTCTTCCAAACTGTGGCTCTTCTATTTGCCAGAGTCTTATGTGGTAATAAAGCCATCTCTGGACCCAGCAGGAACTGGAATTTTAGAAGTATAGTGATTTCAGCTCTGAGCTATGGGCAGGAGAAACAAATTACCTGCAAATTTACCTACCACAGTGTTTGGAGAAACATTGCTCCACCTGCTTCATCTCTTTCTGCAAGGGTCATCTGGAGGGGTACCATGACATCTGATGGGAACTCAGGACAGGAAAGGTTAGTAAGGCAATATTTGCTGTATCCTGGACAGGCTTAAGCCAATGTTTGTCACCAATTTGTTTTACTGATGGTGATATTTCAACCTCCTGCTTGGCTGGATACGCTGCAGCTCTGGAGAGTTTGGGGTAAGACCCCTTGCCATATTTCTAGACTAGGTTGAGGTGGCCTGTGGAGCCACTTGTATTGAGGCTGCTGAGACTGTGAGTGGGGTAAGATGGAATCCAGTGTGAAAAGTTTCAGGCCTCTACAAAACCAGTAAGTGGAATGTCAGTGGATGTGTTCTAAGCTACGCCTCTAAAGGAAGGTCATCTTTAGATGATGCATCACTAACTTGTCCTGAGTAGAGAAAGAAATAACCTCTGCTTACCAAAATTGCTGATAACTCATCTGCAGACAGGCAAACAGCATCTGCTTTCAGCTGTTGTGCATTTCAGCTGGGATATTCACCCAGTGGTCTCAGGAGTAACAGGGCTCACCCTGTGGGCACTGAAGAACAGTTTAAAATACTGAGATATTCAAGATTGATTCAAGCTGAAGAACTATTCATAGACTTAAAGGAAAAGAGGACCCTTTACTTTAAATACCCTGAAAAACTTCTTGCTTTACAATAATTCTGTGTTTGTGAAAAACAAAATTCCATCAAGAGTATATAGACAGGATTTTTAAATTATTTTGGCTATTGAACCACTGTAGCCCAAGAATGTTTAGCCTGCAGGACTTTGTACACCACAAATAGTATGTAACGTTACCCTGTTAACACTAATAAACTCCAAATTGCAGAACATAAACCGTTTGACAGCAGTCCTGGAATTATTTTTGGCCTCTATGAAGCAAAGCTACTCTCATAGCTATGAAGCCAAGAAGTTCTGTGATGCAGAATTTATGACTTATTTACCTCCAATGCCACTTATAAACAAAGAGGTCTTTGAAAAACCAGGTTGTAGCACCATGATGCAATTTTAAAAGCATCTATTGTTTTTTGTTATACTGGTGAAGAAGGGAGATAAGGAGGGGAGAATGATATGGGACAGTCTACACTTTTGGTGCTCAGAGATCCAGTTTATCCTGCATTCAGTAAAACCTGCAGGTGAGACAGACACAGTCAATTCATGATTTCTTTGCCATTACACCCAACCTGTTAAGGTTCTGGCATCAGCAAATGCTCTGTGTCCCTTGGCCAAAAAAGAGCAGCCATAAGGAGCAAATTCTCTCTCCTGTCTAATAAAAGGAAAATAACAGCTGAGAGATTTGTAAATGTTTGCTGTAATTCTGCAACAGAATAAAATGTTAAATTCCACACACTGCTCTGGCACTCCCATCCTGATCATCATCAGTGAAAATATACCTTCAGTGCGGCAGCTGTAGCTGCTCTAATAAGATATCTACATAGAGAAAATAGGCAATCAAATTTCTGCAAAGTATGAAATTTTCCATTAAATTGTCTCTTCCTTTTATATAACACAGCTGCAACAGTTCTCACCAGCTTTTTCTATCTATGCCTCAGCAAACATAACTCTCACTTGCAGGACATTTTCCAAATGAGTCATTTGAGATTCAGAAGATTTCCTCTAAATGCGTCTAGACCGTGACCCCAAAAATTTTATCCTGGAAAAAAAAAAAAGATCCTATCCAAAAAATTGATCCAATCATCTACAGACAGAAGTTAGGAAATAGAGAGCATTGTAAAGGAAGAACATATTCTGATAAATTTAATATTAAAGAGATGCAAAGAACATCTGTGTCATTTGCTTCTAAATGAATCTCTGGTAGTTTACTCAATGTGTTAATCTTCAAAAAGCCTTTGATGTTGTGGTCTGTTTGGCTTTGTCTGCTGAACTTTATAGTTTTGCTTTTAATAAGGCAGGGGTTCTGTGGTTTTAATTTGAGCAACAAGTCATTAACGGTAAACTGAATTGCTTGGAATTACTGTAAATTGCAGTGTTTGCCTGCTAATAGATGGAGTGTCTGAAGTCCTGGATGGAAGGTGTTATTCTTCCTCAGTGTTAATGATCTGTTGAATCATGTCCTGCTGCTGGTTCTGGTGGTGATGATGCTGATGCAAACTATGCCTGTAAGGCCATGTTGTTCTTTATTCAGAATTAGTCTTGGGTGATTTAAACAACAATCATAGCTGTCTCAGAGAGATACAGTTGTTGAAGTAATCAAAATGCCAGCCCATGTTTCCATGGGGCAATGGCCATCATGGGAAATCCCTGTAGCTGCTGTGCAGTCTTTTTTACCCCTCTTTGCACTATCAGCCTGAGGAATCAATCTTGAGTTAACTGGGTCAAACTCAGTGCTGTGGTTTCGTTGACAAGGGGGTGGTCGGCCAAAGGTTGGACTTGATGATCTTGGAGGTCTTTTCCAACCTTAACGACTCTGTGATTCTATGAAATCTGAGCAGATCACTAGACCTGTGTGAAGGCAAGTAAAATACTAGTCTACTTAGGTAGACTTGAGGTCTACATGAGCTATGCTGCAGTGACTTGAAGGATGCACTGGCTGAGCAGGGATCACTCAAAATTAGTAGGCATTCTTGAAGAGTATTGTATATTTGAAATTATTTCATTTTTAAGGGCCTTGACACTTTTTATCCAAACTGAAATGAAATGTTTTGCTTTCTTTGGGTGTGGTGAAGCCCTTCATGTCTTTAGCTTAAGACAAGGAGAAAGTACACAAGAAAAAAAGAAAAAGGAGAAAACTGCATAAAAGTGTACAAACACTCCTCTGCCAAGACAGCTCCTCAGCCAAACCCAAACCCTATCTCTGATGTCCTCAGGGCAGCTCTTCTTTTCAGAGAAAACACAGGGAGATTAAAGAAGCTGGACAAAAACTCCACACTTTTGGAGGTCTGGCAGTGAAACATCCTGGGCCTGTCTCAGCATTCCCACTTCCCTCCTTCTTGCCTTCTTATTCAGATACTTACTTGTACCTATACCTGCTTATCCCTGAGCTACTGTACAGAGATGTGCTTCCCTCTGCATGAATATTTCCAGAAGAAGAAGCAGCAGCTGCTCTTGGCAGGTGTGAATACTGTTTATCACATCCCCTTCTTTCCCCCCTCAGAGCACACACACCAGCACAGAGTGATATTCTTGCACATTAAATTACTGCTATTGAAATCAGATTCTGTCTTACACGACACTGACAGTGCTGTGTTTTATTGCTAAATGCTACAAGTAATTCCTCACACTCTCAATGATTTATCATGTAGCTCATCTACTCAGGGATTTCCTCCATCATGTAATATCACTCGAATTTTGCCTGAGGAACAACTGCCAGGGAGGACCTGCTGTTATACCTCGCTTCCTTCTTCTGGAACATATTAGCATAGCATAAGTAAACGCCACGGAGCAGTTTGACATATTGTGTAAGTACTGATTTTATGTTAAACTGATAATAGATGCTTGTTGGGAAGCTGTAAATTTTCAGAAACTGTCTTAGTCTGCTGATACATTTTAAAATAGAAAGATGTAAAAGCAGCTGGTGTGTCTGTATCCACTATAATCCATCCACATTTCTGTATCTTTGCCTCTCATCGAGCATACACAGAAGTTCAGACTGCAGGGAGCGAGCTTTCCATTTATACTGTTATGCTATAAACATCTTTCCTTTGACAACAGACAGGGGGTCTGTAGTGGCATATATAACATCAAACAGATCCAGAATGTAGCCACCCTCGGCTCCCCAGGGCTCGCACGTTAGAAATGCCCAGTAACAGCACACATGACTTGCTGAATCATGGACATATTCATACTCCCTGGGACAGAGGTTGCTCCCAAAGGAGAGCACTAATTGCTTAGTTTGTTAATGTAAGAATATAATAATAACTGGCCTGGTCCAGGCCCAACTAGCCCCAAGACCTGTTTCCCAAGGTGCCCAGCCACAGATACACAGGGGAAAGTCATAATAAGCACAGGCTGATATTTAGTCAAGCACCTCTCTGGCAGTCAGTGCCTTGGAGAGTACCTGAGCTGAAGGTCGTACAGAGACTGACCTGTTTAATGAGTGCCCATGGACCTTCCTTAATTTAGCTAATTACTTCCAGAATCCATTTGCATTTTTGCTTCTGCAGCTTCTCTCAGCAACAAATGCCTTCTTCAGTTATGGGCTGTGTGAAAAAATGCCTTCTCTTCTGTTTGTTTTTAAATTGCTGCTTGATGCCTTGGCATTGAAGTCCCGTTCATTTCTGGAGGATCAGAATCAGAGAACAGCCCTTCCTCATGCCCTTTCTCTAACCCTGTAATAACTTCATCCTGGTTTAGCACATGCTTTTCCCTTTTGCCTCTTTCCGAAGCCGATCGCGGTCTATTTGGTCTTTCCTCTTGTGCAGGCTGTTCTCTGATCAAACTTTCTCATACCTCTTTCAGCTCTGCTTTTCATGAGACGAGGAAAGGACCAGCCCTGTGTGCAGTCTTCAGAATATGTCTGCACCAGACACTTATACAGATGGTTAAAAGTGTTTTCAGTCTGGCTCTCAATTCTTCTCCCTAATAATTCCTAACAGCCTGCTTGCCCTTTCGACCGCTGCTGAGCCATGAGCTTACAGAAGCAGCTCCAAGATTTACTCCTTGTCTGGTAACAGCTAGTTCAGAGCCAAGAACAGTATATGCATGGCTGAAATTTATTTTTTTTCTCATATTCCTTATACTGCACATACCAGTGCTCAATTCTGCCCAGTGTGTACCAGGACCTTCTGCAGTCATTCACAGTCAGATTTAGATTTGGCTATATTAAGTATTTTTGCATTACTAAAAGGCTTTGCCACCTAGCCCCCTTTTCAAGCTTCCTTCTGAGAAAATGGTGACATGCCAGCATAGTTAGTATTTCCCTACTATGAAAAACTCAATCATTAGTCCTTCCTTATTTCCAATCCTCTAACCAGTTATTAATCCATATGAGGCCAAAACCTACTTCGAAACGACAACTCCAAATGACAACTTCATGTCTCTAAGAACCTTTGCAGGTGAAACTTGTTGAAAGATTCCTGGAAACCCTCATACACTATATCAACTGAATCGCCTTTAAACTCACAGATTTGTAAGTCATGACTTGCCTGACACGATCTGCGTAGACTATTCCTCAATAAATCACATTTTTTCCCTGTGTCTAGTAAATCTATACTTCATAAAAGTTTTTGTGAGTTTGCTTGGTACGAAAGTGTGAGTTTGCTCAATGCAAAAGCCAGGACTAATTCTCTTTATTTCCCACATCTCTCTTGTAGTCCTGATTAACAAAAAAACCCCCCCAAAAACCAAAAACCAAACCAAACCAAACCAAAAAGATAATTTTTCTGATATCTAGAGCCTAAACTATGCCAATTCTCAGAATAAACCAAAGCCTTTAACCCCTTTACCATTCTTTGAAATCATTTGTTGTGTAATGGTTTGTTCCGTGTGCTAGTCCACTGTTCTTTCCAGCTAAGACAGGTATTTTCTGGATAGGTACCCCCTAAAGAACAACAAAGTCTCAGGTTTCTCCTTCCCTTCTCTGTGACAAGGAAATCAAAGTTCTGCCTGTTTCAGGGGGGGCAAAGGATTTGAACTTCCCTCCAGAAGCAGCCGCTGCTCTTTTGTGCCTTCCTGTAGAAGATGTGGTACCATCTTTCCAGATACCCGTTTTCGTTGGGATTCACCTTCTCCAACACTCATTCAGCTTTCTTGACATGACTTTGTCTTCCCCATGTGATGCTTTTATAGCTTGTTCACTTCTGAATCTCCCCAAATCTGGTAAATGTCTTACTTCTGATGCCTTTGAAGTTTTACACGTTTATCAAATTGCTTCTCACGACCTTCTCTATTATTTTTTCTCGGACTGCCTTGACAGGGTTTTTCACTTCACTTGCTAAAGTTATTGCTGCTGGTTATGGAATCATTATCCTTTCCTCTCCCTGGCTCGGGACTTGTTTGATTATTTATTATCTCACAGCACTGGTGCATGCCATGGCGCATGGACAGATTCTCCCCCTCACTCCATGAGGATCCTGGCATCTGACCTGGGAGTGGTTTCCTGCTCCTGGGAGTCCATCACTCAGTGTTACAACTCCTTCCATGCTTCTCTAGCTCCAGCCTTCAGGCTGTGTGTTTACATTATCCTTCTCAACAAGTGCTGACACATTAAAATTAAAACACATCAGCACTAGTTAAGCTGAATACACAATCTCATGATCATGACAAAGTCAAGATTTGTCTTGTAATCCTTCTTTGTAGTGATTTGTAAGGAAAAGTCCCTTCGGTGCTGACTCCAGCATTAACATTACAGACTAAATGTAGTCAGACAAGTCAGTCTGTTGTTTGTCCCCTTCTCTAAAACAAATAGTTTCTAAAGGATACTTGTCTATGTATTCGTTAGTGAAAATCCCCAATCCCCTAACAAATATTCAAAATGTGCTGTTACCCTATTGCAGTGACTCTTACTGTTTTGGAACAGTCTGATTTAATATGTGAAACACAAAGGAAATTGCTTTTTCATGGGGTTTCGATGCTCCTGAAACACAGCCTGGCTGAAATTAAGCTAACAGATTAAATGAGTTCACTCAATCAGCTGAATGAGTCTCACTCTCCCACAGGACTCAAAAGGAACTCAAACTTTTCTCCGATAGATCCATCACAGCCCAAGGGATCTTTTAACAAGATATTTGATTGAATCTTAAAGGAAGTGTATTGTTTTCTTCAGTTTACCATCAAAGTTGCTTGAAGATGCTATCATTGGAGTCTTCTCAGGAACAGCATCTCAATAGGTCACTGAATTTGCCAGTGTATGGTAATGAAATGAAAAAAAAAAAGAATTCTGATAGATTCAGTCTCAAAACTGATCTCCATAATACCTGGACTTATAGAGCATATTTGGGCAATCTTGCTGTTGAAGGAATAGGTCAGAGTTTCTTCTAATGGAGTGCTAAGGTGCCATCAAAACCTGGCAACTGGAGGACGGGTAACAATAATCTGATTCAGCGAGTCAGAATACCATCACTCTGAATGTTTATTATGCTTTATGTGGGAGGAAAATTGAATGAAATTCCATGAAAACAAATAAAATGAGGAAATGCTCGGCAAGGAGTTACTTTGACACTTTCAATAATGCTTTCCCTTAAGAGAGGCCACCTGGCTGCTTCTCTCCTAGGGTGACCTGGAGTGACAACGAGATGCCACACAGGCTCTAGAGCCACAGAGAAAGGTAAACTCTTCCAAAGCAGAGTCCAGACCTGCTTCCTTTGGATCCCCTCCCCAGAATAAGGAGTTTCTTGGACCCAAGCAAGAGGAAGCAGCACTTAGAGGGATCTCCTGCCTTTCTCAGGGGCTCAGCCTTCTGGAATGGACTCCACATTAGGGACAGGAGATATTTTGGCAAGCCCTTTTCAATCACTGTGTTCCTGAGTGAATGGGGAGCAGGTCTTTTCTTTAAGCATATTTGTTGGGCAAGATGTTTTTCTCTTTCACCTGTGAATCTGATCTCTGTGGAGAAAAGGGCAAACCTCCATCTTCTCTTCAGCCACAGCCACTTTAATTCCACATCTTCCTCAGGAGTTTCTAAGTCAGAGGGATGTACCTCCCTTCCCTCAAACCAGGCTCTCTCATCTGAGCCCTCAAAACAGAGGGAACAATCAGCAATAACAGGCTGTGGTTGTGGCCATGATTCCTGTCCCCTCACAGCCACCAAAAATCAACCAACCCTTCCTGTTGAAGTTATGGCATGAAGGATGATAAGAACAAAGTACTTTAGGGACCAGAAAGTTAGCAAGGAACCAAAAACCTGGGATTGTGGCCTCAGTATAAGACCAGGCCAGGCATGGAGGCTTTGGGATCCTATTTTAGGACATTTTCTAGGTTCAGTCATAGTAATGGGAAGAGAAACCAGCTCAGAGACTTATTCTCTTCCCTAACCAGGGCTCAAAATCAGTCTGGAAGTGGAGAGGGAGCGGGTGTCAGGACCTCCCTCTGGTCTGGTACTCTTCTTTTCTTGTAAAAATGGAAGTTGATTTTTGCCAGCAGGGAACCCGAAAACAGCATCTAAGAAATTGTTCAGTGTAAACACCAGCAAATTCATTATTCATAGTTGTTTAATGGAAGTTTTATGTTAACAAATCTTTTTTTCCCTGGATAGCTCGTAAGATATTTGCCGCCTTTTTCTCTCTTTTTGTTTCTTCGATTCATGGGGCCGCATTCATTGCAGGTAAAGCTTTCAAAAAACAAAGATCAAGAGTGAGACAGTGAATTTCAGTATTCACTGGCTACAAGATGCCTTGTACTTCATCTGATTCAGCTCCATTATTCATTGCCTGGAATTTTTCAGGAGAAGTATGTTTAAAATGTCACTTACAATATGAAAATTGGTTTCAATACAATTTAGTCTGAACATTTATGGTGCTCACAGTGTTCCCATCTGTGCTTATGAAAGTTTTCCTTCCATAAATAGGTGCATTTTGTCCTTTGTCTTCAGTGAGAGTCTCACGACTTTTATTACGTCTGTGTTCTCAGAGGTCATTATGAATAGCATCTTGTTGAGGCTGCAGTCGGAGATAAGAGGTTTATACACGGCATCCCGAAGTCAGGGCCAGCCATGGTGATTTCTAACAGTTTCAGGATTTTATTCTGTATTTTTAGTGAGCTGACTCTTTGTCAGAATGACTTCTCCAGGCCTGACATTTCCTCTGCTTAGTTTTGCTATTAGAGCAGAGTACACACATCAGCCAGGCCCGACAAGACAGGTTTCATCAACTTCCAGCTCCTTCTTTGTCCTCACAAAGCTATTAACAGCCACTTCATTTTAAAGTTGGCCGAGTTGTTGATTTTCAAGACTTTGTGGACATTGAGGGATCTACTTGCAGGCTTGAAATTAACCCTAGACAACACTATTTAGGTAATTAGAGTTACATTGGGCTCATTGGAGTTACACGCTCGAGTACCAATTAAGGGCTTCTTTCTTTTGAACACAGTGATATAAATACTAAAAATCCATAATATGAGTGAGGAAAATTAGCTGTTTTCTTCCAAAAAATGTAGTCCCACTGCTTTTCTCTACTCCCTTTAAAAAGACACATTCCTGTCGGTGGTGTGTGTTGTATTTAATATGCCTGTGAAGCCCAGCATAACAAACCACCAAGATTAATAACCTTCAACCGATAAAGAAACCCGCTGTTGAAAGGAGGTGCTGTAATCACAGCTGCCCATGGCTCTGCAGCACTCTGCAGGCAGCCAGGAGGTCTGGAGGAACAGATCCAGGCTGAGTCCCAGCTGGCAGCCCTGCCACACCAAAGAGGAGACAAGGAGGGATGAGGGACCCAGCAGGGTCTCGCCTGCCCTTCATCCGCTTCAATTTTCCCAGTGCCCCACTGCTTATGTCAGATTTGCATACTTTTTTATCTAGCTGCCCAATTATTTTCATCATCAAAATTATATTCAGAAACCCAGGACACGGAGTGGGAAAAAAGGGCAGTGACAGTGGGAGCACAAGCGGAGGAAGGGCTGTACCACCACAGAGCTTCTGCCAAAGCCTCAGTTACCTTTAGCTGCCTGCACAAAGAGACGGGTTCAACCTCCACACAGCTTCACTGGCACTTCAGACAGAGCAGGATGGACAAATGAGAAAGGGCACCGCTTTCCAGAGGGGTCCTCCTGCTCTGTTGTCTGCAGCGATGGTCGGGGATGGGCTGCTGCCACTTTCCTCTTGCTGCCAAGACTGACAGCTCCATCACCACCTCCAGTTAGTGAGATAGGAACTGGGGACTAGCTGGATTAGAAGCCTGGTTTTGCGTGTCTGCAGCCCAAGTCTGATCTATTGATTTTAAATATGAGCAATAATTATTGTAGCAAGCAGGGCAGACACGCTGCTGTTCCTGTCCAGAAAATGTCTAAACAGTCAGGAACACCTTTTTGCCCAAGCCTTCTGCAGCTCTTGTTTCGGGGAGCCTGCTCTCCTGGGGAACTTTCAGGCACATTGAGGTCTCCTAAATAATGTGAAAGTTATAATAACTGTTGCGATTATCTCCATTGAACAGCTGATTTGCTAATGGCCCTCCTGCAGAATAGCTAGATAGAAACTGGAGTTAACTTATAAAAATAGAAGCTTAAGGTGTGAGCTGAGCCTGTCTGGTCACTCACTGACCCTGCTATCTCCTGTCTCTATTGCAACACTCTTTCTGCTTGGGGATGCTGAGACCAGACACTGCAAAGCCTGGGGGCAACCTCACAGATGCATTTTGGGGTACTGAAGAAGAGCTTGCCACCACTGAATGGTGACCTCAAAATGGGCAGTGTGTCTGTGCCTCTGCCATGGTGCAGAGGCTTGACAAGCTCACTGAGGTGCCTGTATACACCAGATTTTCAGCAGCTGCATGTAGGTATTTTTCTCATGCCACTAATGAGAGCTGCAATGCAACAGACACCCTGAAGCTGGGTGATGAAGTTCAGCAAGTGAGGGGAAACGCTGACATCGTTCAGGAATTGATTGGTGTCTGCCAATACGTGCCAGCACTGGCTGGGGTTTGATTGAATAACTGAGAAAACACGTTGAAAATGTGACAGCCAGTGGACGTGTTCTTCTTGAGGGCTTCGAATTGAACAGAGCTTGCACAGATGGGGCACGGACCCCAACCGGCAGGAGCACTGCTTGTGTCGCTTCGCTAGGAAGGGTTTTGTTATCCAAAATATGGTTTTATAGTCGTCAGGAGGCTCTTTGTGCTAAAGACCTAGATTTCTCCAGAGCTCTAAACCTGATTGTCTGCCTCATCAGCACGATGCTTGTGCGTGCACTAAATCGACATCTCTTACCAATGAGAGCAGGAGGAAATCAATGCCTCCCTGCAACCTTGGTTAGCTGGTGCAGGAAAAGGCTCTTCAAAATTTTGAAAACGAAATAAAAAAATGGGGCTTGGAAGGAAAGAGTGAATTCATGAATCACAGAAAGCTGTCCAAAGCCCAGGATTAGGCAGTGAACTGTCTTCCTTCACAGGCATTACATTTTGTCTGTACTACATCAGTTTGTCTACAGGGGAAAGACTGTCTTTCTGTGATGATGTTTAATGGCCTTTCACTTGTGATAAAAGCAATAAAAAACTTTTTTTCTCTTAGTAAGTGGGGCCACTCTCTTCTGAAGCAGTTAGGAGGTAATAATAGGGTAATAAATTAGTGGATCTATACTGCAATGTCATCAATTCTGGGCTTATATGAGTGAATTTTTGAAGAAATTATGGTAGAAAAGACCTCTGTGGCTATTTAGTAATCCTCTTGCTGAATTTATAATTGGAAATGTTTAAATTCAAAAGTACAGTTGGGCTTGTGAAGGAACTGCAGTTCATCCCTTCTGATGAAGGGCCAGTGATGTCCTGAGCCAGGGCCAGGTGTGAGTGCAGCCCTGGCCTGGCTGCAGCTGTATTCCCAAAATAAATGTATTGGGGGAGAGATCTCCCTGCCCTGACATGAGCTAAAAAAGGAGCATTCTACCCTTATCCTGATGAAGTCATCTCTGCTGGAGTGCATAATTACCACTGAATTTTTAAACAGCTGTAACGCATAATATTAATGCCTGAAGAGAACAGTAAAAGAGCATTTCCAGGGAAACAAACCACCACGTTTTCCTGCTCCCTGCCACAATGGGCTGAGATAAAACTAAAGCTGCTTGAGAGCTAACAGGGTTTAGAAACCAGTCAAAACTGAGAAAAACAACATTTACGAATGGATGGGATCATATGATGGAGTAAAACTGTAGAGAAAGTCAAGTTTTAGCCTCTGTTCCTATCTCACATTCCCAGCACATCCCTACCACTTCATCACTCTAAATCTGGCACGTTGGAGAAAGAAGTCAGAGCATAGGAGGCATGCAAGAGTTGCCAGAGCTAGGGTAAGAAAACAAAATACGCAGCAGAAACAACCGTGGGAGTCGGGTTCCACACACACACACATCAGAGATGGTCAGGTTTAATCACTGAGCCATGTGGTGCTCCAGCGAGGGCACCTCTGCTTTGGGAAGTGAATAGGAAGAAGAGGGAAACAGAAAGCAGAGGTAGGCTCAGCTCTGCCTCAGAGCTTTATTTATGAAGGCATGTGAAGCCCCCATGCAGAACAGATCCCCTCTTGGCACCTGTGGAGCAGTACAGGGTGATCCTGGGCAGAGGAAAAGGTTTGTGTCAGATGCTGGAGTGAGGGGATGGACCAACTGAGGTGCTGCACTGCCCTGTTGATCCCAGTACCTGCAGTCTCCAAGCCAAGCAGAACCTGCTGGAAGTGCTAGTTTTTAACCAGGCCATCCTGCTGAACCAGAAACCACAGATTCTTTCTTTCCTTTGTTCAGCTCTGGCTCAGGATCAATGAAGACCTCAAAACCCCATGGTTCAAGTTCAGTTCCAGTTCAGTTGGTGGAGGAATGCATCAGAGAGGAAAAATTTCAGACTGGTGTTTGGTTCAGGTTTAGTAAAACTTTTTGAGCTTTTTGCTCTGAAATTCGTGTTTTAATAGCTCTGGTGAGAAGAAAAGAAAAGAAAAAAATAAACATAACCTGGATACTGCAACATAATGACACAAATTGCAGCTAGATGCATTCTGATCTGAGTGTCAGTGATTATAACTGCAGTGGAGAACTTCGAGCAGGGTAGTTTGATAAACTGCACAATAGGACAGTAGGCAAGGTGATGGAGCTGTTAGCAGCAAGAGATCATAAATCCTTTTTTTTGGAAATGAGAACTGACTGGCAACTCTCTCTAGTGTATTACAGGTTATTTCATCTGCTTCTCCCTACAGACATGACTGAGCAAAGACCAAGTCAAATAAATGATTAAAAGTTAGCTGCTGCAAAGTGTGATGTTCCACTGCCTGAAAGCCAGGGCTGAATCCCACCCAGGCCATGGTAGGTGTGCTCCTTGCAGCGTGTGGGGAGAGCCACACAAGAATAACATTTCATGGGGTTATGAAGCTTTGTGGAGCTCATTATTCTGTTTCCAGCAGCAGTTGTAAGAGGGTGGCTAAGTTAAAACACAGGCCAGGCACATAGAGTCCTTTGCCCCGGCTGTCTCCGGCATCAAAACAGAGAAATTCTTCAGGGGCTCCAGAACCACAGCCTTGGCACTGCTGGTGTGTTGTTCCACCACCTGAGGCAGGGGTCTCAGGACCTGCATGGGAAATCAGAGGCACTTGCAAGGCAGGTCATGATGGCTCAAGCACAGTTTCATGTCTGTGTGTCCAAGTGACATCTCCACAGTCAGCTCAATCAGCAGAGATTGCACCCCCAGCTCTCTGCATCTAAAATGTGCCCCCAGAATGGGAACCCAAAGAACCGTAATTTAAGTAATTTGATAACGTCCTGGGAGCAGAGATAAATCTTTCTCCCTTACAGGTTCCTGCCCAAGTAATTGTGTAGATCCAGACTCCTGAATGGCATTTCATCTCCTGCATCCTCAGTGGTCTGTCAGGATTTCAGGAAGGGAGAATAAACACATCTCAGTTTACTCCACACCTGAGAGCTGTGCGGCATCGATCTAGGGACACCTAATGTGCAAGGAGGACCTGAAACACATTCTTCCATTTCCTGTATTGATCAGTTTAACCTGTAAAATATTGCACAAAGCAAAGGTTGGGAAGTGACAACACTTTTCCCACTTTCCATTTTGCCAAAAAGAAACAGCCATAGTGACCATCCTTTTTGGAGAAAAATGGAATGGTTTGATTTGGAAGGGACTTAAAAGACCATCTTGCTCCAAGCCCCTGCCTTGGACAGGGCCATCTTCCACTAGAGCAGGTTGCTCCGGCTTTGTAGGAAGTCTGATAAGGACAGTGTGTGCTACAAGTGCAGCAGCACGGCATCGCTGCTAGCAGGGTTTGGACACTGCCATGGGCTTTTGTTAGGCTGGGGCATAAACAGGGTGGTAAAAGATTTGGTGCTGTCTGGGTCTGTTCTGGGTCACACAGAGTGCCAGGTCCCCAGAACCTGAAGGTCCGTGCGCAAACTGTTTCTAGCATTTTAATCCCACAGTCTGAGTAAGGGTTTTTGCATCTCAGTTCTGGAGTCAGGCAGCTCTGTCTCACCTCAGCCTCACTTCAGGCACCCTTAAGAATGCTACCCTGCACTGAGCTTGTTCTGTAAAAATTGTAAATGGAGATAGAAATTGCTCATATTATGCATTTATGTAGCTGTTGTAAACAGGCTTCCATTTTGACCACAAAATATGTCCTCGATTAAACAGAAGAAGATTACTTTCCCTCTTTTTTTTTCTCTTTTTTTTTTTTTTGGATGTGGAAACAAACTCACTACCTGCAGCAAATTCAAAGCCAGCCACAGAAGAGTAGCCTTTGTTTGAACCATGCCATGACTGACTTGCCAATTATCTTTCTTCTCTGCCTTCTTGCAAAACATCCATTTATTTTCCCTGTGCACAAAGCAGCTGTGTACTTGAGGCTACGAGTTCTTAGCAATGGCTTTCTGAATCATAACTCACATTTTAACACTGTGCCCAGCCCGTGGCTTAGGAGTGGAAGGCAGGAGATGGAGGCAGTCTGCATGGCCTTGTTAACCTGTTGTGATTGAGTGAGATGGGAAGAGTTACTGAGCTCTTACCTCTGACCCAGGGCTGCTTGAGCAGAATTGACCTGTCAGACAGAGCAGAGGAGCCCTGCCTGCTCCCAGGCTGGGGAGACACACTACAAAGCTGAGCTTTGAGAAGAAGGACTTAACGAAAATAGGAACTCAATGTAGTTGAAAGAAATGGAACCTGAGTTTAATTGATGTCCAGAAAGGTCACTTCTGAAAGAATGTCCTGGGGTTTCCACTTGTGTCAGATGATTGTAGTCCCAAGTCTCTTAAAAAACTTTAAGAAACTTGGATTATCTGAAGCTGGGGGAGGGAGATTTTTTCAAGTGCCAAGATTCACAGGTTAACAACTATGGCCTTTTGGGGAGCATGACTTTTTAAAAAAAATTAAGACAGCGATAGTCCTTTTTTTCCCTGCTATGCATGGGACAGGGAAGTGAGGCATCCTCAACGCTGTTCAAAGACCTCAGACAGAAGCTTCACCTTTCCCTAGAGGCAGTTTTAAATACTGGAGAAGAATCAAACTTCTTGCAAAGGTTTAGAGGAAGGGGAGGAACACGGAAATCCTGTGCTGAACATTTGCTGTGCTGGAGACATTAACAACCGAAATGTGGTAGATAAATGTGAGTAAAATGCACCAAGTAACATGTGGAGTAGAAAGCGTTTACTACGAGGTTTAAGTGCTTGCAGAGTGTCTTTTTGTTGTTCTGTTTACACGGAGCACTTTGCATACAGAACATCAATCTCTCGCAGAGCCAGCACATTACTGTGATAGAAATAGTAAATTAGCAACAATAGGCATCTGGTAGGGGGGCTGTCAGCAAAGGGGCTT
This sequence comes from Oreocharis arfaki, assembly GCA_013398015.1. Lineage (NCBI taxonomy): Eukaryota > Metazoa > Chordata > Aves > Passeriformes > Paramythiidae > Oreocharis > Oreocharis arfaki. The sequence goes on along the minus strand of VZRR01001902.1, from coordinate 276,218 downwards.
TACCTTTATCACACAAAATGAATGAGGAAAACCCATTTTATACCATTATGTCTTTGTCAGCCCACATGACAGGAAGGCAGTTACCCCTGCTGCTCGGTGCCTTTGACAGCACTGCACAAAGGCATGCAGAGCAGAGCCAGCTACCACGGGCATTTAATAGCCTGAATGCTTTATTTCAAAGGGGAGCTGCATTCATCTCCTCTGGCTGGCAGCCCTGCCCCAAAACCTGAGCAGATGGAAGGGCTGGAGGGCAAGAAAGCTCCAGAGGTCACATTGACACTATTTTGGACCCAGGTAACAGCATCTCTTTGGAAACTTTTGAAACCACTGGGACGTGTTGTACCTTGGATGTTTCTGAAGGCAGATGTTGGAGCAACAGCAGGCAGAAAACAAAGAAATGTCATAGATCATGGAATCATAGAATGGCCTGGCTTTGGAAAGGACCTTAAAGCTCATTCAGTTCCACCCCCCCTGCCGTGGGCACATCTTCCACTGGACCAGGTTGCTCAGAGCCCCACCCAACCTTGCCTTGATAGACAGGCAAGTCAGAGTTTTTTTCTGTGTTTCAAGGGACAAAAATAAACTGTTCCAGCTTTCACTAGAAATGTGGCAGGAGGTAAGGGTAACCCAGCTGAAGCTCAAGCCAGAGAGGTCAGGACACATCTAGGCTTGCCAGTCTGTGCCTTCAGTACATCTCCATGTTTGCACTGCCATGAAAACTTGCCTCATCTCCAGGCTGCACACAAATATTTAAGTGCTAGTCTTGGGTGAGCTCCTGGGCTTCCAGATCTGACCTCACACTTCTGCCACACAGGGACTCACGGCACATTGATACCAGCCAACCTGGACGCCAGGTTTGCTTTATTTTTATATCACTTAGGTTATGTGTGTAGGTATTTCTGGGCTGATACTAGAAGAGCAAAGTGTGTGATCTAAATTAACCTCCTATTTAGTCTTCCTGAAATTGCCTCTAAGAGATAATTTGGGCCAATAATGAAATTTTCCTCTTCTTGTTATGCAGCCTTCTTGTTTCACATAGTACAGGGGCTTTTGCCTAGTTATGTTTCAGTATTTTAGATACTTAACTAAGATGTGGGAGATCTTTGGCAGTTTCAATGCACTTCTGACAGGAGAAATTGTTACACAACCTGTTAAATGCTAAAGTTTATAGAAAACTACAGACACAGTACATTGTATTCAAGTTATCCAGATGTTACTAATTTTTCCATTTCTCAAGGTTTGTGTTACTCCAGTTTACTTTACCAGAGGCTAGACAGTTATAAAAAATCTCATACACAGGTTTGAAGTCTTATGACAATATAAGAACAGAACTAAATTTCTACTATCTCACCAAGATTACAGTTCACAGGTCACAAAGGGTTGCTAAGGAAGCAGAGTTCGAGCTTTGTGAGTAAGACAAAACGAGAATTTTCAGCTTTCACTCCTCAGTTGTCTTGCTTGCCTGAAAAGAATTGGAATTGCTATTGTAATGAGCCTTAAAAAATAATTAACTGTGCTCGGTTACTTTGAGTACAGAGACAAAAAACCAATGAGATGTGCTAATCCAGTGCCTGTGCCTAAGAAATAGGACTGGGATGTGTTTTATCTGTGCCCATAGCCAGGATTCAGTGCTCCAGCGAGCAGCTTTGGAAGCCAGGCAGCTCCAGAGAGGATGGGTGTAAGTGGCGGTCTTGTGCATTTGCTGATAGACGATGGCAAAGTCATCCCTCAGCATGGAGTCTTCAGGCCCTGAATATTCCCTGGAGGTGGGCACCAAACCCAGGAACAGTGTTTATCATTAAAAAATATAATAATATAGGGTTTATTTGAAAAAAGCCCTACACCCACTTTTTAAACCTCATTAGGATCATTAAATGGTAAGGAGTAAACATATACTTTGTCGATTTTGACTATTGAGATTGGGACACTTTGGACATGAATTATTATATTTATGTTTGATCCGTATCCAAGTCCAGGGCATACCATTACCACTGCCTGGAGTGCATTCATGAAATTTGGGACGTTTTTGAAGAATGATGTAAGCTTCGAAAATGAAATTTTCCTGCTACAACTGCAAGGATTTAATCTAAATTGTGATGCTAAGGAGTCTCTGGTCATTGCTAATCAGAAAGGCATTGGAATGGAAAACCTAATCTTCACAGTGAGAAAAGGCACATTTAGACATAGTTTTGTTTTTCAAAGCACTCAGAAGCATTTTGTTTGTTGCAACATGAAACAAAAATCGTGAAGCTGAAAAGTAACTTCAAATTTTAGCATTTACCTTTAATATTTAGTTCTACATTGCCTTTTTTTTTGCATTTCCACAGATACAAAAATCCTTGTAACAGCAAAGATTATGATGGCAGTAATACAAGTGATATATATAAAAGTCACTTTGTTTTTCTCTTTCTGGAAATAAAGGATTCATTTAATGGTCAACACCTCTCTGCTATTGAGATAGGGAAAAAAACTATCAATGAGTATTAGCAAAACTGTCCCATTTGACAGCAATAAAGCTGTCTCACAGCTCACTTGGGAAAGCTTTAATCTGAAGATTTCTGACTCATTAACGTGCAGATTATTGATATTATAGCCTTGTTACAGCTCGCTGCAGGAGAGTATCTGCACCAGGATCTCTCACTTGGCCACACATTGAGTTCTCTTCAGTTCTGCCCAGGTTCTCCCAACAGACCCTTTGTGCCCGGGTGCCCTCCAGCACCTCATTAACAACACATCTTATACCCAGCACAGTTTGTTCTCTGTCTCCTCCCAAGGAGGACATGTGGGTGCAGTGAAGTGTTCTGTGATGGGGGGACTTACTTCACATTTTTTAGATAAAACTGTATGACCTTATGGTGGAGGAAAAAAGAAGCGAGCTGAAGTGCATTATATCATGATCCACCAAAAAAACCCAGTCCACGTTCAACATCAGACTCTTTCGAATTGTGTAGAAAATTTCCACAGCTATTATCATCATTTTTTTTTTCTGATACTTAAAAGAAACCATCCCAAGCTGTTGGGTCTTTTTTGTTTGGTTGGGGTTTTCCAATGTCGCTAAAACCTCTTGGGGAAGAGACCTGGACTTCTTATTCTTATTTGTTCACAGTGCTCAGAAGAAACATTTGCAAGATAAAAGGCACAGCTCCTACCCAGAAGAATAGGGACCATATTCTGGAAAATGAAGGTCATATAGCTAATTTTACGTGAGTGATGGAAAATCATGGGCCTCTATCTTTAAAAACCAATATTTCCTTAGGATAGTGATCTTTCCCTTACCCCCAGAACAAGGAAACCAAGAAGAGCCAGGGTGTAATCCTGCTCCATCCCCATCTTTCCATGTCCTTCCTGGGAGGACCACCATGCACTGGGGGAAAAATGAACCCAGGACCATGTAGCAAGCCAAGGAGCAGCCTCTGAGGTCTGTTCATGTTTCCAGATTGGCGCAGAAAGAAAACTTTTCAAGTTTTCAGCACCTTTTTGTTTGGGGTCTGCCCCCCAGCTGTGCCCAAATGGCTCTGCTTACGAGGCATGCCTGCTGCATTTTCTGTTATTTAATTTTTTCAATTGTTCTGATCGTTTCCCAACTACCTTTTTCAGAAGCCTTATGTTGATTCCTTAGAGAAGCTGTTTTATTAGCTTCCTCAAAATTTATACATGAAATCTGACAAAATGCCAGTTAAATACTTTCCCTCAACCTACTGGGGATAATATATTTTCAAAGAGTTGGAAATTACAAGTGTTTGAACAAGCTGCATTCATTTTTCAGACTATCAGACACTGTTGAGACACAACTGCTCTCTTACTTAAAGATACCATTCCCTCCTTAAGACTGGGTGCCACAGAAACATGGTGTGTTATTAGCTCCTTTTATGTTCTCCTGCACTGGGAAGATGCTTGAAGTGGGAGCAAGAGTTTACTGAAAGAAGTAGGTATTTGTATTTTAAATTCCCAGGAGGCAAAATATTAGACGAAAGAAAAATACAGAGTCAGTGAAAGCCAGAAGAAAAGATAAACAGAAGGAGATTAACTAAGGGGGCAAGTAGAAAGTCCTCAACCACCTGGATTTGTTTTAGCACTCAGCACTAAACAGAAATACTGAAATCTTTGTGAAACACCCTTAAAAGATGTTGAAAACTACTCATATCATCATCAAAACATGAGGCCAGATTAATTCCTTCGGCACTCTCAAGGAGATCCTTTCTTCCCTGTCTCTTCAGCTACCTCTCCTCCCCACTTTAGACAACATTATTTTTGTCAACAACACTGTTACCTGCAGCTGCTGAAAAATGGGCCCGAACAGCTCCAACTCTTTCTCCAAAGTAAAACTCCTTGGTTTACTTTCAAAGCAAAAATAATTCAAACTCTGAAGAAATTAAATGCATCCTTTACAAACACAAGCATCCTCCGTAAGAAAATCACATTTCCTTCTTGGGTATGAGTGAAAGGGGTACAGAAATGAAGCAAACTCTCTCAAGGGTGGCCACAGTCAGAGAAAAGCAGGAGAAGCCCATCAAGGGCAGCCAGACAGCTGAAGTGAAGGAATGTAAGGGATGGCCCTGCACTGCCCCAAGGGTACTCCTGCTGGGGGGTTGCCATGGCTGTATCTTGCAGCCTTCCTCAATTCTCTGCACTCATCTCCTTCCACTGCCTAATTAAATTAATTACACAGGCCACAGAAAGCAGCCAGGCTGCCCCTGCTTGAGTCTGTCTGCAGGCATCAGCAATCCTGTGTCCCAGGCACGCCTGGGACATTTTTTGTTTATTTATAAGACATAGGAGGAAGTGTTTGGTCAGATGAAAGCATCACTCAGGCACATGCTGAAGTTTTGACCACCCTTTCTAGTCTTTCTTGGTGGTTTTGGTGGGGAGAAATGTCTGCTTCTCCCATGAGAATTGTCGCAGACTAGATCAGATGTCTAAAACTGGTCAGAGGAATTGTTCCGTGTAAAAATGCCCGTTTCCCTTCGTGGCTTATTGAGGCAGGTCAGAGTGCCTGACTTCAGCAGACACCTACCCTGCAAAGGCTGAAATTTAGCTGCACCACCGTAAGTAAGCAAAACCATAAAAAAACCCACAAAAGGACACAAAAGAGGTTCAATAGAATACTAGGAGCAAAATTGTAATTTCAAGCACACTTAAGCATTGGGATTCAGATTTGAAGCCAAGGGTTTCTGGTTCTTCATGAAACTTGGTGAGAAGCTCATCAGTGCTCATCGAGGGAGCTGGGCCAGCCCATAATGAGTTGCTCCCCCTCCAAAAGTCAGCACTCAGTCATCCACCAAAGGCAGGCTGGCTCAGCAAGAAATGATGGAGCATGACTTTAAAGCATATTTTTTCTCCGATGAACAAACTTGATAGGATGATCTGCGTCCTTCCCCTCACATCACCATGACAGATACACACACTTTTGTGGGTACAATTAAAAATTGATTGAAAGCGCCTCATCACTTTCTTCTTTCTTTATAATAGAGTAGAATTATTTACCCAGACAGGTGTTTTTGTGATAGAGGTCATACCTCCAATCACTGGCTCTCCGTGGCATAAAAATAATCATCATTCATGACATGGTGTGTCACTAGGACTCTCTCCTGCAGATTTCAAGGGATAAAGCAGTTTCATAGCTTTACATTCTGATCACCTCAGTCACTGTAAGTTATTCTCATTATGGGTTGTAGTTTTACTGTTGAAAAGAAATGGTGCCATGTAATAATTGGTTATCTGTTGTGATACCCATGTATTTCTTTTCCAACCATTATCTCTCCCCTCCCCTTCAGTTTAAAGGTTTAATAAATTTGTTACAAAAGTTTTGCCACAATGAAACTTGTCATAAAACCCGTGGAGTGAAGTATCTGAGCAAAAGAAATATGAAAACAGTGAAGTAGCTGGGTTGGGGACTGTTTTCCTCCCTTATTTGAGTCGAACCCCAAACTTGAGTTAAATGATTAGTGGTTTAATACTACCTGAATAATGAATTGTTTCCCCTGCTTAGGAAAATCTTAGGATGCAAAACAAAAGTAAACCTGTGAACACATTGATGTGTAAGCTGTAACTGATTTGTATGTATATTTATGTATGTGAGTATATATATAAAAATATGCATATCAATATATAAATAGAATAATCCATCAGGAATGTAAATCTTAAAAGGGTTTATAATCTGCAAAATACTAATTTCTCAAAAATTCATGCCAAACTCTTCTACTGGTTATACAGGTTACATTCACCTGACCTTCCAAAGAGCTCCTGGAGTCCAGAGGAGTCATTACCAAATTGCTGAATAACGTTAAAGGTCAGCTTCAGGTTCTCAGCACTTCGAATACCACAGCCTTATGTACACTGAACAAACCCACATTTGCAGCAGCTTTTTCTATGGATCACTGGATTGGAGTAAAATATTTCACTGCTGCAAAGTTCATGCCCAGCTGCTTTTTCCCTTATCCATTTTCTCCCACTGAGAATATGGTTTTAGCTTTCCAGACAGATCAGCTTTTTTCCGATGGCGAGCAATATATATGGAAGTCTCTTATTATTTCTCAGTATTGGTTAAATTGGATGCTAAATTTCACCTCTAAAGAAAAAAAAATTACCGAGGAATAGGCTGAGAGACTTCAGGTATTTGATATCTTGAAGTACTTCTCTTTTCCCCAGACTGTTTGCATATTTAAATGAGATTTGCATTAGCTGCAGATAAGAATAACCATTCTTGTCTGTAGTGTATCAGCTCTCTGATGGGTGACAGAGGCAACGTGATGGTTTCTTGGGTAACTTGGTTGTAGATCACTTCAGGATTTCTGATTTTTCACAGAAACCAGTTTTGCAAAACAGGAGGAAGCATTAAAATTCAATTTTTCTGTCTTGCGCTGTCTCCTATCCAACACACCTTCATTTGTTGCACAGTGCATGAGGCAGCTTGCTATGAAAAGAAAGAAACAGGATATCTATCTGCCTAAAAGAAGAGAACAGATTGTTCTACGCACCAAAAGAAAGAGAACATGGGTCCTGCTTCAGTTCCCTGTCACGTGAGGGAGAGAGATCTTGTATGATCACACTAGACCTTCAATTTAAGGTTTTTTTGACTCCCTGTGGTTTGTCACTGTGGTCTGGGAGGCTCCAACAGGTGCCAGCCTTAGGGCCTTGTCCAAAGCCCTTTTGGTTCTTTCAGAAGGTCCCAGTGGAAACGGTGCCAGCTGCCATGAGATCCAAACGCTGACTGAGTCACCCTCTCCCCTTACAGCTCCAAGCCATGGGAAGGACATTTCTGAGGTGGCCCTGGCTCCACAGAGGGGGGGCTTCACTCAGTTTCCATGAATAAAAAGATGTGAGACAGGAAAGACCTAAGCACACACGGGTACAGAGTGAAATCCCATGATTTGGGGGGGGGGTACCATACACCTGTTATTATGGGCATTTATTGTGTGTAGAACTGATTTAAAGGCCATCACAAAGAGCAACTGCTCATCCAGAAAGTTGAGGTAGTTATTAAATCTTTGGAAATTCAGCAGCAGAAGTGGAACACACGGAGGCTTTTGGCCAGAGGCTGCTCTGAGGCACGCTGGTGCTCTGTCATTCATGTCAGTGCAGGAGCTGTGGAGGAACGGGCAGCAGAAGGGGAGCCTGAAGACTCCTCAAGAGCTGACTCTGCTCCTGAGATGTAGAGTTACCTCATCTCTAATGTCAGCACTGTGTGAAGAAGGAAAGTGAGCCGGGAAAGAGAAGAAAGAGCATGACGGAGCAAATGTGGAAGGAATGCGAGTAGATAAAAATCACAGGACCACGGAATGATGGAGGTCAGCTCCTCTTACTTCTACCTCCTTTTCCACATTAAAAAACAAGGTGTTAAAAGAATGGGTGTGTGGACTGAGGGAAAACTTGGTTCACTGAAACAGAGAATGTATTTCTCAGGCCAAACACAGAGCAAAGGTGGAGAGCCTTATTGTGCGGGTCATGCTGTAACTTGCAGTCAGGGAGTGGAGCAGTCAGTTTCTGCTTTTCATTGTGTTTTGGAGACAGCTATATATTGAAAGCCCTGCACTGCACCTCTCTCTTGAGCAAGGTCTGTGTGGATTTTCCCAGAAAGGGGCTAATATCTCCTCTAAAGGACAGCTCCCACCAGTATCTTCCTAACTCCATGCTGAAAAGTTCTGTTAGTCCAAAACTGGGGGGGAATCGTTCACTGTTGAGCCCGCACCACCGCTCCCAGAATTATTTTGGATTCTCTAAGGAGGTTTCAGAGCCAAATATAAACTGGGCTCAGTTCAGCTTAGGCAGTAAATCCGGTGAGGTCACAACTTGGGGAAGGGTGACAGCTGGCTCCATGCTGAGCCACACGTGCTGCTTGTCTCAGGGATGAATTATTGAGCATCTGCTGCGGTGTGACATCCGTCAGGGGAAGGCACGCACGGCTTTATCCGGGCTGCTCCACTCGCGCCTGCCAGGCTCCTCTGAGGGACTCCTGCCTGCAAACCAAGCAGGGCAGGCCCTGCGCTGATTAACAAACAAGGCTTTTAATTGCCACTTCTCTTGAAGTTCTTAGCAGCAAGAGCAGAGATGGAGGCGTCACAGTGATCCCTGTTCAGGGCCTAATTGAAGAGCTGATGGAGGACGGCAGATGAATGCACTGGATTGCTCCTATTCAACAACTTGAGGGCCTCCATAATAACACACCAGGTTCAAGCTCTGATTCTCTTCCAGAGACGGAGGAGCAGAAAAAGGAGCCTCAGTGGCTCTTCTGTTTGTTAGGTAGGCAGCACACTGTAACTCTTAGGGAGCTTCCCACACCTTTCAACTTCAGGCTGAATTTTGTGGTGCTTTTGTCAGTGTTTTCAAGGTGGAAAGAAGGGTTTCAGCTACTGCATTTAAAATTCAGATATGCGTTTTCATGTAGCCTCGGGCCAGAGACTGCAAAGAGTCTGTAAAGTGGTGAATAGGAGATGGAATCTGTGCTCTCTGGTAAAACAGCTCTCTGTTTTCTTCTTTCACTCTTTGTTTTTTATTTAACAAGGCATGAACATTGCCTCGCACTGCAACTGCACGCTAGAGAGCAGGGCTGCAGAGCTTTGAAACCTAAATGCTGTTTCTTTCTACCCTCCCTGGAGTTCTCTCATTGCTATTTATTTTCATTAGTAGAAATGAAAACAAATTAAGGCATGCAACACTCGACAGAGTAAGACTGCAGCAAGCACAACTGCTGGCACCTGGAGTATTTTATAACTCCGGTGGTGTCCCCACATTTGAACAAAGCCCAGCTGACTCAGAAATGTCAGAGGGTGGAGATCCCTTTTTTCTCCAGTCATATCATCATACAAAGCTCTTGATCTCACAGCTCAGCTCCTGTTTTACCCCCAAAGCCAATTCCCTTCCCAGCCCTCCCCAGAGTTCTGTTTGCTTGAATGATCAGGGTTCAGCTTCTCAGCTGGTTCAGCTGGTTTGCTCCATTTGCTTTAATACCTTTGGGTTTGGTTACCAACACACCCAGCTGCATTTGAATAGTAATTCATATTATGACTTATGATAAGCACTTTGTTTCCCTCTTTTGTGTAACCTTCAAACTTACTGGTGCAACTGTGTGCACATTCCTTACTCTTGTTTTCCTACCAAGTTCAATTAGTCTTCCTGGCCAGCTCAGTTCCATTTTTACTTATTTAAGAGGTTCTGCAAACACAGGGCATGCTTTCTTCGGCTACGCAAAACACCCTGACTTTTCCACGTGTCAGCCCAACTTTTACTGCTGTTTTCTTCCAGTTTTGCTAGAATATGTTGCTTCTAGTTTTGTGAGTCTTCCTGATTGCCTGGAGAAGAAACTTAGAGCCCAGCAAGAGCAAAGCCAAGTGTTCTGGATCTCCACTGACAGCATGGCATGAAGGGTATTGCTCCTGAACCACACTGATCACAGAAAAAATGAACCTCTGATTCAGGGCAAACAAACATTTCACAAAATTTCATTGCATAAAATGAAAGTAAGCATTAAAATACAGGCCTGCAAAAATACTGACATAATCGGTAAATCATCTTTCTTCTTCTTCCTGTCTAGTAAGATGGCAAGATGTGTAGATGAATAACTTAGAAAAGGGAATAGAATGTAGGATGGCAGGAAGGTCAGGACAAAAAGCTTAAATGTTTTTTCTTTCAAATTGTTTATCTTACCCCCCAAAAACCACATCCTCTTCTCAAAATTAAAAACAAAAGTATCTTGAAAACTTCCAGCAATCTAGAAGGAAAATTTAGTTTTAAAACTGAGACCGTAAATACCAATTATGTCATATCCTAACATTTCATAAAGTAAAAAAGAAAAAACTACCTTTTGCAAATACCACTTAAAATACTGTTCAAAGTAATGCTTAAAATATTATTCACTTTGAAAACAACAACAAAAAAAAGACTGAAGCAAGTAATTTTTAATTACATTAAAAGGCTCATCAGCCAAGACAAGTTGGTGTAACCTACAGCTTCTCTCAGCTGAAGTGTATTTTCTAGCAAGAAACTCAACCTCATTGGGAAACATTTAATGCAGTATTTTGTTTTGCTGGGGTTAAACACCTGTGGCATTTCTGCAGGGTTGCAGGGCACAGAAGCAGGGTGAGACTGCAATCCCACCGTTACCCAGTGCTGGTGATGCTGAATATTTTGTTGTGCGGTGATGGATCCCAGCCCCACGGTAACTCCGGCTGTGGCTGCCAGATTGCTCAGGGGATTAGCGGGGTTTGATTCCCTCTGAAGAGGGGTCCCTTGGCACAGACAAGGTAATGAGCCTACAATTCTGCCTCCTGCTAGCACAGGACCAAGCCTACAGCAGCGCAGCAAGTGTTATCCTAGGTGCTTGCACTCACTGTGTCACTTCCACCTGCCACTATCTACTAATGGACCAGGCGCTTGTGTGAATCCCTCCTGCACTCTGCCAAGCTCAGGCTTGGTTTTTTGGGAGTAGAGGGAATTCTAAGGCGTCGTGTGGAGCTCTGCATCTTTCCCCTTGCCACACTGCTAGTTTTCATTCCCGGTTTTATTTTCTGCAGAACTTCCCAATGCCTTTTCTTGTTAATTAGGGTGGCATCATGCCAAGTAAAAGGTTTTGGCTATTACTAGAGCTCCTGAGACAGCTTTTGTAGAAAGTTAATACAATTTCCTGCACCCCCTGGGAATGCACAGCCCTAAAATTGGATTGACTCTTCATACTCCTAAATTGATGAGGTCAGCATATTCTTCGAATCGTTTCCCTGCTTGTACAACACACACGGGGTACCAGAGAGATTTACTGTCAGTGAGGACATGATTTTGTGCTGATCTGACTCCTTCTGCTCCCAGAAAGAAAGAAAGTCCCACTCCCTGACCTATCTCTGCAAAGCAGTGAGCAGTTTTGGTGGTCTAACTTCAACAGCTCTTCTTTTACACTCCAGTTTAAATTTTATTATTTTACTGTTACTTTCTTCTGGAATTAAAGATCGTGGCTCTGAGAGGGCATTTCATCTGTCTCCAGGATAGTAAGGGGGCACCCAGATGAACATTCATTTATTCTGCATGCAAACTTTGCAATAACAACACAGGATTTAGACACCAAACTGTTTCTGCTCAGGACTGGAACATTTACTGACAGAAAAAGAGCATGGAATACTACCAAGTCTTCTTGCGTCTTCTGAAGTGTCTATAAGATGTATATTTTGATGAAAATCATTGCAGGTGAAGAGCCATTTGCCAAGTCTGTGACAAATATGTAATCTGGAGCAAAGGGAGAGATGGAATGTATGTCGGTTGGGCTCCCCTCTCCCCACAAAGAATTTTACAATTTCTTCTATTTTGGAACACAATGATGTAGAAAGGAAGAGAAAAAAAGTCTGCCACCTCAAGGAAAAAGTTAAATTAAGCATTTGGAGATATTTTGTTGATTTAAAGTTTTTCAGTCTAACTAGCAGACATTCTACAGACTACTAAAAAAAAAGAAAAAAGAATGAAGCAAACTTATTTTGAAACAGAAAAGTTGAAACATTCCATATAGAATAGTTGAATCAAATTGCCTGATTTCTTCGAAGTTTTCTCATTACTGTTCCAAGCAACTTTGTCTGAACTGACAAATCTCCATGAAATGTGTTGGTTTTGACAAACTGGTAATTTTTGACAGAACCATTCATCTGTGACATTTCCAGCCCTGTGAGCGCAATCTTGCCCTGAAATGCTGCTTCTGATAAGAAAAGCCAATAGTGGTGATCAGTGGCTGGGTTCTCTGATGGTGGATAACCAGTTTCCAGCACCCTGGCAGCAGCACTGCTGCATCTCCTCCCTTCCCGCATGATGCTGGGAATCTCCACTTCCCCCAGGCACCGCTCTGCCCTTTGCTGTTTGAAGCTGCCTCTGCTCTTCCCGGGATGCTCCCGACAAAAGGGCACACACCAGGTGGATTCCTTTGGTCTAGCTCAACTCTGTTATTTTTATCTGGTCATGTCTTCTCCAGGTTCGCTTTTCCCCCTCTCCCTGTGATCCCTGGACAATTGCAAATGGATTGTAGCTGGTTTATGTGTTCACTGCACAATCCCTACTTTTTATTCTCGGCCAATGCTCACAGAAACACACATTGTCCAACTTCAGAGCTGACCTTCCGACCTCTCAACATTCCAGAGATGTTCTAGGCATTCCTTAAGTCCCAGGCTTGATAAAGCATCCGTACTTCAGGAAGTCTTCCTAAAATTGGGGGCTGCTTTGAAGAGGAGGTCATTGTAGCTATGGATAGGCTCATACCCACCTAGAGGTTAAAAAAGTCTTTTTAGAAAAGGATATTTGCCAAGTGTTACAAAGCTGTCTTCATCTTGGTTATGAATGGATGGGAATAAAATTTATGACACCAGTCAGAAAACGGACTCTTCCGTGACCATCCCCAAATTCACATTTTGTCTTAAAAGGGAATTTCACTCATGCTATTCTTCAAAAATCAGATGAAGCCCCACCTACTAACACCTCACAGCAGCATTTTTCAAACTCTTCTATGCAAGTGCCTGGGGCAGATGCATGACCCCATCAAGGGATACAAACAAAAATCCTAAAGTGGAGGCTACCTCATTTTTTATCATGTCAGTGTTTTGCATCTTAACAATGGAGGCAGTAGGGTGCAATCTCCTTTCAAATTCGGTGAGTAAATTGCTTTCTTGTAATAACTAGATTTTCCACTGACAGATGGCAGCTACAAGCTGTCAATCATTTTAAAATCAAAGGGAAGATGAAGCACAGCAAACGTATTGTTATTGCCTGCTAGGCTGGAAGTGTGTCCAGGCTGGTGCACGGCTCCTTTGTGTTGTGCCAAGTCCGTAGATTTCAGGAGTACAATGCTTCTGCCAGCCACACACTGGAAGAAAGAAAAGGCCCCATCCAATTTCTTATGGGCTTCATCAGAAACACAAACTTCATCAGACCCAGATCCATCCAGATTAAGGAAAAGAGTCTGGGCCCACAACAAAAACAGTGTTCCCTCCTGTGCAAACAGTCATTTAAGCAAAAGGACCTTCAAAGCAAAACATCTGTAGAGGGGACAAAAGGAAAAAAAAATTATTCTTGCTTTGGGAAACTTGTATGATGACCAGAACCAGAGCTGCTGCCTTCCAGAGCACACAATCAAACAGCCCTTACCATTTCTCTCCTTCCAAGGCCACAAAATCTGGCTGTTGCCACTTGCCAGGACACATCCTAGCAGCCCCCAAGGTGCTTCAGCTGTTCAGAGAAGCTGAACATAGAGACACAAGGGCTCAGCCCCCAAAAAACCCCTGATTAATGTTTCCTCATCTCCAGATACCTTGGAGTTTTATTGGTTCGTTTGTGTGGCCTGTGAGAGGGTTATAAATGCCTGATTTTCCAACCTCTATAACTTGATGTCTGGCTCAGCGTAAATGATTCTGTTTCAGAATATAGAGGCAAATAAATATCTATTTGGACCTAATAAGTTATCACTTCTGATGAACTCTTGTACATCTAAATGATGGACTAAGTATTTTTGCCCTTTCTGGAGCCTCCTGGAAAGTGTTGTTTTTCTCTCTGAAGCATTTGGGGACATTAATTTTTGTAATTAAGTGAGAAAAATAGGAATGGTCATCCTGAGAGCAGTATATCTGTAAGAGTGGAACAAGCAGGACTTAGAAGCAGTGTAATTTAGGCTGAACTGACTCCAGTTAACAACAGCAGACCATGCATGCTGCTCCTCCTCTGGAAGCATGTGGCAGAGGACAGTGGGAGAGCATTAAACGAGGAAATGAAAACTGCATTGCATTTGGATCTTTATGGAAATGTTGACTAGTCTCAGCCAGGGTAGTGGTCCTGCTTCGGTAATTTTGTTGAACAATTCTAAATAGCTCTTTCTCCCTCTGTCTTTTCAGACCAAACCTGGTTCTGTTTTTTCGAGTAAAGCTGAAAGCACTGAAAGACAGTTCAAACACAGGTTTATAGTCAATTTCAGTAAGTGAAAAACTAAACTAAGCTAAGAATTATTGATGTTTGAGTTACAGACATAGGAAAGCAAGGAAAGCAGTCCTTATGGCAGAATTACTACTGCTAAAGGAGAACAGATAAGCAAACTTGATAAAAATAGGGGGAACTGATACAACACTCTTCTCTGACCACGTCCTTCACTGCAGTGGAAGTGTGGCAGAATGTCTCTTAATTGTGCATTGCTTTAGAAAAGATGGTTATTGTTCTCTACAACTCCAGTGAATGGTGAAGTTGGTTAAGGTATTCTTTGTTGGGTACATTTTGTTAAAAATACTTTGGTTTTGGCAGCAGGGAGGAAAAATTCCTAAACGTGGTGACTTTAACAGACTGGGAAGCAACAGGACGGAGGTTCAACGGCTCTTAGAGGGCAAACCTCAGCAAAGATCTTCAAGGTACATCAGAAGCTTCCCTTATTTTCTCCAGTGACACATCTGTGCTGTCTTCTTGGCTGGAGGCACATGTCCTGGCTTCAGCAGATAGCCTTTGTCACATATTTTTTCTTTCCTAGAAGATCTCAGATGAGGATTTCAGGGCTTACATGACAGTTTTTAATACACAACATTTCTGTTTCTGTGGTTAAAGTCCAGAACCAGGCTAAATGCTTGGAGACAAATGTGCCTGGCTGCTCTGAATGTCACAGAAGTTTCCTGCAATAGATGACATGTGGTTAACTGAGAGCATCAAAATGGAAATCATACTGTACACGAAAGAAGTGAGGCACCTGCTTCGAGAATATATCTCCTGTGAAACATTTTATTTCTTTTCAATTTCCTTATCTACCAGGTCCCTGACTCTGTCAATAATCTGATGCTAGCTTTGAATTACAGCGTGCATAAAAACTTTTGGTAGGCTTTGGATCCAAGAGACCACGTATCTCAGTTTATCAGAGCAAACTACCTATTTTTTTTAATTATTCCTTTCTCTACAACTTGCCTCTGTGAGACCAAATTCTCTGCCCTCTGGCAATCCAGCCCAAGAACCGTCAGCCACTGAAAACAGCTTGGAACCAAAGGTTTTCCTCCTCCTTACTGAGACACGGGGTGAAACAACAGGTACATCCGTCACTCTGATAGATAAAGATTTCTTTTATCATTATTGTCGCTAAACACCAACGGAAATTTAAGCTTAGTAATTAGAGCAGTCCCACACATCACTGCTGGAGCCGTTTTCAGTGCCAATGTCGATACTTCAAAGATATTTCTGGTTTTGGCCAATCCAGTCCTTCGGCTACTAAAGTGACCCAAAAGGGTCACTTCCAGGCTTTGACAGCAAGAGACTCGTGCAGCACTCACCACTAATAAGGACACTAATAGAAGATGACAAAAGTAATCGGGCCGAAGTTTTTGCTTGATTGCTCCGTTTCATTATAATTCTCACAGTTTCATGCTGCTCAATGCCTTTCAGAATTAAATAACTGACCTACACAGAGAAGCAAACAGTGCCCTTCCTGCATGACCCATTTTCGGAAGGGTTCTCTGAGCATATTGCAGTTCATGAGAAGGAAATAATGAGCAGCAATGCAGACAAGGCACTGAACTTCAAAGCAGACCGTGGAAGTCCCCCTCTGCTATTACAACTCTGTTTTCTCACTTGCTGGACCAGTTCATCTGCAGTTTCCTGTCACCCTCAGCCGCAAAGTTCTGGTGCAGAACTACAAGCAGGGCAAATGTGCTCACCATCCTGTTGGGCAACAGCCCAGCCACACAGAGACAAACACACAAAAGAGGATTTGTTCCATCACGGGGAAATTATCTCAGGGCACAGCATTCTGCCACTATCAGGGTTTATTGAAATTCAAATAAGGCAGAATCTTCCTTTTTTATATTTGCTGCTCTATGTGGAGAATTAAATGATTCTCTCCAGTGTTAGAGATTTTTTTCCAGCTTCACTTGATCCTTATAAACCAGATGACGTTCCTGCAAGCGCCTGCGAACCCCAAGCATTTGCCTAGACTTCATTCTTATTGAGTCTTATACAGGCAACTGTTCTACCACTTCCATGTATTCTAGTTTCCAAGAAACTGCCTTTTAAAAATATTTTTGTAGTGGGCTTTCTTCTTTTTTCGAATTACTGCATGCTTTTAGGTAGTTTCCTAGTCAAAAGATTCTCCATATCATGAGGACACTAGGTATAATTTTGACTGCAGTGAAAAGGATGTAATTCAGGAATAAATGGAGTGAATACATAAAGCCACACGAAAGAATTACCTGTATAAGATCAGAAACAGACCCATAGCTGCTGCTAATTAAAGTGGCTTTTCATCCCGTTGTCTTCTCATATAAGGGATGTAGTAGGCAAAGTGCCCACTTGTGCCTTTATTTTCCACAATTATCTTCTAGGGCTTCCACCAGTTCCTGTGGAAAGCATTAATTAAACACAAGGAAGGCAGAGACTGCAAACAAAGGCTGGTTGGGTTGCTGAAGTTTTGCCGCTTACATTTGAATTCAATAATCGTTCCAATCAGTAATTCATATTATAAATCAATTTGGCAAGCTCTCGGACTTTAAAATCAATTACACTGGATCAAAGGCCGTGTTTGCAGACCATGTGTGAAGGGACACTCTTACACAGCAATGACCTTTTAAGCTGGCACAAGCCAGTTCCCAGTACTTGGCAAAGCATCCTCCCACAACGCTAAGTCAATTATATTAAACCTATTTCAGTCTGCTATTGAGCATATAATGGGAGAGGACTGCTGAGGGCAAATCCGCCTGTGCTTCCTCAGAAAGGAAAACCACAACCGGCCTGGAAAATGTCTCATTTATCCCGAATTTACGCTGAACACTTCCTCTTGAAGGAAGAGGAGCAGTAAAGAGTCTGGAAATGGTATTCCACTTTATATAACACCAAGCTTTCCTTAAAGTTCTGGCGTCATTAAACTACAACTCTGCAGGTGAAAACATCAGCCCACTTTGTGATCACCAGCGTGAGAACAGGAGGGACCATTAGCAGGTGATACTTAGGACAGCAAAAACTCAGCATTGCTAAGAACTCTAATCTGTACAGCCATTTGAAGCACCATTAGCTTCATGAGAGATTATCTGATGATTCTTTGTTATCTGCATGGCACACAGGGATTTAAAGCCCAGAGATTGAGCGGCACCCCTAAGTAGCAGGATCTTCATGCTGACGTGTGCAGCACAGCAAGCACCGAGGGGAGAGGGGCAGCCAGGATATTCAAAACCACAAAATATACAAAATACAATAAGATTTCAAGTCATGGGCTTTGCTCTGCTACGTGCAGACAGCTCAGCAGTTTTACAGGGAGGTTTTCTGCTGCTCTTAAGAATTTGACATTCCCAGTACTTGGGGAAAATGGCTGTGGACAGAGGTCAATGTTTCGTCGTCACATCTGCAAGTGACCACCCTCACAGCTGTCTGCAAGCACAGAAGGAGATGCCAAGTTCAACCCCCTCGGCAAGCTCACATTTCTGAGTGCCCTGCATATGTTGTGCTTGCTTGGCTCACTGCAGCCTGTTGCACCAAGCACACAGAGAAAAACCAAGATTTCCTGGGTCAGAGATGCAGCAATAGCACAGTAAAGAAAACTGATACAGAGAGCAGGAGAGACTCACTGAAGATACACATGATCAATAAAGGGAATAAAAAAAGAAGACAGACTTAGCATCTCATCCACTAAACCCTGCAGCTTCTCCTCTCAGCACTTTTCATTTTCTTCTCAGTTTTCAGATAGAAAATCATGTTTCTTTGTGTGGCTGGGATACTCCAAGCAAGAAATATGCCTGTCTGGCTACAGATTCATTGTGCACCTTGAAGACAAGGCAGGTGAATGAATTACTCCGCCTTTGTCTCAGGCCATACATTCTGAGCAACTTTTTGTGTGTTTCCACAGAAGGAGGTTAAGGAAATAATTTTTTGCTTGATATCAAACACCTGTAGGTAAAATCCTCACAGTGCTGCTAATGCTCACAGTGTTTGGGAAGCACTCAGGAAGGGAAAAACTGAGATAAGAGTCAATGTTCAGTAATGTAGCAGGAAGCCTACAGAAAAAAAACAAAACAAACAAACAAAGCCCCACCAAAAAAACAACAAACAAACCCCAAGGCAAAACAAACAACAACAACAAAAAACCAACAAAGAAAACCCAAAAAAAAACCACAAAAAAACCCCACCCCTACCAAAAACCCTGCATGCAATAGCCTTCAGTGCAGCCAGTAAAGCAGATTTAGTGCTCTGGTGCCTCAGAAGTCACCTTGATGGTGATGCCCTTCTCAGACTCAGTCTCTTGGTTCCCCTGGGTGTCAGGAGCTCTGTAAAGGTGAATTACTCAGCTGTTGCCTGGTTCATGAGTAAGCAGTAATGAACTTGAAGCATGAAATCTCATACCAGGGCTTTAAATCCATGCAGAGCAGTGTGGTCCTAGAAAGAGTGGGAGAAGAAAAAAGACAGGAGGGGGCAGGAAGAAAAGAAGGGGTGTAGAAGACTTTTGGAGATTTTGTAGACAATGTTTGGTGGAAATCAACAGAAGGGCTTCTGGAAAATGGCAAAGAAAAGGAGCAAAAACCTTTTAATCAGTGACTCGGACAAATATCCTTCGTAAGACACAACCAGAGGTGCGTGTGTGAGATATCCAAAGCTCCATCCAACAATGAACATAATGCTGGAGATGTTGCTTCCAATGAAAAAGATGGAGGTAAATGTCATCTCCTCACCACAGCCAGGGCCTTTCCAGCCTTGGATGGATCTGGGTCACCTCGGGGCGGGGATTGTTGCATTTGTTTAGTCATCCAAGGCTTCCTTTGCTTTGCAGGCTCCCGGAGCAGAGCTGAGGCATCACTGCCGTTCCCATACCCATCTCCCAGCCCTAAGTAGAGGAGACATTGTCAGAGGAAAGCAGACATGGCAAGGCATCCCTAGAACCAATTAATCTGAGCTTCTGACAACCTGAATTAGCACAGTTTAAGTGAGAATGTGACCAGTCTGGATTTGTGGAGTAGATCAAGCGGCAATTGTCCTATGTAGTCAAAGTCAATGGAAGTGACAGATTAATAATTATTGCTACATTCCATGCTTCAGCCATAAAGCAACCCACTAAATCTTGCTAAATTATCTGATTATACACAATATTATGTCACAGTTCACCACATGCTTTCTTTTGTATTTTAGTGGTGGCAGTGTGCCTAGCAGTACTCCCAGGTCCACTGATTTTGTCCTTTCCCCTTGTTTACACCTCATTGTTCCTGTCCCCGTTGTTTGATGCTTCCTTCCTGTTTTCATTGTCTCAAGAAAAGCACTTAAGGCTCACGACTGGATAGCCCACTGCACAGCTTCATTAGGAGGAGCACCTGACAAAAGAACTAAATATAGCACACTGCTTCCCATGCTGCAGCCACTCAACTAAATATTGAGCAGCTCGGAAATTTTCTGTAAGAAAAAAGCCATTTCGTACAGACTTACATGTTTCGTGAACTGTCAAACTGTGACAAATATTGTGTACGGGAAGTAAGCAACTGGCTTTCTAAAGTCTTCCAGTTTAAAAATAGTTCTGAGTTTGACTGTGAAAAAAGGGGAGGAAGTTAAAAGAAAACGGTTCTTACGCAAGTGACAATGCTTTGACAGGCCTGACTACTCATTGCTTGGGGTTTTGGGTGGTTTCTTGGGGTGGTTTTTTCGGTTTGATTTTTGTGGTTGTGTGGCTGGTTGGTTTTGGTTTGGGGTGGGGAGTGGTTTGGGTGGGAAAGGCTGGAAAGAAATCGAGTATCTGCTCAGCTCTTCTCAAAGCCACTTACTTGTTCTGCTGGTGAGGTGTGTCATCTGCAGTTTGAGACACTTCTTCCTTGGATAAACACTGTAGAAAACCTTGACATTCTTGGGCCTTGTTCTGGCTTTGTATTAATATAACTGCAGAGCCTTGGCCTTTCTGTCTTAACATCTTAACACACAGGTGACAGAGAAAACTACACATGATTGGTGACTTCAAGGCTAAAGAAAACACAAATGCATTCTCAGGGATTATGCTGCCCACAGTGTGCAATTCCAGGGGGATTCAGCAATATGAAGTTACATTTTTTAACCTTCTAACAGCAAAAGGCCACCTGTAGCTACTTAATGTTAGGTTCACACACTCCAAAGCATTCCATGGCTGATTCCTGGGGAAACCCTTGCTGGGCTGCATTAATCAGATCAAAGCTGTTGTTAGGATGCTGAATGATTCTCCAGTAACACCACACAAGGCATTAGAGGGTATCACTGCAGTCACTGTGTGCAGCTGCTAATGTGACAGGGAGCCACCCCCATGGGACCCCTCATGCATGGGATTGAACTGCCAGCCCCTACTCTGACCTTGCCAGGTGATCATTTAGGTCACACACAGCCTACATCTTCCTGGCACAAACACCTGACTGGCTCCTTGCCTTCCCAGCCTAGCTTTCTCGACATACTAAGAAAATAATCAACATTTGGAGGTAAAGGAGAGAGCAGGCGAGGCAGCCTCTTCACCCAGGGAATGAATGAAGGGCCACCACTCCTAGACAGGCTTGATCCAAATGCTCTTTACACCTTGAAAAATTCAGCAGGCAGATTTACCACCAGAACTTCTGGCAGCAGAGCAGTGTGGAATTACATCATCAGCAGAGAAAACTAAGTGTGTCTTCATTTTTGGCGAGACAAAAGCGTCCATCTGTTTCTGTTCTTTATTAATTTTGCTTGCAAGTAGAATACAGAGCTATACATTAATTAAATGCATATGACTGGCTAATAAATTTTTTACAAACTGCTCTCACGATGCCTGTCTCTTCATTAAGCAGAGACTGAGAATGTCTAAAAGGAGGACTTTTTACAATAGATCATATACAGATGACAACTAAGCCACCTAGAGTTTCCCACAGCACTACAGAAAATTCCAGGTGTGTGAGGAATTCCATCAATCTTTCCATTTTCTTTTATTTTTGCTATCGGTACCCATGAGGTCCCACAGGAGGGTAAATGTCTCCCCTCCCTTTATTCTGCAAACATAACCAGTAGCATTTTTCTCCCCGTTGTCCCCAAATATGGGGAGATAACGCCAGTCAGGTTTGCTACTAACATAATCCTGTGAATCACTGAGCAAAGAAGTGCTGGGATGATGGAATTACCAGCACATTCCCAGGCTGCCCTGCCCCTTGGGCCTGCACACCTTGCCCGTGGCCACGCACCGCTGAACCAGGATGCAAGAGCAAGGTAGGGAAGCACATGGAATTGAGAGCAGGGATTTCCTGGGTCAGCCAAGCCAACACAGCCCCTGCTAGTGCTAAACACACTGTGATGGGGCAGTCAGGGGGGTCGTGTAGTTTGTGCTGCTGCTCAGGTGTGTTGATGTGCAATCGAGGTGGAAATAATCCTAAAAAGGTCAGCAGAGATTTGATAAAGGGAAAAAAAAAAACACATTCCTACATTACAGGAGAATCTATTATTTTACAGAATCTGAATGAGATACAGCGTTTGCAATAATTTCATAAGAACCTTTCTAACCAGGTTAAGGGGGAAAGTGTCTTTTATGAGCACTTTTTCAAGCCATTATTACCTGTCAGTACCCAGTGTTAAATAAATTGGAGGAAGCTTCTGCTGGCATTGCAGACCTTAGCGATAGCTTTGCTTTACTAATATAATTATTACAATAGGAACAATAATGAACCATCACAGACTACTCCAGGTGACAGTGTCTAAGCACACACCACCTCACTGCATAAAGGCAAAAGCCAAGTGAAGAGGGGAAAAAAGTGCATTTTACAGAATATTTGGAAATGGACGACAAAAGGTAATATATTGTACTTGATACAGCTAAACACATTTTTAATAGTGTCAAATGGCTTTAAAACTTCAACAGTTTCCTAGACAGGAAGTCTGATGCTCATCTAGAACTGAAATTGGCCAAGGATGCCAAGTACAAGAAGCAAGGGGTCTTCAGATCCACGGGCAGTAAGTGGAAGCACTGGGAAGACAGAGGCCCATCGTTAATATGGAAGGGAAACATCTTAATGCTGGCAAGGCAGAAGTCTCAATCCATTTGTTGCCTTTGACTTCACTGGAGTTAGGTCTTTTTTCTCTGGAGGAGTCTCAGGGGAACCCCATCCCAGTATTCCATTACCTGAAGGGCAGCTACAGAGAGGCAGGGAGCTCCCTCTTCAGAAGGAGGCACATGGAGAAGACAAGGGGCAACAGCTGCAAGCTGCAAGACAAGAGATTTCATCTCAATGTAAGACATTTTTTACAGCATTAGAAATCCAATCATTCACTGGGACAACCTTCCCAGAGACATGGGCAAGGTGTTAAAGAAACTCATCTAGGTTCCCCATTCCCACGGAAGGTTGGACCAGATGCTCTTCCAAAGTTCCTTCTTCCCTGAGTTGTTCTATGGTCCCATAAGTCTAAATTATGAGGAAAAAGACATTATGCTTAATTTTAAACAAAGCTACCAACATCAGTAACATTCTGCATTTAACCAGCTTGAAAAAAATCAAGATATTCTCACCACCATAGTACAACAGCCCCCCAACACAACTTTTCTGAATAACTCTCAGAAAATAATACTCACCCTGCCCTTTACTGAACCTCCCGAGAAACAAAAGCCATTGATATTTTGGGGGTTTATCCTTTAGGAAAAGGGTACTAACCATTTTCCCCATGGTAAGCAAGCATTCACAAAGCTGAAGCCACCTACTCCTTCCTTGGGAAGCTCCTCTCAGACTTTTAAGTTAGAAATGCCAAATGTTCTCAAAAGTGGTAACATGGCGGCAAAGGAGTTAAACGGATGAATGGAACTAATTAAGTAAATTACACATTTTCTTGAGAAAAAACACAGCCTAACAGGGGTGCTCATCAGAGAGCTAATATTTAGCAAAAGTTACGACTACGCAGAAGAGTAACGACTGAATGGTAAAGTAACAGCACAATAATTAGTTGCATTCTGGCAATTACTCAGGAATTCCCCAAGAGGTAGCATTGATTAAAGTTATTTTACAAGTATATTAGTGGTGAGTGTTTAAAAAAACAGCCACGCCAGGTTTTTGTCGATGATTCGAAGGAGCCAGAAAACCGGGGAAATCACATTTCATCTAGAAATGAGGCAAGAGGGAAAACATACAGAAGAGGTGAGACGCAGCAAACAGAGAGCAAATGAAGTAACAGATTAAGGTAAATAAAATCCTAGATCATGTAGGAAATGCCAGAATATATTTTTCTTCTCTGAATGAATGAAAGGAAGTGTATGTGGGAAATGCCATTCTAGGGGCCTTGAAGCCACACAGCAGAGCTGACAGCATGGGCTTTAGTAACACATTCTGCTCTGTCCTGTCTCCCTTGTGCCTCCCAGCCCTCACTTGGAGGAGAAACACCTCAGGCTCATTGCCCTCTTACTGCCCCCCCAGCTACACAGACCCCAGGGGCTCAGGCTCCAAGGACATGAACCTCTTTTCCAGGAAAAGAATGGATGGATGGATGCCAGCCCCAGACAGGCTTTGAGCTTGCAGATGACAAAACATCAGAAACACATTATCCACTCCACAGGGGGCAAGCAGGTGTGCCCTTAAGAGCTCCCACCTGAAAACTTTCGAGTTCCTGCCTGCCATCGATCCCAGGCTAATTTTGCTGAAGCCTGTAAAGCTACACTAGCAGTGAATTTGGCTTTTCAGATATCTGATATCCATAGCAAACATGCTGTTGTTTTCTCTGCCCTTTGAACAGGAAAATTACTGCACTTCTCCCTGATTCAAATGCTCAAAGTAGCTGTTCAGCCTCTCTGGTTTGTATTTGGGCTCACCCAGGTGACAGAGAGGTGCAGGACAGCACAAGGAAGGGTTTGCATCTCCTGGACACCAGAGCCTGCCCTGCCTGCAAGGATCTGGGAGCTCTGTATGTGGGAAGCAGCTCTGGTGCCCACCCAGAAGTGGCACAGTACCACCAGCCTGGGGCAGAGGGAAAGACCCAAGCAGGCAAAGAGAAAGCAGCACAAAGACAGTCTGGGACATGTAACTTTTGGGAATTGAAAGTGAGGATGGGCAGCGTGGCTGGCGTTGTCTGCCCAGGTTGGTCTTTTCCTCATCAGCACACGGGCAAAACTAAAGCTGGATGTGTTCCTGCAGGTCCAACATCAGACTCATCCGTGGGAGAAGCAGGTTCCTGGTCCAGCATCTTGGTCCCCTTCCGCCGTGATAAGGTTTTGAAGAGTCCTGCCAATGGGGGAATAGGGTTACACAATCACCTGCTCCACTGCACCACATTGTGGGATGTGTGTTTGGGGTCTCAGAAAGCCCAAGTTGTCACCAAGGCTTGAGGAGCTCGCTGGTGCCCAAGATCCCCCTGATTCCCCTCAGGACACTGCTCACATGGCCCAGGTGCACCCCAAGGTGAGTCAGCAATGGAGAGTCAAGGAACTGGGCCTAACAAACATTGTCTGGAAAGCACAACACAAACAGCACCTGGTGGGATCTGGGACAGCCCTTTGGGGAGTCCCAAACACAGCTCCTCTGCCATCTCCTTCCTCCTCCTCAGACCCTCACTGTCGCCAGCACTGAAATGGGAGAACAATTGCAGAATGAATGGCACCGCTAAAGGCTCTCTAATTGCACAATCCCTCCCCAGCAGCCCCTGTAGAAGTCTGTGCTAAATCCTGTCACTACTTTTCGCTTCCTTGAGATTTAAGATCAGATTTTCCCCTCATTTACATGCAAGTCTAGAGCCATTAACCTCCAGAAAGCAATTCCTTCGTCTGCTGGTGCAAGGAAGAATAGAATTAGGTCATATGGACCCAGTCAGTCCTTTATTTTTATATCAATGGAGGCTGGCAAGGATATTTTACTGAAAATTTAAGCAGAAGTTCTCAATGTCTCTGCTGTTCTTATTTAATCAAATCAGTGCCATAGGGCCCCGCAGTGGAACCTGCAGCGATGGGTAAGATTTGTGTATCACACTCTTTCTGTCTAAATGTCCCTGCTAGGCAGACTATTGTTTTTTGACTTGCATGATGAGTGCTCTTGACTTTCAGGGCTTATTTGCTGATTTTTCCCCTCTGCCTTTTTAAAAAAAAACTTTAGTTCCAGAACGACGTTATCATCCACGTACTGCAGCTTACGGCCATGAACTGTCCCCTGCCGCTCTGCCTGTGTTTGTTGGCTATCTGGATCTGCCTCTTGAGATGGTAATCACATTTTTAGAGCACAGATGCTGGCTGCCATACGCACACTTCTACACAAAGGCACTGGTAAGAGTCATGCACCCACTACTCCGTTTCTTTACCCTCCCCCTTGGCGTACATTAAATCATCCGGCCTTTGTAACATTTGCTTCACCTAAATGTCCAGTTCTGCTTATCTTCAAAGGAGTAACACACATTTGTGTGCCTCTGCTCAGAGCCCCTGCTCTTTACTTTTAGTGGAAACATTCACAGGCAGCAAACCCAGGTTACTTGGTTCGATGCTCCTTTGCTGCAGAGCACAACGTGCTCCGCTTTCAGAGCTCCTCTCTCTTAGCTCAGTCCTTAGCTGCCATTCCACAGGAGTTCTTAAGAGAGCAACAAATGCAGGCAAAATTTAAAACACTAAAAGTTGTTCATGAAAGGTACAAAGATAGTACCCAAATCTTCACATCTCCTCATGCTTCAGTCAGTGAATAAGTTCGTCTTGCCCAGTACATCTCAGTTTCCCTGTAGACAACAGTGACAGTTCATTAGGGATGCATATACACAGCAAAAACTCTTATCCCATTAGTCCTTCCACCACCTGGCTTCAGTACATAGCTTTTAATTCTCCCATGTAGTCATTCTGCTATCTAGAAAGGCAAGGGATATCCTTGGCCATCCAGCCTGCTTGCCAGGGTGTCACATCCACCAGTTTGGGTGATAAAACAGTTTCTTCTTCCAGTTATCAAACAGCTTCATCTTTGGGCAAGAATCTGTCAGGGCTCCAAACATGCAGATGTCCAAGACAAGGGGTCACTGCACTCTTGGCGCAGCACAAACAGCAGCTCTAGCTGGCCTTGAAGGACTGCACCCGTGGAAGAGTTGGGCCCATGTTGGACCCATTTGTGGAGAACTGTTGCCCATGGATTGGAACATTGCAGAAGTTCATGGAGAAGTGTCTCCCATGGGAGGGACCCCATGCTGGAGCAGGGGCAGAACGCCTCTCCCTGAGGAGTGGCAGGAACGACGTGTGGTGAACTGCCCCTAGCCCCCATTCCCCATCTCCCTGTGCCACTGCGGGGGAGGAGGGAGAGCTGGGAAGGAGGGAGGGGTGGGAGGAAGGTGTTTTTAAGATTTATTTGACTTCTTATTATCCTGCTCTGATTATGTTGGTAAAAAATTTAGTTAATATCCCCAAGTTGAGTCTATTTTGCCTGTGATGGTTTTTGGTGAGAGATCTCTCTCGGTCCTTATCTCAACTCATGAACCTTTTGTTGTATTTTCTCTCTGCTGTCCAGCTGAGGAAGGGGATGACAGAGTGGCTTTGGTGGGTGTCTGACATCCAGCCAGGGCTAAACCACCCCATACTGCTTATGTAGGCAGGTCAGGATACAGATCCTGCAAAACAAGTGAAGATTCAGCTCAGTGAGTCCAGCCAGAAGGGCTCACTCCCATTTAATTGTAATTTATTCAGATACTTCAACAACTGCACTAAGAATAAGACTCTGAAACCTAACCAAACCCACAATTCTCTCACCCTTCTCACATCCCCTTTTCTGATTTCCTTTTCTTCCCTTCTCTTTTTAACACTTGACTTTTTTTTTGTCTGGTTGGAGCTAATGAGGCCCACCTGACCTGGCAGCTTGTGTGAGTCAGCAGAATGACTTTCCACTCCCCCAACAAGGTTCAAGTGCCACAAATCTGCTATAAGGATAGGAATGCTTCATCTTCCAGGTGCTCTGGGGATTAATTAGCATTTTGAAATCATGTTTTGGCATCCTCATGTGCAAAGTGCTAGAGAAGTGGCTATTATTATTCTTGCAAACCATAATCCTGGATTAGTTAAAGCAACTAGTCAAGCAATCAACAGAATTTGTCAATGATGAGGTAAGGAGTTACAGTCGGTGACATTTCTAGGACAGAAAGAATGAATTTTCTAAACAATCAGTATGTGCTGCATAGAGTGAATAATTTGTAATGAATAATGTATGCAGTTAATTTAGCCTCTTTGCCAGCTTGCAGAAAGTCCATGCACAGAAAGATAATTTCCCGACCTTATTTTGGGAGTTGAAAAAAGGAAAAAATGTGGTTTATGCTATGGGTGTACACTCAGCACATCTCCATTTCTGCTCGAGATGTACTGACATAGTACAGGGATCGAGGCTGGTACAGGAAAGACACCTCCTTCCCATCTGGAATGGAAGCTAGGAGAGTGACTTGGCCATAGAATCTTCCATCCCTAGTGTATGCTCAGCTTGTCACAGTCAAATCATGGCAAAATCTTTGCCCAGCAAGGTTTGTGTGTTGTGTACAGCCACATGCCCAGGCCATAACAGGCTTCTAATTCCTAAATGAATCCATGTGTGAGAAACAGAGTCACTGTTCCATGGATATTTCAGAAAAAAATATTTACATAATTCCTTGGCCCACCATATGGCTGTCTGTTTTTTTCACAAGTTCTGTCCTGGTCATCAACCAGGATCGCAGAGGACAGCAACAGACATCCTACACACCTCACCTCATCAGCTGCAGGATGGGAATTGTGGTGGCTTCTTCTCCTTCTGCTAATCCTGAACATCAGGCCTCACTTGCTCATGATGATCTGGTCAGAGCTGTAGTAAAGCTTGTGTTTTAGAGCAGGTAGTGAAGGAAAGTGCCCTCATGCGGATAAAAATAGGAGAAGGGTAGATGTGAGATCAGCAGGCCCCTTATTAACATCGATTTTTCTGCAGATTTCAAACCACCAAACCTGAGAAATTCTCAGCTCTGGCTCTCCAGTACCCAGGTGTGAAGGCTCATACATGAGCTGGAGTTCTCTCCCACAGCTCACACTGTTCCATCCGTGACCTGAAGTTTCCACGCTTGGGGAGAATGTGGGACTGGACCAGCAGGCTCCCAGCCCCTGGTCAGCCACCACCTCCCACCTCTGCCTCCTCCCACTGCAGCCTCCCCAGGAGGACCAGGATTGCTCCCCACTCTCCCCAGGAGAGCGTGTCAGGTCACCTTGCGGCTGCAGCAAGGGTAGAATTGGTGAAAACAAATACTGATTTCTCCTTTGCAGGTAGCATAGATTTGTGTCCCAGCACTAAAATACAAAGAATTTGAATATTGAACAACAAAGTTGCTGTTGTGCTGGCTCTCACTGACTGTTCGGGCTCAGCTTTCATGATCCAGGCTGGTTTTGGGGGTTTTTTCAGCAGGATGGGGTCATCTGCTCTTTTGTGCCGGACTCTGGTTTCTTTCCAATACCCTTCCATGCTGTCATATTTGCAAAATATTTATTTAGAGGAAAACTGAAGAGGGTGCATGAGTAAACACCACAAGGTCAGATCATGATGATTTCAAAGGAGAAAATGAAAGTCATCACTCTAGGATAAAAAGAAATAAGGAAGCAGGGGAAAAAAAAGAGGGGGATTAAAAGTGTCACTGGCAAAAGGCAGATTTTGAAGGTGAGCAGGAAAAGAAGATCAGAAGTAAATTAAAGGTATATATTTGTGAATCAAATTAATGTATGAATGCATAAAACTTGCCAGCCTGACACGGAGATGGATGGATATCTTTCTCTAAAGCTACAGCCAGCTCATCACTTCATCCTAAAGGGCCTTGCACGGAGCGCTGATCCACAAGAAGCCCACGGTACGTGTGGGCTCTCCCTGACAAGGACAAACGTAACTCCCTGTGAATAATAGTCAGCACATGGAAAAGGAACAATTTAAGCCTAATTTTAAGTAAAGCCACCACTGCTCCCTTCACACACCTGGCACAGCTATACAGAAAGGTTTCAGCCAGCTCGTCTGTGCCTTTTGATGATCCTTGGAGTTCAACACAGAGCCAGCGTGGTACAGACTAGAGGGAAAGCTGGGGTTTATGTGTGAAGGGAACAAGTTCCAGGGTAGAGGAAAATAATATTAATGCTCACACCTCCTGCAATTTCCTAAGAGTGCTCATAATACTGCCTCTCTAAAACTCATTTCTACCTCCTTTCAACAAACTCCAGCTCTCTGACACTACAAATAGAAGTCAAATTAGAAGCCCAGGCTCCATGGAAATGTTTTTGAGAAGTTTGCAGGTGGGAGGCATTTTCATTGCTCTGTATTGTGATGTTGATGGGAATTTTCCTTTTCCTCCTTCTGTTTTTTTCACTTCTCTGTCTGGCACTCCAGTAATTTCATTCGTCTCCTTCTTTAGTAAATTATTCCAGGTGGCAATGGATCAGCCAAAAGGCAAAAAATATCTGTCAACCACAGAACTACAGGGTCAGATTTTTTTCCTCTTCTGAGTGACTCTGCACTGTCACTGTGCAGACTTTTCCTGGGTAAGCATGTAGAAATGCATAATTTATTTGAGTTAATTCTGGAAATCGAGGACAGAGCTACAGGCACCGAAGATGCAGGATGCAGCTGCATTTTGAGTCTCCACTCTGAGGTCTCTGCTTGCAGTAACTGTACTGGGGTGGGAATCAGAGGGAGTGGGAAAGTTAATTTTGAAATTATTCTCTGTATCAGCTTGATGGAGTAAATTAGAGGAGCCTTAGGGCTGTTAAACTCGCGTTTCTGTAGAGAAGCCCATTGTTCACAGATGACGGTTCAAGAAAATGTATATAAAATGGCCATTACAACTTTAAGAGGCAAATTATACCTGCAGTGGACAACATTTGTCAGCATTAAAAACTCCTCAGTCTCTCAGCCTCCTTTTCTTGGAAGCTGCCATAGGCATGAGAGGAGAGGGCTGGGCTGGGAGTCGACAGGACAGAGAAGCTCAGCCGGGGGCTGCTTTTTGGCAGGAATCCTACTGGGCATCCCGCAAGCCACAAGCAGGCTGCACATGAGCATACTGCCCGGTTTTTTGTGGCTGTTTCTCCCCTCCCAAGGGCAGGTTTCCTCCCTGCAGTCACTGAGGTGTGGGGCTGGTGCAGGTTCATCCGTGTGGGGCCAGGGTGCATCAGACACACCCCTCTTTTTGGGAGGTGCTCAGGTACAGCTCACAGCGAGCTGTAACCTGATCCCTCAACATCTGGACCATGTAACTTTTCATACTCAGTGCACCATGATGGCTCTCAAAAAGAGAGGGGGAGAAAATAGAAAAGGGCCCATCCCAGCGTTTCCCAAGGTTAGTTGAAGGAAACAACGTCCAACTCAGGTAACCCAGTTTTTGGCTGCAGTCCTTATTTCTTGATGTTTTCAGAAATACTTTACAAATACCTTCCTGACTGATTGGAAAAAACCCAGCACTGTCCTCAAATGCCAGCTCTCATCTCCACTCAGGGACTGTCAAAGTGCCTTCATTTTTTTTATTTCTGCTCTTCAATTTTTCCAGATGCACCTCACTGGATAATTAGGGAAGTGTTTTTACTTCTTGTTAGCAGTCAGTGGCTCTGAGTGTGCTCAGGTTATATCTTCCCTTCACATACCTGCAAGTCCAGGAAGTTCTGTGCTTGTGTCAAGCACTTGTCTTCCTTTTTCATTTGTGAGGAAAATACCTGTAGCCAGAGGTTTTACTGAGAAATCAAAAATTCGGAACTACACGCTGTCCAGTTGCACTGGCGATCAATTGCTCATTAACATCAGCACAGAGTTACTCATTAAAGTCATTGCATAAGTCATTGATGTGAGGACCTTCAGGGTCCCAGCTTGTCCTTGATTCTGATCCCATTTGGAAGAGGTGATCAGCTGAGGTCCAGAGCACTGCCCAGGCTCCTTTCTAGGAAGAACTCCTGGCCTCACAAGCAACGTAGGAGCTGCAATAGGCCACAAATTATCACCATCTGCATTATTTTCTTTCCAGAATTGACAAAGGTAGGGTCATCTTACCCTTCCAACCCACTGTCTTACAGGAAAAAACTGCCACTGTTTGTGCTCTGAGCGATGTCTGTCCTTCTCATGCCTTCCTACGCAGTGGTGAGGACCTCGTCAGCTATAACAATGACACTGAGAGGGAGGAAAGTCACAGATTATCCCAGCATGTGCTACATCTTCCAAACATGCCAGAATACATTTTCTCAGTCCTCCTTATGCATCTTCCCCCATGGTCTAGGGAGCCCTGCAATACCTGAGACTCATCACCCATTTGTTTGGAACTTTCACTAGGTTTGCACTGACCAAACACCAATGATCAGCTGGGTTGACTTAGACCTTCAGTATAAAACCACGGAAATGTTGGATTCATAGCAAACTCTCTGAAAATGTCTTATGTCACCCAAAATTTGCTTTCTTTAGCTCTGAGGTTATAGTGAGAGACGACAGTGCTGCACCCACCTTCAGCTCTGTAACCGGAGAGGCCTTTTCTGTGTCCAGAGCTCCTCTCAGGGTCTCTGGCTTCAGTCCAGCCCTTTGAGAGGTCTCTGTTATTCCTCAGATTTCCATGGCTTCATTTTATCCAAATTCTGTAACACCCAGGAAGATGTCAGGAGAGCTTCTTCTATTGTGCATTAATTAGTGGGGTGACGGTGCAGTATTAATTAGCAGAGGGTACTTACATATACAGCCTCCATTCTCTAGGGGCATGGTCTGAATTACACAGACATCCCTGCAGCTGAGTTTATATTTTCCTGTTGAATGGAAGTGTCTTTTCCCCAGAACCAGGCTGTTTCTCAGCCGAGCATAGAGGCACACTCCGTGAGTTACAAGCTGCTCGGAATTCAGAGAGGTACCGAGCCCTGCCTCACAGTTTGTCTTCACAGAGCATTTTTAGCTGCTTCTTTTCTATCAAAACTGTCAAAATGATGTTGTAGAGCCCACAGTCGATGCAAAGTGAGTGTGTGGGGCTTCTTTACTACAGTGTCATTGAGCAGAAAGATCAATTTCTGTTTTGGCAGCCAGTTCAGCTCAGTGAAGCCAGGGGGAAAGTATCATTGCTTTCAGCATGGATTGGACCAGGTGAGAGCTCTCTACATCTCATTATGCACTTCATTTCAGCAACAGGCCTAGACAGGCTTTTTATGGCTCTTTCACTTACTTTACACCACGGACTGGAGGTCAGGACACCAAAAATCTCCATTTTGATTTTTTGATGAATTGTCTGGCTATTCCTAGAATACTGATCACAAAGTGAGGGCAGTATGTCTCTTCCAGAGCTATGGGGAGCTTGACTGCAAGGAATCATCTATTCTGTGCTGTCCCCGTTGCCACTGAGGTTTTCAGCTGGCTTGGGACAGAACCATGCTTTCTTCTCAAATTAATGATTGAAAATGTCCGTGAGCCTGAATCCTTGTCCTAAATCAAAATGTTAAGAGTCGTTTTACACATTTTGTTTCTTCTCCCCATCTACAGAGAACAGTGTAAACCAGAGGGCTTGAGAGAGGCAGAAGACAGGTGGCAGATTTCAATAAGGTTAAGATGTGTAAAGACAAACTAAAAGGGTCAGAATTGTTTCTCTTCAAGAGAAAACGAGAATATGCAACTGAGGTATATAAAATCACATTGTACTGTGAAGGTCAGAAAAGAGATTTCATTGTTAACAAGGGACCAAAAGCCAGCAGAGTGTTCTTTCCAAAGAATATTTTATGTAATGTATATTTATCTTGGAGAACTCATTGCCATAACAGCACTCTTCAGAACAGGAGATGTATCTTTACTCCTCATTGGTTTAGAGGTAAAGGGAAGAAGAAGGTGAAGGGAAGGGAAATGCACTGTGTGTTGGTGAGCTCATCCTCTGTCCCAAACTGAGGAGGAGCTGACTTCTGCCTCGAAGGTAAGATTTGGTACCTCAAAGTACAGAGAGAAACAGATTCAGGGAAGATTTCAAACCACAATTTTCAACCCTGAAGTTCTCCTTCTGAGAGTGCTCGTGGAGGGAAGCATAAAGAGAGGCTCAGAGTAGGACAGTCTGGCAGCATTTAGCATGTTTTACCAGCAAGACAAAGTGGAGCTGGAAATACCTGCACGTGGAAGAAAAACTGACCCTTTGCATGCACAGAGGAAATAACGTGAGAGTTAACGTAGTTTCCCTGGATCAGTGTTCACAACAATGGAGAGCTCCAGGCTGGCAGCGAGTGGTGACATCCCTGTGTTTGCAGGCTGTGGGTTAGTTCTCAGAGAAGATATCCTGACCTTCAGATGGACATGCCATTTGACCCAAGAAGTCTCCTAAAACCCACAGTTAACTTTTATTCAAGATTCTCTCCACCCCAGCTCATGGCTGGGGATATCAGATCCTTCATGGAATTCCTGTGATCAGTGAGTGAGAGGGGCACTGTTGCTTCCTGACCTTAGGTCCCCATTGACTGTGAAGGATAACATTAACATCCCACTGTACCAAAATTAGATTCATCCTTAATGCTTTCCAGAGAGCTATTGTCAACTTCTATGGATTCTCAAGTAGTTCAACCACTTTCACCCCTGGCAATTCGTCCAAAAGTACAAAGATTTTTTTAGGAGCTGTTAAGGACTACTATCCCTTACATTTTTTTTCCACCAGGGAAAGGCGTCCAGAGAAAATTCAATGATACTTCCTACTTTTTGACTGTAATTTTAATCATCAAAGTAAAAAAATTATTGTTGCCACTATCAGTAGCCCAAGGCTGTAAATCCACACAAAAGCAGAGAAGAGGCTGGGATGATATGGACATTTCAGCCTGCAGGGGTTCTGAAGGTCTGTCTTCAAAGTGAAAAGTGATGTCTGGAGTTACAGATGGCTGAACTGCTGAGGATGGGCAGCAAAGCCCACATCAGTGTCTGATGGTTTCTCAGTCCCACTCCACACCTCTCCCTCCTTCCAGTCACAGAAGGTCCCCAAGTTTGGAGCCAGACAAGTCCCTGGGGCAGTGGGGAGGACACAGCCCGGGATGCACACTGGAATTTCCCTGTCAGACAGTACAACTCCATGCACTTGGCTCAGAGGCCATATCAGCATGGATGGTGAAGCCAGAATGATGTCAGTGCTGGTTTGTCAGAGCTCACAGGTCACAGACACCCCTGTCCAACCCTTCTGCCTCCAGCACACACTTCAACAAGTGGCATGGAGCCCTCCAAAGGGGCTCTGATGGGATACTGTGCAGAATTAGCCAGTGGCAGGTATGCTCTCACAGAATTGTCTTTCCCCCTCATAATGGAGAGAGAAAGAGATTGCACCTCCGGATAATAATTGTCATCATTTTCCCATTCCTTCTCACACAAAGAAGATGAAAATTATGGCAGAATTCTGCAGTGAAACTTTATCAGTTCCTGCTTCAGATGCCATTGGCAAAAAAAAAGAGAGAAAGAGTCTATTGAAGGACAAGGGAAAGGCAGGTAATTGCAAATAAAATCCCAGAGGAGAAAGAAAACCAGGATATATATACACATGAGCTGATAAATTACCACATGCCGGTCCCATCCACGTGACTACAAAGAGAAATTTTAAAAGCCTAAATCTTTAGCCACATCACCATCCTCCCAGTCATGTCTCCTCAAAGCACAGCTCAGAGGAACTGCACCTCATCAGAAAAGACCACAATTCCCATTCCCTTACCCCAGGTGACTGGGAAGGCACAATTCCTTAGCTTTTATTCATGTATGCATTTTTAAATCTTACTTGAAACGCTGCAACCCATAAATAAACTTTTTAAATATTATTTGCAGCCAAAGCTTTATGTTGCAGTGCAGGTCCTCTGATGAGGAACAACGCAAGATTGTGTGCTCACCGTATTTTAAAAGGGCACACAATATATATAAATCCATGTAATTATCAGCTGCCTCTTCTTCAGTGTTTGAAATGGAGAAATCAGTAAAATAAATGCAGCACAATGAGAGTAATAAGAATTTATGGTAAGAATGATCTTTCTTGTTTTTCATGTTCAGAAACATTGTTTTGCTTTTGGTCGAAACTAGATACATGCTAGATTTTTTTATTAATAAATTATAAAGGTGCACTATGCCTACCGTAAAATATCCATTAGTTTGAAGTAAACATGGGAACATCTTAAAATTTAGGCATTAAATCACTGGTAATTCAACTGGCCAAAAATTTTTAGTGAAATATTTCCTGACATGGAATGTCAAGAGATTAAATTATAAAGCCTTTTGAGAAAAACTCTTGGTTTAAATGGTTCAGGCTTGAAATGGAAGAAAAAAAAATTACAGGTCATACTGACTTTGCCTTAAAATGTAATTGAAGTAGGTGGGGAAAAAAAAACCCCAGCAAAATCAAATTGGTAAGTCTTGGAACAAAATTGTCAGTCGGTCTTAACTTCTTGCTGTTTCTTCTCTCAGATGGTAGGTTACAACTGGTTTTGACTTTTCAATTTTTCCATTATGATTCAGCATGAGAATTCTCTGTGGTTCCAGAGGATAAACAAAAATCTAGGTACCTAGGCAGCCTATAAAGTTTTGTGACTATTGGACATAAACAGATTTTGAAGAGATGTTGCAAAGCAGACTGAAGAAACTGATGAAGCAAAGAAGGTTATTGATGAAGAGATAATGAAATCCTGGTCCCAAAAAATTGATTTTAAATGGGAATTTAATGGCACCGGGTGGAGTACACCCAAATGCTAACTTTAGCCTAGGGAGATAGATTAGTCTTCCTGTATTCCTCTTCAGCTGGTTGGGAGCAGTAAAATCCTACATTCAATCATCCTCCACAAGAGCTTAGCTGGAGCCTTTCTCTGTCCATTAACTCTAACAAATCTGGAAAAGCTGCCCTTCATCAGCACATCCCAGACCCCTGGTGCCCCTCACCCATGGGGCCAATTACAAAGGAATTTGTGCCTACTGAGTGCAGGTCAGGCCTTCACTCACAGCTCCAAATAAAGATCCCCGCAGAATTAAACCTGGGATTCCTGCAGATATCAGTTCTTTCGCACCCAGCCTGCCAGCATGCTGTCCCTACCTTTTTGCTTGAGCAGAGAAAGCCGACTCTCTCTGGGAAACTATGTTTTATTGTGCTTGTGGCCCCAAACATGCCTTTTGCACAGTCAGCTGACCTGGCACTATGAGCAGAGAGGACTGATGGCTGCATCTACTGTAGCAGTTCACTCTTAGTGACAGGAGCACAGCAGTAGCTCGGAGGAGTTGCTGCTGTGACTCCTCACATCTCCAGTACATTTGATTAAGGGGTGTTTATTCAGATCTGCCTGCATGCCATGTGTCTTACTAACCCAAAAGAGGAGGGATGTTGATGCCTGGGGATAAAATCCATTGTGCTCCATAGAAGACTTTGAAGGGGTCTCCAATCTGAACATAATTTCCTTCAACCATACACTTCCTCCTAAGTGGAGGGAAGTTGTTAAGCTCTGTCTCTGCCACCCTTTCTGAGGTAAGCTCCAGGCCAGCCCTGACGCCACTGAGTAATCCATGCACTGCAGAAGCTGCGTGGCTATTAACATGACAATTCACATCTGGTGTCAAAAATTAAAAAGTAACTTGTCTGCCAGGCAGTGCAGGCAGGAAGACGAAAGCTAAGTGCTTTTAAATCACGTTATGTCGAGCACAGACGCTGTCACAGTTCTGCTGCAAAGAGCCCAGACTGAACTGCACTTGCACCCTTTTCCACCCTCAGTGAGCTCTAGCACATGATCACCTATCCTAATACAATGCCCTGCAACCTTTATACCTTTATGACTTTTTTCAAGCCATTTCCACACTCCTTGGGAAAGCCCAGTCCACTTGCATAAGTATGGAATTTAAGCATGAGCATAATCCCAAAATTACACATAAAAAAATATTTTGTGTTGCTCCTTCAAATCTTCAATTTTTGAATGAAATTGAAGAAGACAACCTTTCCTAAAGTGGGGTTTTCCTTTGAAGAATAGGGTAACACAATTTCCCCTTCAGCAGATGCATATCCTGAGCCCACAAAGCATCAGGAAGAAAGATCTGTGGCAGGGCTGATTCTTTGTGAATGATAAGAAATTTCTCTGATAGTCCTGGATAAAGAGGGAAACAATGCTGAGATTTCAGACAAAGTCCATGAAGAGCCCCAACAACACCCATATGAAAGCCAAGACACCTCAACTTTCGGCCGTACTCCTTCCAGATGGTTTAAATTCATGGGCATAAGCACAGTGTCACTCACACATTGAAAAAAGGCTAACTTTGACTTTTTTCTTTTTTTTTTTTTAATGAAATCTAGTGAGGCAGAGCTGGTCCATGATGCTGCAGGAAAGGTGCAAAGGTGCAAGCTCAGTGTGTGAGTCAGAGGGTATCAGCCCTGATTTCAGTAGGCCTGGACCACCTGAGATGGGAAGGCAGACAGGCCAAAATGGAGGAGAACTTGGGGAGGCACTGCAAGGATTAGAAGATCTCAGGGTTTGTCCCCTGGTGTTCCCAGGCTCCCCAGCATGGCTGGATGTCACGGGCAGTGATCTGAGCCTCCAAGGGGACATCAGCCTCGTTCCATGGGGAAGGTGACCAAGCCACTCTAGCAAGCCCAGAGGAAGATGTCTCAGAAACAAGTGGAAGAAATCACAGGGCAGCACTTCCCATTCCTATCCCTGAAAGGCTATTCCTAAAATGTTCCTCGCAATTCAGATGTTAGTGTCTTAAAACACATGCATGCCAGCTATCCTAAGTCTGAAGAGCCTCCTTACCAGGCAGAAATCCTGAGTGCCTGACCTTCCTGGTGCCTTGCAGCAGAGAGAGTTCCATGGTTTAATTATCTCCTGTGTGAAAAGAGTTTTATTTGATCAGTCTGGAAATTGCTGCATTTCAATTTACTTGAATTTTTTCAGCCACTGCTGTTACAGTGGATGGCATTTAATATGTCTTTATCATACTGTCCTTCATTGGTTTCCTTTCTGAGGTGAACAGTCCCAGCACAACCTTTTTCATAAGAAACATTCTCCCGAATAATACCCCAAATAATTTTCTTTGCCCTTGTATGAATGTCTTCTAATTTTCTTTGAGATAGAGCAGCTATTACTGTACATACATTTGAGGTAAGGCTTCATATTATTTTTCTTACTATTCTCTTTCTATTCCTCATCCATTATGTAACATTTTCTTTGTTTTTCTGGGCTTCAGCAGCATACTGAGCATGTGGGATACAAGCTCCCATCTATAACCATTCATCCTGATTTAAAACCCTGTAAATTGTGTAGAAAGTTGAAGACAAAAAAAAAAAAAAATAAAAGAAAGAAAGAAAATAAAAGCATCTGTTTTATCACGGTATTACAATGGTCTCCTGTGATACCAATAATTGGACCAAATCTTTTAGCAATTCGCAAGTGCAATTTGACATTCTGGGTAATTTTTTTCCATAGCCCATCACTGTTCAGGTGTGTAAAACCCTTCCAGGTGTGGAACAGGCTAAAGGGAAGACATACAGAAGAAAGGAAGGCTAATTACTGCAAGGTGTGCCTTATAAAGATGCGGTGGTTTCCCATCACAGTTAAGTTCAGGCATTGGTGGTGTGGTCAGGTACATCTGCAGACACCCATGTCAGTAAGTGGAGCTGCCCCACTGAACAGCCACAACACAAATTAAAATAAATTCCCATGAGATACTTAAAAAGCTAAATAATTTACTATATTTACTGTGCCTGTCCCATCTGTTGATCCCATGATGCTGTGTTTGCCCCAGCTCTGTTATACTCCCCATGATGAGAGCCAAGAGACAAAGAGCTGCTCTAGAAAAGCAGGAACTGAATTTTGTGTCCTGCCCACGGGCAGAGAAATTGAGTCTGGAGCCCACAGCTCTGTGTTCTGTGCACTATGCCCTCCCAGGTAGCACTGATGTATTTATATGAAGACCTGAATGAAACAAAGGTGTGATTTGAACTAGGAGAGTATCAGACAAAAGGAAAAATGTAGGATGGATATTTTTGTACAAGTCCAAACAGTATCCATCGGGGGGAGTAGTAAGAGACTTTCCTAGGAAAGCACTTCCTCTAGAACTAGTTTGACTCTCAGCTAGCTGACCTATGGGAACAAAGTTATTTATGGCTCAGCCAAAAGTGAGGTTGGAATCCGTATCTGCTACCAGCTTCCTGCGTAAGCTGAGTACCAGCAGTGTCACTGCGTTCCGTGAGCTTTTGTGCTTTTGCTTTGAATTGCCTCCATTCCTGGGGTAACAATCATCAACAGCAGTACTTTAAGTGGCACCTTCCTTCAAGCCAGGAGAAATGGGGGGGCAGAAATGCGGGGAGACTTTGGGTGAATATCAGCACTGGCAGCAGCTCAGGGGAGGGACCCCAGCTCTGCAGCTGGGTGAAGCCCAGAGGGGTGGTGGTCATGTGGAAAGGAGCTGACACAGGTCCTCATGTCTCCTGCCTGCACAGCTCAAGCCATAGCAGACAGGAAAGGGGCTGTTGGTCTGTCAGATGTCTTGCTGGCCCTTCTTTGGCAGGATTCCCTGTTTTCCCCCACCCCCCACCCCCTCATATCCTTTCCTCAAACAGCTTGTATCTGCAAATAGCAATCTCTTGACAGCCGATAATGAGCTGGGCTGGAGCTTTGTGATGACGACAAGACAGAAAGAGGTGAAATAGGAAGATCTGTGGATTTCAAGTGCTGTGAAAGGTGCTCTGCACTCACACAAAGCCATATTCCATGCCCCCAGACAGAGGACACTGACCGGAGGAGGAGGCTTGCTCTGCTGGGGAGGGAGGCTCAAAGTTCAGCAAGTCACTTGAGAGTGAAAACAGACAAAGAGATTAACTTGCACCGTATTTTCCATCCTTCTGTCAGTACTGGAGGGTGAAGGGGAATCCACTGCATCCTCCTTTGGATGCCCTCATAGAGGAAATGCAGTGGCCCAAACATCCCAGCGCTGAGCCATGTGCAATCCTTTCCTGGCTGTGCAGGCTCTGAAGGGGAGCCAGTCCTGGAAAACTGATCTCTCTCCATCCCTGCTGCTAATGCTGGGGTTCAGCCAGTGGCACGAGGAAAGGAGTGGATGGGATTTTTGAGGTATTTTTCCTCCTCACACCTTCAGACTATTTCTGCTGTGTCCAAGTTGTGTCTCAGGAACCAAACTGGAACTGCCACCAGCAGGTATCAGTGTACCTGCCCTGCCTTTGGAAGGCAGGCTGTCGGACACAGGAGGCTGTGGTCACTTCTGGCTTCCCTTTGCAGGCCCTGGCTGAGTTCAGGCACCAGAAGCCCCAACAGCTCTGTCCTCACTTTTCTGGGGCAGCCCCACGGTTTAAGTCCCTTGCCTGTGCAGAGCAACGGAATTCTCTGAGATTTTTTTTTGTCCCAGAGCTCAGGAACAATGTTACAGAATATATAATAGTCCTTTGTATGTTGCACTGGGAAGGTGGCATTTCCTGGTCTTCCTCACAGAAGCTACAGCCTTTCTGAGGAACTTGCTGTGCAGAGGGAAGAGATTGGGATGTAGGGACCACAGACTTGGCATCTGAATATTTGTGTCATGTAACCTGAGGAGGATCGTGTCCTGTGTGGACCTTCCCCCCAACCCCTCCTCCATCTCATCATTCCCCATGCAGGGTCCTTTTAGGAGGGATACCAGATCATTTAATCTACTCTAGGTCAGTTCTGTGATGTCTTCACAGGGGTGTTTGAAAAGGAGTGCACGACACCGGGTCACCATTTCTCCATGCCTGGTATGAAGTTCTGGACCTACCTGTGCTGTGGAAAATGTGCATCCTTGTGGGATCTCCTAAATGCAGCTCAGAATTATGCTCTCCATACTTCCACTGCTTCACTACTCACAGGTATATCAGCCAAATGCAGCTCAGAATTATGCTCTCATAATTCCACTGCTTCACTACTCACAGGTGTATCAGCCAAAGCACCTCGAAGGCAGCTGCGGGGCTCTGCCTGCGGGGAGCTATATGTGCAACCCTAAACCCATCCTAGAGGCCACTTCTGCCCAGCACTATGGACCTGCCAGAGTTACAGGGCCAGATGAATCTGACACCCAGGCATTCCTATTTCCAGGAACATAAACTTACACTAAAAGCTGAAGAAAAATTTCGGAGCCTGGAGTAGTAGTTTAATTTTCCACCCCATTCCTGCTCACTGTCTGAGCATAACTCAGGATCCTCCCATAACCTGTTTATACTTCCCTGCTGTGGCAAGGTTTTTACTTCACTTGCTGTAGCAGTGCTGATAATGTCGTTGCAGCCTATTTGGGAGGGTATCCACAGAGCTGCATCCCTCTGGCTGCCAGATGCTCATCTGCACAACGCTGAGCCTCAAAATAGTTTCCTGCTGCCTTCTCTGGCTCACAAGTAGTTCTCTGATACGATCCATGACTGAATCAAAGAATTACTTAGCTTGGAAAAGACCCTTAAGATTTGGATGCAGCAAAGATGGGCACTGTTGCTTGTTTAAATAGTCTGACATGGGGCTTGATTTCTTCCCAGCCCTTCACAGCCTTCGTCATTTACCTTACCACACCCCCACGTTTTATTAGCCAAGTCGAACTACTTAGTCTCAGCCTAAAGTACCACCTACCTGGTGGTTTTCAGTGCAGAATTGTCCCTGGGAGCACATCCTGTTGGCCTTTCATGTCGTAAAACAATTGTGTGCAATGATATGGGGCCACAAAGAGCCGTGATGGTTGACTGGTTGTTAATCTGAGTTTTCCCAGCTAATTTAGTTCCTCCAGCAACGTGAAGAAAAATGCTGTGAAGGAATGTACTCCAAGCAACCACTGTCCCCTGTTGGCTCTCTTCAGTGCTGGAAAGACATTTATTACCCTTTCCTAGAACAAAATACAGTGTTAAATATAAAAGCAGAGGTTCAAATGGTCATAAAATGTATTGGGGCAAACTATGGATTTAATTGATTTCAAAGCTTAGATTTAGGAAAAATTTATAGTCAGGGACTTTATTTTTTCCAAAAGCTTGGCTTAGTTATTTAATATTGATTTTAGGATTATGATAAAATACGTTTCTATTGATTTCTGTGAGGAAAAATTCATCACTGCAAGAATGTCTGGTTCTATCTACTGGTTGGATGAAGTGCACAGATCTTTCTGGCTCAGGTCTTTGCACGCTGCAGTTGAGTTGGGAGGGTGAAGCAGAATCACAGGCTTCCATGTCTCAAGACAAAGCAAAATAACCCAGGAAAAAAAGGAGAAACCGTTCTTGTGTGCTGTGGATTTTGTTAATAAAATGTGGTTGGTTGGTCTCCCTTGTAGCAGAACAGAGTTACAGCCTTTGCATATCTTTGCTTCAGACAACTTGCCAATCTGTTTGGCAATTCTACGTTAAAATATATTCTATTACAAGGCTAAAAATAGTCTTATAAAAGAGGTGTCACTTAATTACATTCCTGTGGGATAGACTGGAATACTTTGAGTTGTTACTTAATATAAATTGGGACAGTGAGTTTCTGCATTTTCAATTTTTGTAATACATTTCACAGAACGTC
Organism: Oreocharis arfaki; assembly: GCA_013398015.1. Taxonomy (NCBI): domain Eukaryota; kingdom Metazoa; phylum Chordata; class Aves; order Passeriformes; family Paramythiidae; genus Oreocharis; species Oreocharis arfaki. Next base: position 233,392 of record VZRR01001902.1, on the reverse strand, counting down.
AATTTCATCTTGATTCATAGTAGGTAACACCTGATTATGGCAATAATTCTGATTTAATCAACAGACTGGCAGATGCCACTCAACATGAGTAAAAAAATAATTTTTATTTCTGGACAAAAATGCATGTAAAGTGAGTTAAACAGGGAATGCAATTCAGCAGTGGCAGGCTAAGCTAAGTTAGGAAGATATTCTGACTTACAAAGAAAAATATATTGATGCAAAGTCAAGATGACTTTAAAAAGCTGCAATATTCAAAGGATGGAAATGCCCAGATGATGCATTCTAGCAGCTTCATCCCTGCTCTGCACTATATCAAACGGGCATACAGGAAAAGACAAACTATTAAGTCACGCAGGTCTTGAGCATATTGTGATAGTACATTCAATCTAGTAGGACGTTTTTAGTCCATTCCTTCCTCAAGGAAAATATTCTACTGTAACTCACTATAAACCAAGCTGAACTAGCTGATTTATCTGAGTCTTGAGGTGCTTTTCTTCACCATGGGACAAAATAAGTAGAAACACCCGTGTTTCTACTTCTGGATGTCTTTACAGAAGGACTGAGTGGTCACTGCTCACATTAAATTCACCTGTTGCCTTTGAGGACTGCAGCCACAGCATTATTTTCTACCGTATTTGTAAGCTGGGAAATAAAATCAAGGTATCACCTTGTGACATGCTGGCTTGGGTATATGTTTACCACAGCGCTTTTCTGCATGTAATATATTAGGCTTGCTCACGTGAAACACCATTCCCTGTGGTAGGGGAGCTAATGAAACTGTTTCATTAACTTGTGAAGAACAAGGCAGAGTTTTGGGGATTTGGTTTCCCTGCCTCACGGGCCATGCGCGGCTGTTTGACAGCAAGAGCGAGTGTTTGTGCATCAGAGCACTGATCATTAGCACTGGCAGGTCCTCCAAAGGTTTATGTTTAAAATTACCTCCTGTGCAGTGCTTTGAAGCAAATATCACTGTTACTTACATGGATTTCAAATGTCATAGAAATCTAGTTCTATGACTCTTTAAGATCTGAAGGTTAAACTTTACGCCAGTGTCTGGAAATCTTGATAGCAGCAGCACGAGCGTGAGCAGAATGAGTTAAGGCCATCAGGGACTCCTGAGCAAATCATCAAGGAAGGGAGGCTCCAAGGGCACTCAGCAGTTGGACAAGAAATGACTTATAGAAGCAGTGTTCTGCCACAGCCCTCTTTCACTTAAAAGGCTTGTTGGTAATCAAAAAGCAATACTACCCAAAGAACTGAGGTAATTTTTAAGCTCTCATAGTTTCTACTAGAGAAGCCTGATCCCAAGCCTGTTGCTGTCGTTGAGGAAGGAGCCCCACCAGCCTTCACAAGCTCTGGCTGATGCTGCAAATGCCTTAAGGACTCGACAGCATTAACTGCTGGGAGAAAACATCGCTCTGTTAAAGCCTGTCCTCGCAAACCCAGAAAATATCAACCAATTTACGAGTAGCTGATATCAGCATATCCTCCAAAATCCAATTAGTGGCTGTAACCTTGAGTTTTATCCCTGCCCAAAAATACATCTTGTTCCTTTTCACGGTGGGTTTGCACTCTACCCCCTCCCCACCACTCATGCTTCAGTGGCTGACTTTTCCCATCCATGCCAATTTGAAGGTTCTTCTCTGTGAGGTAATTTTGTCTGAATTGCCTGTGCACCCACCCATCCCATCCCAATTTTAGTCCATGGCATCTTGTTTTCAAATTAGTTGCTATCTTAAACAGCTTACTGCCTTCAATCTGTTCATTTCAGGATTTCGTTTACCTCCCTGACAATCTCCCATTTTACCTCATTTCTTCCTCAAGCTGCAGAGGCCAGCACAGGCTAATCCCTCCTCACAGCCCAAATTCCAAACCTTCAGAGTATTTAAGATATTCCACCATAACACCTTTTCAATTTCAAACCTCTAAGCAATTTTACTTGTGCCCAGAATAGCACATAATATTTATATTTTTCAAGTTTCAGTACAGAAAAATAACCTCTACTTATTTATGATGTATAATATCCCTTTTATGGAACTTTGGGGTCCTTCCTCCACAGCTGTGGCTCTGTGACTCCTGTAAAAGCACACACAGGTACAATTTTGTCACTTGTTTTTTCAGCAGACCTTCTTCTTGCCATTGCATTGGGAAAAAAATCCAGTTTTCAGTACTCTTTCCCTCAGTCTCTTCTTCCTCCTCTTTTTCACTTTTTATGTACAAATGCCTCCAGCTCCTTGCAGGATACCAAGCCCTGCTTTGTCCTTTACAGGCTCCAGAGACAATAAGAGCTGATTGCAAGTAAGATATCTACATGAAATGAATCATGAGGTCTACTCATTTTGTCCTTTTCTCTTCTTAGGTGAAAAATCGAAGTCCTCTCACACATAATTCACAATGGATTAAATTCAGGGCTGAGCAGGCCAGCCCAAAGGCTGTGCAATGCAGAACTGCCCTTAAAGCTCTGTTTTGAAGGCTTCTGAGAGCTCAGGCAAGTGAAATGTCACTGTGCCAGCCCTGCTGCTCAGGGATGAAATTTCACTCTTTGTGAATTTCAAAGTTTGATTTTTATTCATGTGCTGATTGTTGGAAAGGTCTTGAAACACGGGTCATACCTATGCATTCCATGGGTGCGTTGCCTTATCAGTGGCAAAAATACGCAGAGATACCATTATGCAGGCCTTGTTTCCTCAAAGGACTCAGTTATTGATGTACTCATAGATGATTAGCAGAGATAGTGCTTTAAGTTGTAAATGCTGCACTTTTCTGCAGGAGCAAGAGACACAGGTCACTCTCTTATTCCTCTTTCCTGATGGGATGAATCCCAAATGTACTGAGAGTTTGAAAGTTGAATCTTTCTAGAAAGATGTGCATTGCAGAAAGGCAAAGATTCTTGGCGTTATCCTCATTCGTAAAGTTTTTCAAGCAATTCACTTCTGTGGAGTTCTGAGAAGTGACTTAAAAGGACGTTGACTGAAACCCAGAGCTTTGGTTCACATAAATGTGCATGGATGGATTTTCACCAGCTTTTATCTCCATCACATACTTTGCATGGACAAATAGAAGATCCCCTGCACAGATGTAGTTGCAGGGATGTTAATGCTTTGCCCATTGTTCTTCCCATGCACTCCATGAATGTTTTATTGTTAAGATTAAAACTGGATGAACCTTTCAGGAATCCTAGCCAAGTTCCTATATTTATCTTTCGCGCAAATAAATTCATATTCTAGGAACAGGACTGAAAGAAAGAGATCCCAGCAGTGTCAGGCAGGGTTGGGACTGAGCACACAGGACAGCAGTGACAGTGGACAGCCCTGAAGCTGACTCTCACAGGCCCCAGGAGGAAGGAGGGACGCCAAGGGAGAGCAGCAGCCTAAGGATTTCCTTATTCTTTCCTTATAAATGTGTGGAGACCAGGAGAAATTCCTCAGGATAACATGGCAGGATAAAATCTAAATGGGAATGACTTTAGAGCTTTCCTGCTCCCAACTCCCTTATCAACTTTTGCTAGCACCTCACATCCATAAAACTGAGCTGTGAGGAGCACTGCACAGTTTACATCATCATTATCTGTTAAGACAGCTTTCATAAATCAAGGTGGACTTTAAAATTGCCCACATCCATTTAAAATTTTGCAAGGCCTTCCATAGAGAACAACTGTAAATATTTTTTCTCCAGCATACCCGAAGAAGGATTTTTGCATTGGGCTGTGGGTGAGGGGTTTTCCCTCAACCTTTTTCCACCTTCTTCAGATAGCCATTTTGCAACGAGCTCTCCTTTATTCGTGAGCCTGAGATGGTTTATTGGCACAGAGCAGGTCTGTCCCTCCCTGTGAGACTCAGCTGTCCTCACAGGATTTGTGGCTAATCCCCCTGGCACATGCTGGGCTCTGGATTCCACCCCTCCTGAGGTTCTGAGGCAGAGTTGTCTCAACCCAGCTCACGCAGTGAATGCTTGGCTGCATTTCTTGGGCAGGACAAATGTTGGAGTCTGAGATAACCTTTGCTTTTATTGCCCCACACTGCCCAACCCCGATGTGAATGACTCACTCACACAACGAGTCTTTCAAACAGATTTTATGTGGCTTTCTGGCACCAGCAAATATGTATTTATGGAATAAAGTGCTTCCTTTGGTTTTAGCACACACTGTGAAGCAAAGTTATCCTTCCTTTTAGCCTAGTGACAGATGACTTGGTAACTCCTCCACCCCTTGCTCCACCAGCCAGGTAGATGCTCTGTGCTGGAGTTAACACTGCCTTTGGTTATTCACTTCAGTGCCTTCTCTCTTTTTTCACTGGCTGTTTTAAATCTTGCTGCATTGTGAGAGCACCAAGCACTACAATATCCGAAACAATGGAAGGAGTTTATGCATGCAGCACCCCTTTATCTGCAGTATCGAACTCATTGTTTCCTCCAGGAAATAAATAAAGTAATACACCAGTGGTGCAATGGAAGGCATTTGGCATGGCAAAGAGAGTTCAGCAAATTCGAACCCTGCAACAATATGGATTATTAATGCCTGGGAAACTCAGTTTGGAAATTTTTTTTCCAATCAAAACCTCACACCGCTTTGATCAAACCTTGTCCTCCCATCGGGTGTTGCCAACCAGCAGACTCCTGGCCCATGCTGTGGGTTCGTTTCCTGGGATGCATCAGGTCTTTGTCAGTAGCTGCAGGTAAAACCTTTTACCTCCATGTAAATCCAGAACTTGGGCAAAACTTCTGGAAAAACCAACAAAGTTTGATTTTAGACTTCAGTTGGTGTTGGGTCAATTTATCACTATTCTTGGTGCTCACTTTATAGCAATATTATATTTTTAAAAGCACCTAGTGTGCTTTACCTGGGTTAAATATGTATTATTTTTGCAACATTGCAGCATTTTGGAGGGGTTGATAGACACTGCTTTTAGATACTGTTGGGAACAGCCAGAAGAATACCGAAAATATTTGTTTGTTTGCTGTATTGATTTCTGCAATAAACAAGTCAGTAAAAGCTGATGAAGGAATTCATATATGTTATATATGAGTTATAGACACTTCCAACATTTTTCTTTCTAACTCACACCTCAATAACATTACAGAAAATGTATTGTGTCAGTTTCATTAGTCTTTGCCTTCTCCTTCCAGAAATATGACTGAGGTATTGATTTTACCAAATTAAAATATAATCCAAATCTTTGGCTCTATGAATTTATCTATTTTTTTTTTTCAGAGTGCACTGGTTTTCTAACTACCATCAATTTTGTCCCCTGACCTGCACTTCAAACACAAGTATATAAAAATGATCTATTGGTTTCTTATGTAAGTGGTTGTTTAGAGATATGTTATTGTCTCTGGAGTCTGTAGTTTGGCTAACTCCGATTAGGCTGGCTGGGCCTCAGCTCCATAAGTCTCATGCCTGCTGCTAAAAAGGGAGTTGTTCATTTTCTGGCAGTAAATAATGAAATGAAACAAATACAATCTGTAATAGAATCAAATGTGAGCACAATGAGTCCACAATTCAATTTGGATTTAATATAGCTGCTTAATCCTGTTAAAGGGTGCCCTCGTGAGAAAGATGCTTTAGCAGACCAGAGCAGGACTCAAAATGTGAGGGGAGGCTGTTAAAAATGAGTCTGTGGTGCAGGAGGGGACGAGGGGGGTCAGTAAGGGGCGAGAGGGGTCAATAAGCTTTTGCACCACAGACCCAAGTCTGATGGACAGAGTGGAGGTTGCTGAAGTGAGTTGATGGAGAACATGGAAAATGTAGCAATTCCCAGTACAGGAGAATGCTTTATGTTTTCTCTCAATTCTGAAAGTTGTCTGAGAGATCCAAGGTGCCAGGAGAGGTATTGCACCTATCTGGATACAATTCACATTTTTCGTGTTTTTGCTGCAATGAAAGTGTCTCACAAGAAGCCAGACTCATCATTACACGAAGCACAGGAAGCTTCACCTGTGGTAGAAATAGGAAGAGAGAAACACTAGAAATGAATTGGCACAATACAGAAGTAGAAACAGTCATTAATTTTTGTGGAGCCATTGTTTCATCTGGGAATAATTAAGTCTTGCAAGAGGCAGAAAGAAACCTATGCAGTTATATAATAAATCCTATTTTTCAAGATAGAGTCCTTAAAGTCATATTTTTCCTGCAGGAAATGCACTTTTTTTACAGGCATAGAACATCTTCTACCGGAATTCACTGTGGGGGACAGGTGGTGTCTTATCACTCCAGGAAGATAAGGACATACTGTGCCCATAAAACAGACTATGGAGCTAGCTTGGAGGAAATTATCTGGGTTATTAGCATCAGGATGTGGAAAAACACACATCTCTACTTCAGAGGCTGGCACTGCAGAAAAAACTAGGTCACTAAAATCAGCCCCTTGCTGCATCATACCTCAGTTATCCTACAAGGCCATTGTTTTTTCCTGTCTCTCTTCAGATTAACTCCTCATGCCAGAGACAGCAACCAAGAAATGTTTGCCACCAAGTTCTGGACATGAAGGTTTCTTTCTGCTCTTCAACACCTGACGTATTCCCCACTTCCCCTGTTCTAAGAATGACCTCTCCTGAATCATCCAGCTAGTCACATTCTTGAAAGTTTTGCTAAACTTTACTTACAATAAAAGCACTGGCAGAACAGCCCTTGTCCAGTTTATTTGTATCCAGTTTGCTGGGACAGTGGTTTCCAATCCTTATTTTTAATTTTTTTTTTTTTACTGAACTCTAAAACATTCCCCAGACATGTCCAGGTTCCTCCACAGTGTCCATAAATCCATCAGCAATGTTCTGGGTTTTACTTCTTTTCTGTGGTCTTCTCTAAAGTAGCCTTTATGTGCCCAGAGTTCCTGTAGGTCATGCGCTGAAAACAACTGAACTCTATTGATTTCTAAATATGGCTTCCTTGACAGGTGTCTTGGTTTGAAAGACAGGTGTCTGTTTAAGGAAGGCAGAACCCCCCTTCGGAATGGAAAATGCAACCTCCTTCCCCCCGGATTATTATAANCTGGTCACAGCCGGCAGCAGCGCTGGTGGCTCCCGGTGAGCAGGGTGGGGGCAATAGTTCTGGTGAAACAGTGGTCCTGTGGAAAAGGGTCTGGTCTTCACCTGAAGGTCCAGTGATGTAGCTTCTCGTCCTCTGGAAGTCCAGCAGAGAAAAGCTACTTTTGTGCTTGGAAACTTCTGATTATATCTAGGTGGGAATCTTTTAATTCCTCCTCCTGGGCAGAGCATCTCACAATGGGGTGGTGAGGCACTGGTGGGCCCATTTACAGGAGATAGCCCAGAGCTCGTTATCTCTGAGTTGTTCGGCCAGGCACAGATGGGGCCATTAACAGAAGATAGTCTAGAGGGAGGAGGCAAAGAAACACTGCCCCACCTGGTTTTACAGCTCACAAAGATGGTAGTAGAATATACTGTAACCCAGGACAACGGGGCAGCGCTCACATGGTGTGGTTGTAAGGCGAAGTTGTGAGGTAAAAGTTCCTTCCCTGCTCCTTGATGTCCAAACTGGGGAAAGCTGCCTCCTCTCCATGTGAGGAGTCATGAGCAGAGTAATGGTTAATGCGCAGGTTTGGCCCAGGAGCAGATTGTGGCCCTCTGTGCACGGGCACACACCCTCTGAACTGACTCAGCTGGCTTCTGGTTGGTGTCCTAAGTGTCCCAAACACAATTCTTAAATGTGGTGCAACAGCAATCATGATAAAACCCATCTTTTTGCTCAGTGGGCCTGCTGGTTTTAGCAGATTGTCTGGCCATGGATAGAGTTGGGTTCCTGCCTTGGATGCTGTCACTGGGGACCTCCAAAGGTCCTTGATGCACAAATTAGATACCTGTGGGAATACCTGTCAACTTCCACTGCATGTCAGGCAAACTCTACATCTAAGGCCAGGTCTGCACTTGCACCACCCTTAGTTTTCCCTCAAAATAAAACATCTTTATTTTGATTTCAGTGGGTGATGATGACGTATATCTAGAGTGGAAGATGACAAAACTGGTCCTCAGAATCAGGGGTGAGTTACCAGGAAAGTCATGCAGTTACAACAGTTTTTTCTCAGTTATGCACTGAGCAGTCTGAAGGGGAAGCCATTGAGGGAACATTAACATCAAACCTCGATAAGCCACTTCTGAAAACCCATTTTTCAGAGCAAATTCACTTGTCAACACCACTTCATTTTAAAGTCTGTGCTGGTGAGGAGGTATGGATGGAAGGAACTGCATCCTTCAGCCTGGAGAGGTCATGGAAGAGCTGCATTTTGGGACCCTGTGTACTCAGATGGCCTGATCCTCAACCAAGTTAAGAGCTCAACAGAATTACAACTTGACATTATCATTGCACCGAGGCATCTACATGGCACCATAAATATACATACTGCTCTAGAGAATACAGATAGACATAGTCTCTGCCCTAAAGACCTCAGAATCTGAATAATGAAGTAAAATTACAACCAGCACTTAATCTGTTGAATATCTCCCATTGCACGGCAGACCCTCAGCTACTTTAATAACAGGGTTGTATCACCTAATCTCATGTACTGAATATTTAGTGCTGAATTAAAGAATTGTAGATATTGAAATGTTAATACCATTTCCTATCCATATCATATATATACTGAAATAATTTCTTCATGTACTGCTGGGTTAAGAAACAAATTCACTGTCAGACATCCAAGTACAGCTTTCCTATTTGTTATTGTGAATAAAGTACAAATATTGGGAAATACGCACAAACCATGGGAGCTATAACCAAAGGAAGATATTTGAGGTTTTAATGATGCCAGCAAGCAGGAAACAGCTTCTTCTTGACTCTTCTGTCTTGCTATCCAGGGGAGCAAAACACCGTTCATCTCTTCTAAGCAGCAGGTCAGAGATTCTGTCCCAGTCCCTGGTGTCATCTCTCCTACAGAGAACACCAGACCCCTACAAAGAGTATTTTCCTCTGGGGTGCGAAAGTCAGTTCTGATACCAGCTCAGATACTGCCTTTAAGAAAGAAAATAATGTTGCTTCTGAATGATTCCAGATTGCTGGATTTACTAATTGTGTTCCTGTGCACATCCATTAAAAGTACAATTATATCTTTTAAAGAAGGAAATAATTAGAGTGGAAATGAAAGTGTTGTACTTAGTGTACCTTAAAGAAAGAATATCACATCTTAAGAGGGCATCCTTATTGTTGTCATTAATGTAACAATAAACAAAAGCTGTTTTGTCCAGCTGTCTGGACTAGTCATAAAATGCAACCAACAGTTCCGCTGGTGAGTTTTATCTGGTGAATGGAATGTCTTTATAAAACAAGATACTGAGTAATTCCAATTTCCTCAACAGTCCTTGATAGTCTAGTGGGAATATTTCAATATCTTAGTGTTCCCAAAACATATCCTGAAGGACTGGTCTTTTTCATTGCTGTCAAACACTGTTTTCTGGAGATATGCTAATATGTGATTGTAGTGCGTGATAAATTTGCTGCTTCTCAGGGGCCCAAACAGGAGAAAACCTTAATGGTAAATCAAAGTTTTTTAAGCTGGAACTGATGTCAAACTTTTAAAGAGAAGTTTGGGGGAAACAGGTAGAGTAATAGGAGAAATGGACAAGAAATGTGATCCCTGTAACTAAAAACTGGAAGTCCTTTTTGCTGATTGGTATCTCTGCCTGAGGAACCTTGCTAGATTTCAGAGACCAAGGATGATTGAAGTTTTGCAGAAATATTCTCTCTCTTTTCTCTGAGGTTTGCTAGGATGCATCTCTATGGCACTTTTCCAGCTGCTATCGCACTAAGGAGTTATTTTTTCCCTAGCCAGCTACGTGGTATATGAACTACATAAATGCCCTTCTACATGGTAGCCAGCTTTCTGTGGGACTCAGATCTAAGATATTTATTTAAATAGACCTTATTCATTCTTATTCAGCCTATTGACCTCGATCGTAGCCCATTCAAAAGTGTTCCTTATTAAATACTGTACAATATTATATATTGTATATAGATTATACTCACTTTCTTTTGGGTTCATGGCTGCTGGCAAGCACAGGCTCTCTCTGGGGACCGCATATGGCACAAATTAACAAAGTGATCACTTAGAGCTGCTTCTGGTGATCCAAATCTCTGCTGGGATGTGGGAGAAGGCAGGACACCAAGGTATCCTGTTGCTTGCTCAAGCTCCCCAGTCACGCCACACCATCCTGCAGCTGGCAGGCACCTGTCTTATTTCTAATTTTAAAATGTCAGAACTTTTTCTTCCTTCAGACAGAAGCAGAAATATCGGTCAAGACTTCCTTTTATTTCACAAAAGAGAATTATTCCTTTCTGAGCAGCCGTATTCCTGACTTAGGCTTGAATTCACCTCACTTCACTTTATGACATTTCTCTGAGTCTACTGATTCATACAGGGGATCTGGGGACACACTGAGCTGAAGGGAGACACCTCTGTCAGATGCACAAAGTTAGGAAGGAGAGGGGGAATCCAAGCTTCTCTATTTGGAGCTGCCAAGAACAAGCACTGTGTAATCCAAGTTCCTGCACAGCCAGGATCCAGCTCCTCCTGGGTCCCTGTGGCAGTAGCACAGAAATATTACTGGTGAACCTTTTGCCTCCACTTCACCTCTGCAGCTCCTACTGTGGATGACACACAGATTCCTAAAAAGGCCTTTACGATACCTGCTCCAACTGGCACAACCAAAACCACCAGTTTCTGTTTAAGTGGAAGTGGAGATGAGAGGAGGAGGAAAGCAAAACAAATGCTTGTTCACGTGGTTAGGAGATTACAGGAGTGTGTAAGGGAGCATCTGTGGGCAGCTTCACTACTCCATCTCCCTCTGATCTGAAAAGTAGGGAGGCCTGGTACACACGTCACAGAACCGGCCGAATTGTTGTGATCCCACCCAGAGGAAAGCACGAGAGCACAGCTTTTTGCCAATGCTGGAAGCTTGCCAAGCTCTGTGGTATTTAAGCAGTCATGACTTTGTCTTCATCTGCACAGATTAAATATGGATGTGTGTATTAATTATGTAAATGTGAAACTGCAGATCTCAATCAAGCAGAGCCAAGGATACACTATCCTTTGCAAGTGCTGATTGACGCCAGGCACACAACAAAAACACAGAGACCATTCAGCTCATTGCTACTCATACTCTGGAGAGGGGAGAGAAGGAAGAAGGGAAATTCGGAAGTAAACAGTGTTTTGTAATGAGAGCGAAACCATAAATGCCATAGCTCTCTGTCATACCTAATAGCCTCTACTCAGCAAAGCAGAGTGCTTACTTAGCAGAAGACAGCTCTAGAAGATGGTGAAAACACATATTTAAAGTGAAATGAACAATATCAGCTTTAGTAAAGACACTTGTAACACGAGTTTTAGTCAAGGATTGAAGCTGTGCTTTGGTGTAACGCAGTAGGAGCACGTAATTTTTCTGTAACTTCATGAAAATCATGAACAAGTATGTGGGAATCAGTGGTACTATGACAGTGCAAATTTGATATTCTGAGACACAGAATGGTCAAACTTTCCAGGTTTGGCTTTGTGATAAGTAGCACCAGATTTTGATGTGTTTGTCTGCGTGCTTAGTTCTAAGCAAAAGATTATGATGTGGGCTTCCAAGGAAGGCGAATTGGATTGTGCATGCGAAACTTCCAAATTCCTATCAATGTACATGAAAAATTGGTGTGTTTTTAGAGAAACCCCACCCTGCAGACAAAAACTTGTACTCATCTCCACTCAGAAGAGCAAACCCCAGCACTTCCATGTTTCGTGAACACTGCTCTCTCCCCTGACCTAATTGCAGCCTTCCAGTATCTGCTGAGAGCCTACCAGAAAGTTGGAGAAAGTCTATTGAAAGGGGCCTGAAGTGACAGGACCAGTAGGAATGGTTTTAAGATGGAGAGAAGGTTTAGATGAGGTATTAGGAAAATGTTTTTCCTGTGAGGATGGTGAAGCCCTAGCACAGGTTGCCCAGAGAAGTTGTGGATGCCCCGTCCCTGGAAGTGTTCAAGGCCAGGTTGGATGGGCTTTTCTGGTGCTGTGAATGTAAGAAGAAATTTTAGGTGAGATAATTGTAATGCCTATTCTGAATAGATGAGCTGGCAGGAGAGTGACCTGCAGGTGTAGGATCAGCATCCAGCCCTCTCTCTGCTGCTCTTGTGCTGCTCCTTTCCATCCAATGGATCCAGGTCTGGAGCGCAGGGCTGCTCTGCCCCCACTGATGGCTGTGGGAGCTGGTGGGGGATGCCCTGGCACGCTACACGTGGCTGTGCAGTTGCTCTGTGTGGAATGAGAGGTGTCAGAAATCCCTGGAATATCTAAGCAGACTGTTAGCACATAAATGCCTCTTGGATAATCACAGACCTTGGACATGCAGAAGGCTGCCTTTCTACACACGTTCCCTTTTTCACTTCTATCCTAGCTGACTTTATATCCCAGAGCTGAGATTCTATGGATGGACACAAGCCGTTCCAGGAAAGAGGTTTTCCTGTTGAACTGGCTTGGGGACTGATAGCCAGCACACGCATTTAAAGGTCTTTTCTCCTGAGAACCTGTGAGCTTTCCCAGTTCCAACTTTCAAAGACTTTTCCAGGCCATATGTGAGAGTAGAGCTGGAGAGAGACAGCACTGCCTAGAGAAAGAGTCCGTGGCAGAGGGCTGGACCTGGATGATCTTTAAGGTCCCTTCAAACCCAAGCCATTCCCTGATTCTGGGATTCTGAATGCTCCCTTTAAGCACATTGTCCGCTTATCTGAAAAAGTCTGCGCTGTGAAACTTGGTATTCCTGTTCTTGAAATGAACTTTCTGCTGATTTAAACCTATCCTGTGTTTTACTTACTGAGTGTCCTCTACACCACGAGCTCCAACCTTTCAGTGATTTGATATCACTATCAGAGCCTGCACTGGCAGGTCTCACATGTTTCTAGAAGGAGGATTTGTGTGTTCAAGTCTTGAACAGCATGTTTCAAGAATCTTTGCCAGGTATTATATTTCTGCCTTCACTCTGGTAGGTTGTGTATTTGTGCACTCAGCAATTCATTCCCCTTCACTTCACCTATTCATTCACATTTTTATAACTGAAAATTGTCTAGTCTTGGCTAAAATGGAAATAAAATTCTGAGAAATAGATGAAACAAAGTGGCATAGAGACTACATTAATTACTATTAAACACCTAGAACTTTAATGTGGGCATTTAGAAGTGTTTCTAAACCTGAATAAATTCTTTTTAAAACATTCTGAACTTGGCAATGAAGTTTAAATCATAGAGAAAGTTAGCCTTTCTAGATTTGTTAGACATAGACAAAAAATTACATATAATTACATATTCACACACTTTTTAAATTCACCTGCTGCTCATTTGGAACACAAGCTTTAGCCTAACTTCTAAAGTCTGTAAAACTTTATTCAAAGGTCAACTTAAAAAATCATTAGGAAACCTGATCAAGTGATAACCTTGTAACAATTTGAACAGCATATCTCTTTGACCTCTGCCCACACTTCCTGCAAACCTTAAAACACCATGTCAGGTTTGAGATGCAAATGTGAATTGAGCGGAGTGACAGTGATGAAGAAGTGTGTGACAGGATTCCCTACCTGTGGACTGCATTACAGATGAGGGGTTCAGAGCTCAGGTTTCCTCAGGAAAGGATGAGCTCATTTAGTGCCTTAACCACAAGCACATGTTTGAGTCTCACGTCTTTTATAAAAGTGTTATTACTGGTTCACTAATCATAGTACAGTTGCAATTCTCTGGACTAAGTGGACTGGCCACCTCTGCCATGTGTTTTAGACTATCAAATTCTGTCTTCTCAATCATTTTTTTTCCTGATGTACATGGGGTATTTTGAATGGAAACTATAGGGGAAATGTGACAGCAAAACCAAGTAGATCGGATGTAACCTTTAATTATTTTCTGATACCAGAGTCCACCAAAAGGACTTTGCAAGTTAAAATTTAAAAATTAAAATTAATCTTCTGCTGCCAGCCTGCAGAGTCCATGCTAGGTGAGTATCCACCTATCCTGCTCCCATATTTTGTTATTTGCTCCCTGGCTTGTATCTGTCACCTACTCCCCTATGGACACAACCTCATCAACAAAAATCAAGGAAAAATCCCAGTGATCTATCAAATGAGAGAGATTGGGGAGCTTTTTCACAGAGCTGACAAAGAAGCCAGAGCACAGGCAGAGAAACTGAAACTTTCCTCCTCCTATTTTCTCATTTGAGGTCAAACTGTCTTATGGGACAAATGCTGGGGAGGAATTTTGTATCCTGCTACCTCGGGTCTCATTCTAGGGAAATGAAACACTTCAGTATTCTGTGCTTTCAGTGCACAAAACAGCTGAAAATTTTTGTCCTTGAAAATTCTTGCAGGAGCTGGAATGACCTTGGGATCTTTTCTGTGTGTACTTACATATATTACATGTTTGTGTACGTACAGTTTGAAGTTGTTGTATTTAATATTGTGGCAGTAAGGAGTCAGAGCTGGGTTAGGAGAAAACTCACACCATCCCTCACATGCAGCTGAAATCCACGCCACAAAAAGAGCTGAAAACATTTACCTGGGAATCCTGGAGCATAAATGAGACATTGTGGTTTTGTCACCATGGAGATGCAATTGCTTCTAAAGCTCTTTGCTTTCACTTAGCCATCTATATAATAAGTGTGGGAAAGGTCACAGAGAGGTAGAAAAAGAGAGGGGAAAAAACCTACAAGGAGTGTGAGGAGTGGTCTGAGAGAAAATAATGTGGATCAGAAAGGTTTCCTTTTCCTATAATAAACAGTAAAAATAGGTAAATGGAGAGCCCCACTCCTTTCGTTCCCAAAAATATTCGATTTTTTTTCCTTGAAGAACATTAAATAGTTAAAAATTGTCTGATACCAGGCCATAGAAGAGAATGGTAATAGAGAGTACAAGATACTAAAAAACTACAATATTTTTAATAGATAGACGAATGGGTGAATAAATTATAGACAGAAAGGGCAAATCTTGACAAGTCCTGGCAAAGTCTCGAATGAAAGTGAGTGTTAAATCAAGGTTACCTCTGTATGTGATTACTCAGTTTGACCAGGTACGTCTGCAACTTCACACTTTCACTTGCACATATATTTCTTACGTGCATCCTGGGAAGCTTAAAATTTCCTCTCCATTGCATTTTTTAAAATCTTTATAGAGAATTAAATTAAATTGTGTTGGGGAGAATCAAGGAGTTAATCAGAGATAAAATCCAATCAAAATTTTGCTTGGAAAGTATATCTAGAATTGCCCAGTCACACTTGGGATAGTTTTTGTATCAGTAGCTTTTTCATTGCCAAACATATTCCCCAATACATTCACACAACAAATGTTCTTGAACAATGTGATTGCGTTTCTTCATTTGCAATAACATAAATGAAAAAAATAAAATGGGAATAGCAGGAGCATCACCTCTAGGTAATAAAATGTCTTTCCTCTGTTGTGTTCAAAATCACATTTATTTCATTTGCCTAAGGTCATATATTGAAAACGAAAGATTGCCAGAAATCTTTGCAAATTTGAAACTCAACCTAAAATCTGTTAAATACAATTGCTGCTATTTACATTAACTTGTCAATTCCAGAAAATTTCATTTTCAGAACATGATAAAGCCTTGATCACCTGTCTGTGGCTGTTTTCTGCTATTTTCTCTTAGATGAAGTGCTTTCATCCTTGCCAGACAAGGATTCCCTAACCTGCCACACAAATAGTTCCAGTTCATACCACAGATATCTATGTACTACAGCTCTCCACACAAAGTCAGCAGTTTTTAACCTTATGCTCAAGGATTTGCCATGGTAGAACTAGTAGTTCCTTGATGTTTATTAGGCTTATTTTTTTTTATTATCTTGAGGCTTATTATTTGGATTATCTTGATAGTTTGAAGCCTTATTAGTGCTCTTCAAAATTAACACAGTGGGTACAGGACATGCAGGTTTTGGGTTTTTTTTTAACAGGAGCATGTGGACCTCAAGGGAAGCTGCTTCAGAAAAATCCGCCAGATGCTGACGATTGTTACCAAGCTGGCAGAACTTCTGGTCTTCATATCAGGGCTTCGCATTTTCTCCCCTTTTCCAAATTCAGCAGGTTTTGTGTGGCTGGATTTTCTTGCTCTACCATTTCCTCACTCTGTGAAACTAGCCGTTTGCAATCTGAAATCCTGTACAAGACAGCTTAGCTCAGTGGGGCCAATAAATTCATATCTCTTGTCAGATCAAATGAGCTTGAGGTTCAGCCACGCTATTAAAGGCAGAGCAACTTCAGACAAGATCTCATTTCTGAGAGTAAAAAGACACAGAAACTGGCCAAGATAGTTCTAATGCACTATTAGGTGACTGAAACCTCCACATCTGCCTGTTAGCATGCTGATCAGATTAATTGGAGCATCTGCAATTGGTTCATTAAAAACCAGAGGTATTACCTGTCTTCTCTCTCTCTTATTTTTTAATGTGGTCTGAGAGCAGTTTTAATAGGAAGCTCCACATAAACTGAGGTCTCCTGTGATTGTATCTGCTGACCTCTTCTCATACCCTCTCAGGCCTTAAATCATTGTCCTTCACAGTGAGGCTTTTCTGTCTGATGTTAAGTTAAGCTCTGTGCAAAGGTGAGAAAGCTCACCCCAACTAATATATTTTAGTTTCTAATACCCTTAAAGAGTCTTGGACTCCATAGCACTCAAAATTTCCTGTCTCCTCAGCAGTAACAGATCTAAAACTTTTTGGTAGAGGAGCACCTGAAGAGAAGGGTTTGCAGTCGGTGTGCGTGTGTATTTGTGTGTGTGAATAAAGTAATGAAAGCTTAAGAAAAGAGGTTTGTACCAAACAAGAACAACATAGGTTATAAATGTTACCAATACTAAAATGGGAGCAATACTCAATTGGGAAGTCTGGGGAAGAGCTCTTTGGTGTGCGTGAAGCTCATTCACCCGTGCCAAACCTCTGTTGTCGTGCGCTCACCAAGTGCAGATGTGCTCTGCATTCAGTCTGTGTTTCAAAGTATGCCCAGAGAGAACTGTCACCCTGGAGTTTTCCAGCCACATGTGGGTGCATACAAGATCAGTCTGGTTAGAAGCAGCCATTTCTGGATTCTGCACCGTTTTGAATTGATCTGAGACATATAGAGACAAACAATTCAATCACTGGAAGAATATCAAACTGTGTATCAACCTACCTAAGCTCTGAAATAAACAGTTGCAAGTCAATCCCTTTTCCCACTTTAGATAGACAACATATCCATTAAAAAACTGACAGCTTGTTGAATTTTAAGGGGAAATAATGCTAATGATGTCTGAATGCTGCCAAGTATGGATGTGGGAAAGGCTTACTAAGCATGTTCCATGATCATTTCTGAATTATTCAAATAACATTTCTTGTTTGCTTGTCTGGGAGATCAGATCTTGCTGCAGTCTGCTGTAGAGTGCCAAAGCACAGTGAGGCTGACAGTCAGGCAATTTACACCACTCCTTTCTACCACTGTTGCTGTTTCTTGCACGGAGCAGGGCAGTGCAGGGCGGGAGGAAATGCATATTTCTATGGCAGCAGGGACAGGGTTCTTCGTATGTGTTTTCACACTGCAACATGCAGAATCCTTTGGGTAAAATTCACCACAAATTCTGTCACAGTGGAGAGGAAACCCTCCAAAAGCTGCAGGGTGAGGTCTGCTCTTGCTCTTTGGGGAGCAGCCCTGCACTGAGTGAGGCTGCTACTGGGGCAAGGTGTTCACAAGTCCCCAAGTGGCTGAGGTGCCAGATCCCAATCTACTGCTGCTGAAGAAGGAATAAATTCCTTTCTCCTAAATTTCTTCCTCCCAACAAACAGCAAGGAGGGTGGAGAACAGAATCAATGCCCCTCTTTCACCTCAGACACGACTCAGAGTTCATGCAGAATCAGGAGTCAGGAGCACTGGACCCAGAAACCAACCACTGTTACAAAAGCAGCTAAGCACGTCCCTTCGGCTTTTAATTGACTTTCTAGTGCCTGAATGATGAGAAATTTGTGTGTCTTTTCTTTAAAACTAAAGAGAAAGAAGGAAAGGGGAAAAAAATAACCCCAAAGCTATACACAATCAGAGAAGGAAATGTACCCAGGGTATTGACATTAACGAGGAAAATCACCACATTTACACCGTCCACTCTATTTTCCTTTGCAATATATACATCTTGATGATGATTATGGTGATCATTGCTCTCATTATAACTCTTTCCCAGGAAACTCTTTCAGTTACTGATATTCTGTGCCAGATTGAATATGCTTTTCATTGTTTTAGCACTGGGTATTTGTTAATTATAACATCTATATTCAGTGTTACCTACACTCTCTGGAATAGATTTCTTGTTCTTTTGTACAGTCAGACCTTCCTGCAGAGTGTTTCTACATTTCCACTAAATAAGAACATCAGCTCTACCACTGCCTCTTCAGCTTAATTTCCACAGAAATCCTGTGTGGTGTTCTTTCTCCCTCTGTAAAAGATAGTTTTGCTTTCTCCTTCTGAGTGTCTGTTAAGGTTTTATCGACAAAATGGAACCTCATTATGCTTTTTCTTAGTCAGTTTCCTATTAACTGGAAGGTCTTAAATATTTTTCTGTTTTTCTTCCCTTCTTCCCTCTTTATTTCTCTCTTTCTCTCTCTCTTTTCGTTCATATTCTAATAGAAAAAACTTTCTTACAAATGAAACAAAAAAAAGACAAACTTTCATTTAGAAATACAAGAAAGATAGACCTTTGAGGGATATTTCAGTGTCAGCAGCAAAATCTTTGCATCTAGGATGAAGATCATTCAGGCAAGGGAGGAAGGAAGGTACAGGAAAAGATATGGAATGGAGGGAAGACATTTACACAGCACAATTCAGTGACACGCTCTGAAATTTTGAGGGATCTTGGGACCTGCTCTCTAATACTGGTGTCTCTTTTTTGTTTTGGAGCGAGAAAACAACTGCAACAGGGATTTTAACAAAGCTGATGAGAACTGGTCTGCTTGCATGTTCAGGCAGACAACTATATCCCAACAAATTTTGCCCAGTTCTAGTTTTGTTTTTGCATCACAGAACTTCAGTCTTCTTTGTGTACCTCCCACTACAAAAGCTGAGACAAATATATTGTTATTTCCGCAGTATAAAACGCGAAATAACACACTGATGTAAAAAGGCCAATTATTTGCCAGTCCAATTTACTAACATTTTTAAAAGAGTTTGCATGGAAATTATTGATACACAGTGATTCCAAAGGGTTTGTAGATCCTCCATAGAAACCCACAGTTCCTGCCCACTTGGCTCAGTAATTTTTCTTGGGTCATGCAGTAGGCAAGGCTGTGAGCTTAATTTATTTATTATATTAAAACATTTCTTCCTGTCCCCAAGACAGCTGAATTCCTAGGAAAGACGCAGCAGCGGCACATCAGTTATTTTTTCAGCTGTCAGATGAATACATCTTCACTTTAATGCAAAAATTCCAGAAGATGTATTATGTATACAAATATGTTACAAGCTGTGTCATGACACACCAAGAGTAAGATCTGTCTGTTTGCCTGAGGTTCCCTCAGCCAAAGTTGTTTACTTCCTCCCAGCTCTGTCTGGTTCTTGCAGTGAGAGAGTCTTTAATCTACATCCAAAACACCCGTTGTTCTGGATGTCCTCATTCCCTGACAGAGGTCTCTGCACCTCCTCTCTCTGCTCTGAACAGCACAGAACAACAAAGCTCAGGCTCTCTGAAGACTGTGGAATTCATTTGTATGAATTTATGAATCTTGTATGAGGCCACATAACGAGAAATGTTTATTTAGACATATTGCACTTCATTTAATAGTTGGACAAGGGCAACAAAAGAAAATAACTGGAAGGCACTCGCTGCTCAGCTCAAATGGCCAGGGCAGAAACTCCTGGAGACCTTCCTCTGACAGAGCAACTCAACACCCGATGGCCTGAACACCCCAGAGTGAGCCCAGGAAATCGATTGAATGAGGATGCAACACAGCAGTTAATTGTAAACCTAAAAAAAGTGCTCTTATGATGAACCAGCCATCAGGACTTGTGTTTTCATCATGAAAATGAATGTGACATTCCTACCTTGTCTATCTGAAACTTCAAAAATACCGTTTTCCCAAGCTTAAATACGTTGCTAGACAAAAAAATGGAGAATGTACATTGGGCATAAAAAACATTAATGAATATCAAGAATACTTTGTGAATAGTCAAGTCAATATCCTGCCAAGAAGCCATCACAGCACAGACACAAAAAAAGACTGGTTTGACCTAAAATTCATCCCAGCTACAAGTATAGAGGAAAACAACAATAATTCATCTGACTAATAAGTGAGAAATGGGAGGGGAAAATGGAAGCAAATTGTCAATAATAAGTTTTGAAAGTTCAGGAATGTAGAACTTGGGCTGTTGAGCCTGGAGAAAAAGAGTCTCAGGGGAGCCGTTATTGCTCCCCAGGCTACCTGAAAGGAGATTGCAGCCAGGTGCATGTTGGTGTCTTTTCCAAATCAACAAGGAACAAGACAAGACGAAATGGACTCAAGTTGTGCCAAGGTTTGGATTGGATATTGGGAAAAAATTTCTTTGCCAAAATGATTGTCAGGGATCGTAATAGGCTGCCCAGGGAAGTGGCCACCATCCCCGGAGGTATTAAAAGGCACATGGATGTGGCACTTGGGGACATGGTTTAGTGGTGAACATGGCAGTGCTGGGTTAATGGTTGGACTGGGTAATCTCAAAGGTTCCTTTATTCTATGAAATACAGCCATCATCTCTTCTTGGAAACAGGACTACAGTTCTGGTCGATAAAGACGACTGTGTTGATAGAATAGGTTTGGGTTTCTCCAAGGCATTTGACTTATCGACACATGACATTTTGCTTAAGAAGTTTGTGTTATATGGAATTAACCGAACACATGTAAGATGGCTTAAGAATTAGTCTTGTCACATCTCAAAAGGTAGTTTTTAAGGCTGAGGTATCAGTAACTGAGATTGTTTCCTGCACTCTCCTAGGAAAACAATGTTGCTTAATATTGTTATCAGTGACTTAGCTGATTTTTTTTATTTTAATTTTTTCAGACCATGAACACACCAGTCCACCACCCCACCCCCATAGCAAACTAGAGCTGACTGGCATTAGGACTGCTTTTCTCTGTTAATCTTCCTTTGTCCCCTGGGAAGGAGTCCACAGATTGACAGGTTTAAGACCTTTGACTAGGACAACACTAAATCTTTCCTTGTAACATTTGTGAGCAGCGCTGGAATGGTGTAATATTTAATAATGAAAGCAGACCATTGGCACAGTCTGGTCCAATTTCTTTGGTTAAATACAGGAACCACCAGAGAATATTCAATGTTAATGCAGTTGGACACAAGGAACAGCAGCTGAGAACCAGAACAGAAATGATTTCTTCAGAGAGGAGTCTGTCCTGGAAAGGATACATAGGTTCATCAGCAGGGCTCTGCTGAGAGAGCTGACCTGGTATTTGGTTTCATAAAGGGGTTTAGAGAGCAGCAGAAGGAGCAGAAGGATGGAGGATTCTTGTTTGACAGAACTAAATGAATTTCTGAATGGAATGGCTGACACTCCTAAGTGGTGCAGAAAACACTGTGATGTGTCTGGCTGAGGCATTTGCTGTTGTGTTCAGGATCATACTTACTATCACATTTTAGAGGAACAAGAATTTTGAGTTAAAACTGCTTTCTCATATTCTTCGTGGTTCATATTGTTAAATAACCCAACATCTGCTTACTGTGATGGCTCCCAGCCACAACTGTTCCAGGGATGATTTGCAAGAGGCAATCCCAGCTGTAGGATAACGTCTTTATAGCAAGACTGGGAAAATGGCAACACCTTCTGCAGAGGGAGTGATTTATGTAGAATCTGCTTCCTGCCATGAAGAATTCATAAAGACCTGGCTGAGGTCGAAAAGATGGGCAAGACCAACACCAGGACGCAGGTTATGGCAGGAGCCTCCAGCAGAAACCCTAAAGCACTGCTCCATTTCCTCCCATCATCTGGGCTGCACTTGCAAGACCTTGTTGCTGCAGGTTTGCCAGGTTGCCCTTGAAAGGTCCTCAGATGGCCCTTCCAGAGCCTGCTACAGTCCCTCCTCTCCCCTCATGCTTCCTAGACCAATTCTGGGTCACCTGCTGCTCCCTCCCCAAGCTGTGCAAGGAAGTGAAAGCTGCCACAGTGCAGTGAAGAACTGACTCCCTCGTAAAAATCTGCTAAAACATAATCTAATGTACAGCTCAGGGAACGTGGGCTACAGCCCTGATGTTTTGGGCTACAGCCTCAAAAGAGCCAGCACTGTCCTTCCTACCCCAAGGAACCCTTTCAACCATCTCAACCAAAGCATGATAGCCAAAATTATTTGATCTGGTTACTCATATTAAAGCACTTCCTTTGATCTCTGAGAATCTTTCTCCACCTCTGCCCATCCAAGTAATTTCTGGAGAAAATTCGTTCAGAAAATTTGTTCAGAAACCAGGATTATTCTCACATCATACAAAAGGCACAGGCTGCTCACCCAGGCTGCTGGGCTGCTCACTGCTCGTTGATTTCCCCCACTGAGTGCATTTCTGTTTGGGAAATAGATCTTGTGCACTGTAATTCCCTTTTAACAATCCTTTGTATATTAATGAGGTTAGAGTTAATCTATCATTTGCAAATGGCCTGCTGCGAATCAATAAAGTTTTCATAGGAAATAACAATCCAGCTGGGATATTATTAGAGAAAAATTCAGAGGCATTTCAGCCAGAATAGCTTGATCATGCTGCTTCTGTTGTTGCTGTCCTAGTGATAGGGAGCTGGGAGGAAAGGTCCCAGAACCCATGTCCCAAAGAAAAGGGCTTCTGTAAGGTTATCACTAAAGAGCTATGTAGTCCTACAAGTCCACTTGGTTTTGATCTTATTCTTAGGTATTAAAGAAGTTTTGTATTTATTTGGAATATCAGAACATAATTTAATCTTCTGCCTCCTTTTCTGTTTTTCTGGGTGTTTTTTCCTCGAAATAGTCCCGTGTAAATAGCAACATGGCCTGCAAAGGTAGGATCACTCTCCAGTTCCACTTAGTGCTGCAGCTGATTGAAACGTGCAATTCAACAGAGGAAGGGAGCACAACATGGGCAAGCTGTAAATAGAACAGGCATCTCCAAATACTTGATCCTGGTGAGAAATTCTGAGCTCACCACATTTGGCTTTAATTTCCTGTCATTTCCTCTCATGGCCTGGCTATTAATACTGAATTGGCATTAGCTGGCTACCTCTTGTAGCGAGTATTAGAGACAAAAGACTGGTCTGGAGAAGGTTGCTGGCCCTTCACTGTTGTTGCAAGGTAACCCAGCAGTAAGGAAGGGCAGAAACGGTAAGAGAACCAGGCAGGGTTGGAACAACATGACAAAGACACGGAGGCCTGCGTTACAATTCAGCCAAAGAGACAGTGGTTTCACCCAGATTCAAAGGCACCACTGAGAGTTCTTCCTGTGGAACTGGAACCATCTGTTCTCTTTAACAAGGATGCATTCAAGAATTGAGTAGCTTGAGTCAGACATGCATTTAAAAAGCAATGCACTGTTTGAATATTGCCAGAATTGAAAACAGTCCTACTCAAGACTATGTGCCAAACAAGGCACATGTAAATTGTGACTCCTCTATTGATGCTGATTTCAGACTTGCTTCTATATGCAGTAATTTAGGTTGAGCTACTTGGAAGCCTAAGAGTGTGTGTAAATAGGCAGGTGTAGACTAACCTTTTCGCTATACTCTGACCAGCAGAGCGAAGTAAAAATCTGGAAGTTGGAAATGTCAGGCTTCAAGTTGCCTGTGAGCACTCCCTCTATCCCTAGGAGAGTGTGCATTAGGATAAAGTCTCTAATTACAGGGACATTTGCTATTTTTCTCTAGCACCCTTGCCTTATTCAGTGTCTGAGATCAATGTTGATTACTAACAAGCAGCAATTTAGTATTTTACTCCTTTGCCATTCTGTGCCTAACAGTAGGCTATACAACAGATAGACTGTACAACATAAATATTTGAAAGTCCTGTCTGGAAGTTAAAAATCTTAATTTTCTCATGAGGATTTCTATTGTGCTCCAGGTTACATCATAGTGCTCCAAAAACTTCCTCACACTGTACCCTATTTATAAGCCAGGAGCCAAGGCAAAAATGGTTGAAGGCAAAAACTCTGCCGTTGTGCGCCCTGTTAGTTATTTCTAAAGGGTGGGGCGGGCATGTTCCACACTGAAGCCTGTCACAGGGTTTCATCCCAACTAGGCAACCCCTGGAGATCACAGAAGATCCCACCGGACTGCTTTCTAGAGGAAACATCCTGCCTAAGGACACACATCCAAGTCCTGCCCTCAGAGAGAGCCAGGGCATTGCCAGGATGCACAACACACCTGGAGTACAGTGTTAACCACCATGACATGGGTTTTTCACTTTATGAGTGACTGGACTTAAAACCCGCTCCAAATATCCCAGGAAGGTCCCACCAGTTTGTGTTGGAGCTGTGAATCCAAACCTGTCCTGCAAAACAGACACCAGGACACCAGCTAGGCAGACAGCTGGGAAAACAGGAGCTCACTGTTGATGATAATCTGGAAAAAAACTACTTCACAAAGCTATTTGGGCAACCAGCATGCAGCAAAACACTGAGCATGATTTCCAACATCCTCTTGGCAATCACAGTAAGAAGCAATCTCCTCTTTGGGACACCCAAGTGCTCAGAAACCTGGACCTAAGGGGTATGCCAGCATTATATATGAATTCTGAAGCAGAAGAAAAATATTGTTCCTTGAAAAGGCATTGACCTATTTTAGCAATAACAGACCACAAGAAGGTGAGATATGACATAACTAATCCTCAAGCCATCTAGTATGTGCTCTGTTAACTCCATATAGCACAAACTTTTAAACCAAAATATCATGTGTTGCTAAGTCAAATGCCTCAAAGAAATCCAAATTAGGCCTGAATGGTTCTTGGTTCCTACCCAGTTCATTCCCTTGCCTCCAGGCTCTCCTTCCTCAGGGCAGGATCAACTATTTCTAAATTATCTCTGGTGGCTATTTTTGTGACCATTCACTAGCAGAGAATGATTGTAAAGCTGAGTCATTACAAAGAACAATGAAGTTAAATAAAGGTTTAACAGCAGAAGTGAGAAATGTTTCAGGCCCAGTCTTCCAGACAGCTTGACTATGAAGTTTTTTCCTTTCAGTCTAATGAATACATGAAGTGTAATCTATGCAGTATTATTCCCTTTGAATCTGGTTCAGTAATCCATGCTGTTACACTAGACTTCAAGGCGGATTCTCGATGGCTGAAGATCATATAATGTTTCATCCATATCATCCTCCCCATTGATGAGGCTTAGAGGTTGCACAGCATTTAAGAAACAGGCTTCAGACACAGCACAAACCCTGTGACTGGAAATTACCTTTGTTTAGTTTAAAGTTGCTAAAGCATGAAGTTTATTTTCACAACTGGAACAACAAGCAAAGGGCCTTTAAAGGAAAATCTGAATATCTATCCAGTAGGGACTGATTAGGTTGGGAGGAAAAGAGCAAGATGAGTCCCTCTACTAGCAATGTCCAGTGTGGTGTGTGATGAGGGTCAGGCAGTGGGATATTCACAAGACTGCTGAACAGCTCTTTTTCCACACCACCCCATGCAGGGCACCTGCCTCTATCTGTGCTGCAACATCACATGAGTTTGACTTGCAATGGCTTGGCTGACTGAATTCAGAGATGCATGCAGGACACCTATTTACAGGGTAGTTCCATAAAGCTGGGAATATCAAACTGCTAGTGCAGAAGTACCAAAAACTGGCTAAATGTTAGGATACAGAGACAAGCACTGAAGAGTTCATAGATACAGTAAAGAAAGTCGTCTATATCTATTTTTATGTGTGGATACACATACACACACCTATAGGTATTGACTCTATGTTACTGTCTGCAGAGGATAAATAGTGAACAACATTTCTTCCTGCATTTTCATTCTACAAAGTGCCTTTTCTGTTTCTATAGCAACTTCTGCTGTTTGTAACTTGTGGTTCATGCTAAAAATAACCTTATTTAAAAGGGAGAAGATTCTAAAAAGTTAGAATAATTGGAAAAGATGGCAATTTTAAAACGAAATAAAGTCATAGACTATGCTTAATAAGTAGCCTGTTCACCATAAGAAGCACTGAATGTGACATCCATTATGTGACTTATAAAATAGAAATGGGGCTTTTATTAGTATGTCTCAGGTTCTTTGTTACAACCTGAGTTACTGCCTTTTGAATGACTATGTAATGTTCTCCATCAGAAATTCAGACACTTGGTAATGAGTAGCAAAGAGTTCCACCTCTAGACATACTTGTCTTTCTGCCATGGCACCCCTCATACAGACTGCAGCGCAATAAATGTCATTAACATGCTCCATTCTCACCCAAAGAGGTTACAATAGGTGTCCCACTTCACAAAAAAAGCCAGATTTTGTGAAGAGGAGCTTTAGCAATGAGCAGCAAGATAAATTCTGATGGATACTACCCATTTCATCTTCCTTCAGAACATAGTGAATAGGAAGTTTTTTTATGGGTTGTCCTTCAGCTCCAGGTGATAAAGGTCTGAAACAGCCCCTCCCCTTGCCATTAAAACTTTATGAATAAACATGGGTTTTGAAGGGCGATTAGCCTTCCTCTCCATGCTGTGTTGCTGTGGTTTGGGCAGTGTAGAATGTTTTATGATATTTTGTATGCACAGAGAGTCCCACATTCAATACAAAAACCACAGCTGTGAACTTTATGGCTGCAGGACTGCACTGCAACGAGCAGAGCAGGAGGAATGTCCTTACACAGGGCTCATGGCCTTCACTGATTTCTCTGCTCTCTTCTCCACACCATGCCCCAGCAGTGGCCTCACCTCTGTGAAACAGAAAGGGCTTCGTGTAGCTCATGGACAGAGCAGCTCCATCCTAACCTCGAGTCTGTGCCTAAACACTTCCCTCTGGGAAGGGAGAGGAGAAAGGGATTGCAAGAAAGATGGGCAAACAAGGACGTCAGGCTGGTTAATAAGCAACTTCCTTCTTTTGTGCCCTAGCTGATAAAAACAGCGAATGCAAGTGTGAGACACTGAAGACCCTAGCTTTAAAACACACTGAAGGAAAGCTGAAAGACCTTAATTATTTTATTTTTTTTTTTAGCTAAACTGACTACTTGTGAGGACAGAGACTGCACTATATTTGTTCTGAACAGACTACATTGTCAGCAGCCAACAAATTAAACTGTAATAAATGGAGTCATTCTGATGCCACACAGTCATGCATAGACTCTCCTGCTGGGACAGTTGCACACTGGTGTAAGCTTCTCCTTGAATCTACTGTGTTATCCACATCTTTCTCCAGGCTGATGATTTTCAGTTATTTCCTTGTCCATCTCAGTATTTTGCCAGGGGAGGTGCAGAAGACTTCTGTGCTCCCCTCCATTCCTCATTACATTCTGCAGATCACTTTTCTTTATCCTCTCCTCTGCTGCCCCCTTTGCCCTTTACAAATTTGTTGGCCCTTTCAAAGTTATTCATATCCCAATTCAGCATGAACAGATTTTTCTTGCAAGGACACGTAGTTACGACAAGATACATGCTACAGTAGGAATAGTTATCAAAATGTCACAATTTTAAGGCTTTTGGCACCCAGGAAAACAGTTTCCCTGTCTGTCCACTTGATTTCCCTAGTAAACTTTAATCATGTGAGTTAACTGTGGCAAACTAGAGATTAAGTCTCCCTCTTGACCTTCTTTCCTCTCTCAGCAATTTTCAGATCTCTCCATCTTTGTTGCTGTTTTTTACACCACCAGTCTTACAAGAGACACTAGGAGCTAAATGGTCTCATCAGACCAAGCTCTCATCAGCTCTAGACAGGAGAAGAGTAGGTACCTCACAGGAAATTTACTTTTCTGGCTCCAAACCATTCTATTCTTTGTGCATTTCATTTTTGCAGTCTGCAATGACTGAAACAGCTGGCTCATATTAGTTTGAATTATCCCAAGAATTATTATCCAAAGAATTAAAATCCCAAAAGGTGCCCCAAAAAGTCAAGGTACAACATTTTTCTTTCACCAGCTTTTGACCAACCCCCATGCCAGATGTTCTACAACTGATGCCAGCATGTTTAGTCACTTACATCTTAAATTCTTAACTGAGACACGAGGGCTAACAGCACTTTGTTTGCTCACAGACATTCTCAGCTGCTCTCAGATGATGTAAATGGATACAGTTCCTAAAAAGCTGATGTGCCCTGCATAAAGTGGTGGATGAGCCACCAAATACAAGACTCTCTGACTCCTTCTGATGCTGGAAGATTAAAGAAAAATCCAAATTTTATTTGTAATGTGCATGCTGGTCCTTTGGTGATGCATGGAGAAGAAAGCCAGATGCCCCTTACTGTCTGCTTGCTTCCAATGTCATCAGCTATTTCATGGTGACAAATACATTTAATAAAATGTATTCATTTTAAAGGCACCTACTCCTTCAGGAAGGTGCTGTGCTGCCTTTAAAATGCTGACATTTTTAAGTTTACTAAGGAAGTAAGTATTTAATTCAGAATATGGCCAACAGTAATACTAACACAGCCATTTTTCTGCTCAGGGGCATTTTTGGTGTGCTGTACAGAACATGCTGTACTTTCTTAGAGCTGCCAACAATGATTCAGAAAGGTTCTTCTACCACACCAAATTCAGTGCAGCTGCTGAGGTCTGAGGCTTTGGTGGAAATAAGTGGTGATTTTTTGCTGTGTTTGTCTCTATTGATTTCTGACCCACTTACATTCAAAGTTACCTTATGAAAAATGAGGAAGAGTGGTCTCTGATTCCTCTCATCCTCTACCCTAGGAAAAGCAAATGTTCTTAGAACCTCCTGCTTGACAGACAGCAGGAGGAATTCTCCCTGAATCTATGGAGAGACCTGAGGATGTCTCAGCTTAATGCCCAGCCCAGCCTGCAGAGGAGCCAAGGAAGGCTCTCCTCTCACAGAACTCCACCTTGGCTTACAGTGAGCCCAGCACAAGCTGAGCAAATCTTCAGGAGCTTAAGCATCTTGGGAAGTCAGGCAGTGTTCAGATATGATCCTAGGTAATGGCATCAATGTTTTAACTTTTGAGAGTGCTCAGAGGACACGAGCCACAATCACCTGCACAGACAGGCAGACCCCTGACAGTCTTGCAAGGAAGCAACTGTCATTGACTCCGAAAGGGTTCATCTTGGCAGGGAGCTGGGATGCTTTCCCATGGAAAGGCAACTACATCTTCTGGGAATCCTTGCTTGGAAAGTCAAGAGCTACTTTTGTGGCTCCAGGACAAACACAACCTTCAAGAAAGCTGTTGGAGTGCTGCGTGACACCTCTGCCTGTTCCTGCCCCGGGTGACATTCAGATTTCCGCACAAGGAAGCTGCACAAGCTCAGGTTATTCAGCCATGATGGAAAAGTTCAAGGTTTTATTAGGGATGCTAGGTGCACACAAGCCAGACCTCCATGCAAACCTGAGCTGGTTATACGCTGTTATGCAGGTGTTTATGCCTCAGTGCTTCCCGGATGCACTTGCTTGTAAAAAGCAGCTGGTTCCAGGCAGAAATAGGAGATTGTACTCGGTCACCGTCTCTGCTACATCCCTCCTGTGAGAAGTTCTACCAACCTCAATAAGAAATAAACTATTCATGATGGTAACTGCTCTATTTTCTTGATTGCCAGTAACATGCACATATTCATTAGTGGAGTATTTGTCAGGGGAAGATTCAACTCCCTCCTTTCCCTTACCTTCAGCAAATCTTTACTCTCTTCAGTCTGAGGCAAAGAACTGCTTTTAAAGTGCAGGTTGTAACCCATCTAACTTTAGCCCTAATCAAGTCCACATCTGGAAGATATTAGGATGTACTGCAATTTTTAAAGTGTGGGTGTTAGGACTGGCTTGTTATTTTTACAAGTGATGTGCGTGCTGTGTTCTAGACCACTCTCGGTGCTTTGTACTTGAATGTGTATTTTAATTTGTGTTCCATTATGTTGCCTTTTACTTTTGGGAATGGTTTTCTGCTGGCCTGTGATCTACTTCATAATTCAAGTGGAAAGTTTCTGAAAATATAAGAGGCTTTAATGCAAGACAAAAAGTGGTTGTAATTTTAAAAAATAAAAAGCATCTGTATTTTTTACTGGAGTGCAGTGATTTATAAGCTTCTTAGGGGATGAGGAAGCCTGGATATTTTAAGAGGTGGAATAGGTCTTAGAAATCGCCCTTTGGTCTTCTAATATACTCATGAACATGTATCTAGGGGATTTGAAGGTCCTAGGTCACATTTACTTGCAGGCGAAAAATATCTGAGGGCAACTTCTGACAGATCATTTTGCCAAGGAGATGCGGCTCCCACATGCATCTGGCCCCTGCATTGCCAGAGAATGACTGCTTCCTGAGTCAGTAGGGTCAACCAGCCCTCATTCCTCTCCCAAGTCCCTGTACTCCTGAGGATACAGGAGCTGCACAACCCAAATGAGAGCTGAGGTGTACTTCGGACAAATCCCAGAGCTGGATAACTGAGGGGCCAAGACTGTAGGGAGTGCACAAGGCACATCTACTCCACAGCCTAAGGCCCTTTCAGCTTCACTAAAAGTTTGAGCACATAATAGGAGCCCAAACAAACCTGATTTCCACCTTACTTTGGTTTAAAGGAAAATAATGCAGAGAGTGGGGTACAACTGGGAGTACAGAGGGCACCTGGGCAGGAACATAGGGGAAGGTCAGTGTGAGCACTCGGAAGTTATCTCCAGGTGGCCAGGAGTGTCCTCTTCTTTGAATCTGGGCCATGTTAATCCCCCACTACTGAATAGATTTATAAAGCAAAGTTACTTAAATCCAGAAGCTTGCCTGGCACCATTTCTAACCAGATCAGTTATTTTCATTACCATGGCTGAGGGCCGTGAGTTAGAATCCTTTTAAAGTCAGAAAACAGCTGGGAAAAGAGCTTCAGAAACCATGTCCTCCCAGTATGAGTGAGAGTTCTCTGTTTTTAAATTGTTGGATACAGGGTGAACTTAAAAGGAGAGACCATTTCCATTCTTCCCGAGGCAAGAATCACTGCTGGTCTCCTTTGAGCACAGTCCCTTTGCACAGAGCGTGCAAAGCAGCTGAAAGTGTCTCTGCATGACCTCAGTCAGCCTCCAAACAGACTAAGCAGGATGTGAAAGAAGCAGCAGCCACTGGGTGTGTCTTGCCTGTAAGAAATTCATAAGCCTGAATTGGCTTGCAGCTGCCTTTGAGCCCACTGTAAGGAATTACCATATCTTGTCTGGCAGGCCCCTCACGGAGAGGGAATTAGCTCCCTTTCCAAAGCACGCTGACAGAAAGCACAACCAAATTCTCTCTACATCCAGTGGCAGAACTCCTGTTGAACTGTGGACGCTAACATCCTCCAGGCCAGGCCGAGAGGGAGGAGGGAGACCTCTCCAGCTGGAACTGCAGCCTGGTAGAACAGAAAGTGCAGGTTGGTGAGATATTTTCATTACAAGAAACCAACTATTTCCATATTTTCTTTTTTCTTTCAAGTTGAGCAACTTACAGAGCCTGCCTTTCCTTAAAGCCTCTCCTCTCAAGCAAATCCTTTCATTATCCAGCATGCACACAAGCGATGGAACACTTAGACCATGATAAGTTGGAAACTCATCTCTACAATTCAAACACCAGCACTTCTAATCCTCTGAAATGCACAGAGTGTTGTGAATTCAGCTTCTTCTATTTCGAATTATGCATTTGCATCTGGTAACCTTTTTTTTTTAATTAATTCATGCACGTCTCTATTGGCCTCAATTCCTCATTATTGATGCACTTTGCACATTTTCTTTCTGTCCAGCTGCACAGCTCTGCTCACTTGTGACACAGGGTCTGAGGCAGAAAGTAAAATAGAGGCTGTGTGCCCCCCTTGTAGGCAGGATGTCCTTAGCTCTGGAAGGGGGACGTGGTTAGTGAAGAGCTGAGCTTTGCTGCGTGTCAATACGGTCTATGCAAGTCAGCCAATTTTCTCTATTATCCTATGAGAATATAATTTCTTTCTGGGGTGTTTTGAATAATTCCTCTCATATGGATGGTTTTAATGGATCATTTCTCCAGGAACAGTGCACAATACTGCAGGGCACTTGACATTTATATCAAGGATGTAGGGCAAAATTCTATTGTACTTTATAAACAGCCGTGACAGTGCTACTAGAAACCGAGCACCAGATAACATCAACTGCCAGAGAACTTTGTCCCATGATGGTACAATAAGGTGGAATTCCCAGGAGCAAAAGTGACATCTGTAATGTTTATAAAATCTGAGATGTGTTAATCTCCATCATAACACTGTATCTAGTTTGTGGGGCTGTAAGCAACAATCCACAAAAATATCTTCCCTTCAAAGTTCCAACAAAGATCAAAAGCCAATAGCTTCGGGGCTTAGACCATTGAATTTTCCTAAGACATTTTCCAGCTTGCCCTTCATATGTTTAACAGCTTATAAATTGGATTTGGTATGATCGTCCTGGAAACCAGATTCTCTTCTATTTAGGTTTTATCTTGCCATCCTTGTCTCCTAGAAGAGCCTAAAGCAATACAATTAATAGTCTATTCCTGAAACCATTGATCTAAACATGCGATTATTTTAGAA
Source organism: Oreocharis arfaki (assembly GCA_013398015.1). Classification (NCBI taxonomy): domain Eukaryota; kingdom Metazoa; phylum Chordata; class Aves; order Passeriformes; family Paramythiidae; genus Oreocharis; species Oreocharis arfaki. The sequence goes on along the minus strand of VZRR01001902.1, from coordinate 200,786 downwards.
AAACAAAGATAAAAGTGTTTTTGAATTTGTAGTCCTGTCCTTGAAAGAGTGGGAAACAATGCTGGAATACAGAAGCATTCCATTTTAAAGAGGGTTTGAATATCCATGTGTTGTCGGAAATGAGTCCTCTTACCAAAGGTATAAGAATGATATATTCAATTTATGTGGAAGATGTGCTCTCCAATGTAAATCTTCACCACGTGCTTATAAAGTTAATCACAGCAAAGGCTAATCAGAGTTAACAGTGAATAGTGTGGGGGAAACAAACTAGAAATAAACTGCCAGGCAGTAAACTCCTCACACAGCAGAGCCCTCTTGAAGCGCTGATGCAAACATCCCTAGACTCCTAATTTATCTGACTTCTCCTATTTTATTCACTTTCATGCTTCTTACAAATATCTGTCACATATCTGCTTAGCTGCATTAAACCACTGTAGAAGGAAGACTTTGAAACGGAGAATTTAAAATGTTGAACAGGCCAGTGATCACAGGACTACGTAATTAGCAAAAACAAGTAATTCTCTTCTATGGCATTACACATAAAATAACTCCCCAATGGCATTAAAAAAAACCAACAAACCAGAACACCAGCAAATGAAAACAAGGCTTGAAAATCTCCATAATCTGTCAATTTTCATTTTCCTATGCTCTCTTGTTCAGAACAGGCATCAGAAATGAAATCTTGCCAGAGAGGTTTCCTTTGACTGCAGGACTTGCAAACAATGACTGTAGAAATGTCTTTAAACAGGCACGTATCCGGCTGCATATGAAAGTCTCCACATTCCTCAGTGTGGAACATCAGAGGTCACAGAAGATTTTGAGTCCTTTACTACCATTATGGTTGGACTTTACAACCTTTAAGATCTTTTCCAACCTAAATTATTCTGTACCACCACGGCTTTGAACTGAGATGTGAAATGGAAAGTCATATTATCTCAGGCAGTGTCTCTCCCCAGCATCACACTCACAGGAATTACTTTGTCTTTATTTCCAGTTTCTATTGAATTTTAGGTGAATGATGCTGGCTCAGAGGCTCAGTGCAGGAATCTCTTGGTAGACTTGCTGGTTATTGCTGAGCATTGGTCATTTGCCACTGTTCTGTGGCATAAAATCCTCTGATCTTCTGCACAGGCCCTGTTTCCTCATGTCCATGCTGCAGAGAACCAGCCCAGATGGCTCAGCTGCTCCTTACACTCGATGTCTCTGAGGACATTGAGCTTTAGTGGTCTAGGCAGTGAATTATTATTTGGGAAACGGACAGAACTTCAAAATTTCTGATTTCTCTTCAGTTTTCTGAAAAGACATGTTAGGCTTGAATCAGATTTTTAACAGTCCTTGCCTGGTGAGCTTGAATGCTTCTATCTACCTGTGTAAGAAGACTTTAGCAAAGCCACAGTATTTTTCATCTTCCATCTCTGTATGTGACAGAGCATCTTCATTTTCCCATTGTCCTGGATCTCCAACCAGGACAAGTGAACACTCACCTTCCTGTCTGATGCCTGGTGCTTCTACTCCCATCCTCAGCTTAGTCCCTTTTTCAGCTCAGGCAATCTCTCTTCCTGACAACAAAATCACTGAGGACCAAGGCTAGTTAAGCCACAGGGGTGGCTCAGTGACCAAAACATGTTGGTTAGGGTGGCACTGTAGAGTGACAGCCTCTCTGGGGCTGATGTCACAGGCATTAAACGAAGATGGTAACTTCGAAGTTTTTATCTTGTCTCCATCTCAAAGCAGAGAACAAAGTCCTTCACAACCCAGATGGAGAGGAAAGCACAGATCACTCCTTCTATCCTATTTCCTTGAAGAGGAATTTCTCATGGAGGGAGATTCAACCAAGGGGCTGGAGCTTCAGATGCAGCTTTCAAGTGAAAATTCAGCTGCAGCTTGTAAGTGAAAACTTATGTTAAGGGCTTTTCATTTATTTGAGAGAGATTTGTTTTGTTCTCCAAAACTCTTCAAAAAATTTTTTTCAAGGATCTTTTTTAATCAAATATAGTCCTGGTTTAATGGCACTCTTGCTCACACTTGGCTGATATGGTGTAGAGGAAGAAAAGGAGACCACTGACATTGCATATCAAAATATACCAAATCTCATCATTGTGTTGGATTCCAAATACCCACAGAAGCAATGGGAAGTGAAGTTTGACAGATGTGGTGACCACTGCCACCTTTTTTACCTCAGCAATCCCTCCAGTTGGCCAAAGCTGTTACTGCATAATGCTGGCACATTATTCAGTTCCATTGAGCATCTTGGACCAATGCTATTACTGAATTTGTCACTGTTAAGTCTGCTTAGATCAGGAATTCTCCCACCCAAGACAGATTTTGAAGTGACCAGAGGAGAGGGTTGAAGGGTATTCAGACACACATTAAAATGTCAAAATAATGTTTCCTACCTTTCCTTTCCAAAGCATTTTATGAATCATAAGCAATGAACCCCAACACATAGTTTTATAAAGAACAGTAAATTTTCACACAAGAGAAGGGAATTCATCCTGGTCACAGAAAAAAAAAGTCAGTGTCAGAATTAGAGCCTACAAGTAGCAGTTCTAGCTTCTGAACCTGAGAGCAGCCCATTAGATTTTGCCTAATTGCCAGGCTAAATTAGGCACTAATGACTTCTCCAACTCCCATTTGCTTACTGCAGCAGGATAAAAATCAGAATGTGAGATGCAAGAAAATGCCTGTTCTGGGGCTCAAAAAATTTGAAAAATAAGTTATTTTCAAAAGTCGTTTTTCTTCTTAGATATGATGGTGACAGCTGCCCTCAGAAAAGCACAGGGAGATGGATAAAGATTACCTAATTTTTATGAGCAAACCCAACATATATCTGCATAGTCTTGCGTTGGGTCTCCCACAGTAAAAGAGGAGAAAGAGAACAGGAGAAAGTAATTAAATACATTTCCCCGAGATCTGCGTCTTGAGGAATGTGGAGGGAAATACTGACGAGAGTTCTACATCTCTCTGCCTAGTTGCTGTTAGGGGAAGGTCCTAGCCACACTAGCCTCCTCTAAAGCATCCATCAGGGCATTCCTGGGGACACAGAGAAATGGTGCCATGAGCCAGAGCCAGAACACTGCTCCAGCACTCCCTGCCCTGCCTTCAGCTGCAGAAGTCACAAAGGACTGTGACCCCATGGAAGCCAGGAGGCTGGGACTGGAAGCATCTCCTTTCCCACAGAGACAAAAGAGAATCCAGTCACAGATTTCTTCTCAACAGAAAGGATATACAGGCCTCCTGCTGACTCTCCTGAAGCCTAATTAGACTGGAAATGCTTGGCAGGCCTTTGCAGGAATTGTGCTGCTGGGACTGTTCAGTCATTTCAGTGCTTCTAATAAGAGGACTTGACATACAATACCTGCAGAATTCTTTATGGCATTTCCCTGGATCCCTTTCCCTCCCTCCTGCCTGCATGCCAGCGCCACTATTGCATGCAACATTTATTCTGGATCTCAGACCTGTGCTGCACCTGAGCACAGAGAAGGCAGATCTGCTCCCGTTCATCTGCTGCTTTGCAGCCGTGCCACGGGCAAGTTCAGCTTGCTAAGTTAAGGAGCACAGCTAAGATCCTTGGTGCTCGCAGATGGGCCAGCAAACATAATGTGAGCTGAAACAAAATATATCAGCTCATTGTGCCAGGCAAGAGTCGCTGCAGCAGATTTTTAGGGTGACTGTTTGTATTCATGTGCAGGCTCCCAAAGCACTGCTGAAGTGACAGCCTGTTTTCTTTAAGAACTGCTGCTACAGAATGTTCCAATACAGTGATACAAGGAAATTGCTGCAACTTCCCTGCATGTTTGATTTCTTGAACTATCAGTAGAAATGCTCCATCTGTGCCTTCCCATCTGTACTGCACGTTTTGGCAAGACAACATGGCAAAACTTCTTTCCTCTATCTCCCTCCTCCCCCCCAGGCCGTATCCCTCCTCCCTCTCTAGCTCTCCTCTTTCTTTCTTCAGAAACAGAGTGGAGGAAACAAAGTCCAATGCAGGCTTGCCTCTTCTCTCCCTTGTTTTACTTCTTATTACCCTGGAAGAAGAGGATAAACCTTGTCATCTTCCCACTCTGCCCTCTGACGGCTACATGCATTGCAAAATCCACAGGGTCTGGCACTCGGTAAAACCAGGGATGGAAACAGGATGACTTCCAAAGAGAAAGATTATGTTGTGTTTCAGCAGCAGGGATTCCCAGGGAAATAAGCCAAAGCTACTGTAGGAGGAGACCAGGGGCACGAGGCCAGAGGGAGAGGAGATGGGATGGAGCTGAGCCCAGGAAGCAGACAGCGCCCTGCAGGGTCTGTCTCCTACTGCCGGGAGAGAGACGGGGTCAGCGCTGCTGCCCTTTGCCTGCCCCAGCACCGCTGCTCTCCCTGGGTCCCTCGTGCTCTCTCAGCAGCAGCAGCAGCCTGAATTTGCATGTCTGTGCCACAGGCAGAGAAAATCCATGGATGGCTGCATGCTTCCAAAATCTGCTGCTGGGGGCAGCTGTTTACTTTGTCTGAGTTGCCGGCTGTCCAAATGGATTGCCCTAGTCTGAATATTCAAGGATTCCCTTTGTGTTTTATTCTCATGTAGTCTTCTGACTACTGCATGCTAGTAGATGTGTCTGCTGATCCTAAAACTAACACTTACTTTATCACAAGATGGTTTTATTGTCTGGATTATTTTGGCCTGACAGGCTGAAGAGAGGATTAGACTGGGTTTTCTAAAAATTTCCGAATGTTTTTGAAAAATACTGGAAACATGCTGTGTTTATATTTTTCGTTTTTTACACAACTCAGCCACCTGGCAGAGAGCACTGGGGGGAAAAAAAAAAAGGAAAAGAAAAAAGAAAAAGTGTGTTTGCTTGCCACAGACATCAAACAAATAATGAACAATCAAAGCAAAGCGATTACAAGCAACCCAGAGGCGGAAAACAATTCAGTACAGCAGCTCAGATGAACTGTCACAAGCAAGGAGAGCAGTCACAGACAAAGCACTAAGCCCTCAAAAACAGCCCAGTGGCACACGCCAGGTAATCCTGAAGGGACTCTGACCTGCAAGAGCTTTTAGAGCTCTTTGCTCTCCTAGACTGACATCTAATAAATCTCTTGAGGATATTGGTGTATGTGAGTGGAAGTAGCTGAAATGGAAACTCTCATATGCCTGCAGTTAGCGTGTGCTAAGTGACTTCATCAGACCCACTACGGAAATGTGAGCGAGACTTGGTGTTTTACACAAGGTAGCTGCAAACAGTAAAACGAGCAGGAGGCACGAATTCTCTTCCCTGGGATTCCTGAAGGACGTATTTCTCATTCTTACTTCTCCTTTCCTCCCTCCCTCTTCCTCTGCCAGCATGAAAAATTCACACACTCACACACACTGAGAATATCACAGTGTCCTGACATGACCCTGCCACTAGAAGCAATATGGGACAGCATCTAGCTATGAAAAAACCTATAAAGCTGTGTGAAAACAACTGCAGCAGGCTTTTTGTGAGGAATTGACAGCTTTTCCTCTCAGAAAGGCAAGTAACTGTGTTTAACACAGCTCTGGCAGCAGCTTCTCTGATGGTGCACCTTGGTCCATCTCCTCGCATGGCACCTGGATCTCAGTCGAGGGGTGGGAGCAGCCACCACCGCCTCGTGCTGGGTATTGCTCCCACAAGAAGGTTCTTGGGTTTTTCTCCACCACTTGGTTGCCCCTGGGGTTATTCCTTAGCAGCAGCCTGTGGAGCATACGGTGTCGTTTTCACGCATGAGTAAGTAACGAGCCACTAGTCAGTCTTGCTACACCAGTGCTTTACAGCCTGCTGCTGCTATAAATAACTGCCCTCTCCCAGTTGCTCCCTGGCATGTTCACACCCTGGTTAAGATACTAGTGTCCAACAGCATTGCTTGGCTCAGCTTAAGATCTCTGAACCCAGCAATTTTTGAGGCTGGCACATCAGACTGTTCATCATTCTAAATCAGGAAAATATTATAAATGATGGTGTTTGCTTAGGGCTTGGCTGTGCTCATCCTCAGTGAATTGTTTTGGACATGATCCTCTTGCAGATGCCTGGAACATATTCCTACCATTTCACAGCTGCATTTTCATCACACAAACTCCTCCTTGCATGAAGCACTCACTGGGCTTTTAAGGCAGTGCCCTTTGCTTCTAATAGTTATTGATTCCCTGAATGCCAAGGAATATGGATTCAATTAGCTGGTCATAGCACTGTAGTTCAGGGCTACTCAGCAGTTCCAGTGTGTAAGCTTCTGTTTTCAAGCTTTATATGATATAACCATAAAAATTCAGTCTGCATTAAAGTTCTAATTCAAGGCCTTTTTGCAGGTGATTAGTTCATAACATGCACTAATTACTTTTATTATTTTACAGCTACCACTTTATGCAAACATACAGTGGGTTTCCAACAAAAGTTCCTTAAAGATGGGCACTTGCACTCAAGGCAGTGCTCGGCAGCCGTGCTCAGAAAGGTTTATTTTTCTGATTGGATGAAAAATTGCTCACAGAGACTTCTGCAGGCACTGCAGACTGCCGTGCCAAAGCACTAAACTTCCCCATTGCACAGAATGGAAATAATGTAATAACCTACAAAATCAATGTCCCTTAATCAATGTCCCTGTAATACAGATCATGGCTTATCCCAATGTTTTCTGGTCAAGCTACTTACTGCTACGTCTTTTCTCCAGAAGTATCAACATTTTCAGTTTTGCTCCTCATTTCCCAACAGCAGCTGGACTAGTGCTCTAGCAAAACCTTTCGGCTGTTCTTGCCTGTATCCTTACCTGAGCTTTAAGGATAGGGACATCTCCCCACTTGAGGAGAGATCTCCCCTCTCCACATCACCAGGTGTGACTGCACTGCAGCCCACCTGATGTCACTGATCCCTGCAGTGCCCCTGCTGCCTGTACCCAGCTCTGCATCAGCAGCACTTCAGCCAGGTCTAGAGAAGAATCAGGCCCATGGCCACTGACAACTGCACTGGCTAAAGCGGTGCAGGTCTCCTCCGTGGCAATAAAACACACAGTCCAAAAATCCAGTTTGTCCAGCAGACTCTCACATTTGCAAGGCAACTTGGAACCCAGTGGTATCTTTCCAGCAAAAGCAAGGACTTCCTAGATGGAAGTTCTTCCTGAATTAAGGCTCAGCATTAACAGCATGATTGCTGATGTTGGTGCTCAGTATCTTGTTTGGAATTCACTGGGATCCGTGATTCTTTTGGCTCTCAGAGAAGCAAAACAGTGCCAGGCGATATCCCAGCACTGTGATAGCCAGTCAGCCCTTGCTTTCTTGCTCCAGCTAAGCTGGGAACTCAGCAGAGCCACTGCTCCTCATCACGGCAGGGTAACCTCCTGCAAGAGATGCTGCCACACTGATCCTGCTGCTATGGCCCCAGGTCAGAGCAGCCAGGATCCCCCATGTCCTGCTATGGTGGGCGTTTGTCCGTGTGAGAAGCAGCTGCTCTTGGCTTCCAGCTGCTTTGGAGCTAAGTGGCAACCTGGTGAGTCTGAAACTGCAGCCCCTGCCTTTTCTTTTCCTTCTTTTCAGGATTTAATATCCAGTATTAATGATTCAGACTTACTGTCTTCTAGAAGTTGTCTAATCCTCTTAATTGGAGGGGTTTTAGCTCTAGACCTTTCTCATCTTCCCCCACCTTGTCATGAGTATACTGGAGCAACGCTTCCACCCATTTTCCTCTCCCTTAGAGGCATTCCCTCACTCTGTTCCTCCTCCTACTCTGACAGACAGCTGAAGCACACTCAGTATTTCAGTGCTTGGTATTCTCAGTGCACACCATCGAGCTGCCTGGAATGGAAGGTGCAAGTTTAACATTCAAGACAGTTCAGCCTGAGACCATTTCACATCACTCAGCCTGCTCTGCCTGGATGAATCCTCTCACCACACCCTGACAGCAAGCCAGGCTGAGATGTGGGTGTGAGTTGTGGACACCATTCCCTTTATCCATGCTATGCCCTGTTTGGCTTCCACAGGAAGAAATCCCACTGAATAGGCAGGTAAATTACAGCTGATCCTGTGAGCTGGGCAGCACAGGGACAGGAAGATGTCACCTCAGAGAATGGGCCTTTAAGGACAGCTGTAGCCTGAATACCTGGTTTTAGGACATTCAATTTTTTTTTAGCTTTTCCCTGTCTATAATTGAACGTTGTTTTTTCTAGCTGCAGAGTGTCTCTTACTACAACTATTCTGGAACAGCTAAAATAGCACAAAAGCTTATAATATATTTGGCATGGGCATGGCATATTAAAATGTATTTACATCTCAAAAATTTTAACCTGAAGCAGACTTGATATTATCTAAATAATTTGTTTAGGACGACGTAAAATGATCTCCTTCTCTTCCAGGGGAGATATAATATTTACAGAGTCCTATCTTCACAAACAGAATTTGTACTTTAAGCTTGCAAATTACAATTTGCATGTTGAGAGGAGTCAAGCTGAAAAGGAATTAGGAGCATGTGAACAGCAAAGGAAGAAAAAAAATTGCTGAAATGTATCACCATTACTATGATAATATATGGCAATCTTATGACAGGTAAATGTATAAGGACTTATTTGCCAACGCAGAACACTCTCTATGGAACATTGATTTAAATATAGCCGTGTCTTCCTCTCTTCAGTGTGTCATAATGTAGTAGTAGTAGTATGTCCTCTGATGTCCTCTGCTTTCACAGCTGATACAGGGACCCAGCCAGAAAGATGAGAGAAAATGGGAAGTAGAGTAGCAGACTGCAGTCATTGCCTTGATGCATGCAGTGGTGTAGAACCAGTGCATTTCTGGGACTGGTAGGAATTGTTATTAACACCAGGCTAGGGAATACACATCCCCATGGTCACTCAGCTGTGGATTAAGGTGACATCCATTGCAGCAGCACAAATTGACTGGTATCATTAAGGCTGAGAGGCCATTGCTATGCCTTGAATGGTGACCTCTCTGCTCCTCTTCCCATGTGTCTGTTCAGGCAGTAGCACAATGACAACTCTGCATTCAGGTTGTCACAGTGTGAGCAACAGTAACGGCTCTGAAGGACCTCAAATGCTGTGGCAATTAAACAATATGCATTTTAAATGTGCTAATGTCTGAAACCACATAATAGGTTGCAATCACTCAGAAGGGCTTTTAATAGCATATTACTTAAATCAATCCGTGTCAGCTGTCCTCAGCCCACTGTAGGGTGAAGGTCTTTTTTGCAGTCTTCCTGGCTGGATGTGCACTGTACTTAGTTACTGCAGGTCGGCACCAGCAGGATGGCTTTCTTCTCCAGGGCTTCCCCAAGTGCTCTTTCCCGATTGAAATGTGGGCTCACCCCCTCTTAACTACACTGTGACCTTCACTGGTATTTATTACTTTCGAACAATTTTTGAAAGGCATCCAGGTAAATATGAAGGGGGTTTTAATGCTGCCATAGCTGCAATAAATTTCCTGTAGGTTGGATAGCTTTTTAATTTATCGAGACTTGTGTGCTTGTAACTAGTCTGCCCCTGGTCCATCTCTTCTGCTCAGCCCAACCCTGTGGGATCAGGTCAGAGTTTCCATCTTGAAGCTTGTCTTTGCCTCCACGTGGCTGGACAGATGGGCAGCACTCTCTTGTCTAAGATCTCTGAGCCAGAACAGGTTCCTGGAAGTAGCTTAAGGCTTTTGTCTACAGTGACACCTAAAGATTTGTCTGAGGCTTTGCCTGTGAGTGCCACAGAAAACATTTGTACTGTCGCTGTGGTTGGTTGCAGGATGGCAGTGCCACAGTCAGGAGGCCTCCTTGGCTCCATCCTTGCCAGAGGGACTCTGGTGTTGGTCCTGCTCCACACCCTTCACTCAGTGGATTTTGTAAAAGCTGTGTGAAACTGGCCTGTGAAACTTGTGTCTCCCCACATCTGTGGGGGGGAGCCATGTGCACAGCTCCAGCTCCCTCTGGGCCACAAGGACACATTGCTCAGGGCAGCAGCTTCTCTGGTAGCAAAAGAGGCTCTGAAGGCCTTTTTTGTTCATTTTTTCTCACAGCATTTTATTGAGATGATAAAGGTGAGGTGTCAGGCTTTTCTGAGTGCTCAGAAAGAGCTCCTTTCTGGATTTTCTGTCTAGTCAGCCTGTCACTCCAGGGCGTTGAGATACAGAGAGGGTGAGAAGAGGCAGCAGCAGCTGTCACATGGAGTTGATGGTGCTTTACAGGGTCAGTGGTTTCTAGCTCCTGCAAAGGAACCTAAAGCAACTGAATCTGGGCTCCTCCTCAGGCGGGACAAAGGCAGCAGCTCCATTAGTGCTTTTGCCATTCCAGGCTCATTGCTCTTCTCACAACTCCCAAAGAGCACATCTGTCTCATACTGCAAATATTGATCAGCCCACAGCACGGAGAGAGCTGTGTTTTACAGCATGAGGAGGCAGGCCATACTTGAGTTTTCTTTCATGAGTTACCTTTCTGTGGTGTTTCTTCTCTCCATATCAGGCAGTATGTGCTCCACAGTTAACTTGAGAAACTCCAGGGGAGGTTTGGTGTTGACATTGGTCAGGCTGAGCCCAAGCTGACCCATGAAACCCTGGAAAGGGGCTGAAGGTAAAGCGTGTTTCCAGTCAGAGTTCATGAAGCCACAGAAAGACACAAGTGCCATTTTCAGTCCAGTGCTTGCATTGCAGTGCATTGCATCCAAAACATCGAGGGCTGGAAAGCATGTAAGCCTCTCAGTGCAGTCCAGCCTGAGTTGCTCAACATTGGCAGCATGCTGTAAAATTGTTTCAGTGGGAAGAGTAACTGCTAGAACCATAAGAATGCATGTTTGGTTGGGTCAAAAATGGATAGAGCAAGTTTTGGACTTTCTGGATTTGAAAGTATGGGTCTGGTTCTCATTGTCCCTGGAATCGCATCTCTCCAGCACTGGGAATTCTAAAATATTGTGCCTGATTTAGGGGATTACAGAGAATACTGAAGAGTACCAGATGAAGGTGAGTCATTGACCACTGCCATTCCTTTCATCTAACTCATGGGAATATTTTCTTAACCTTCACTCATCCTACCTTTATTTTCCTACCTTTAGTTTTGTTTTCTACTTCTCTGGTTTGTTCCCATGCTATGTTTTGCTCCATTTTTAGCTGTTTACTACCTTCCACATTCCCTTTCAGAAGATTTCCCAGCATTCCTTAAATTCGCTGTTGCGCAGCTTCATCTGGCAAATCCCACCTTCCGTTTCATTCCCCCAGAGGCACATTTAAATGCTAGATGGGCTCAGTTCTCCTGCAGAAAATGAGAGTTGAGGCACAGAGGGATGTGAAAGGCATCAGCACATGGCTCAGCTCCACCCTCTCTCCCCCAGTGCGAATGCAGAGCGAAGGAGTCATCGCAGGAGTGGGATGGTGAGGGAGAGGCACAGCTGTGCCGCATGTCCGCACCTTCCTCTGGTCCAAGCAGCATCTGGAGGAAGACAACCCACTCAGCTGATGTTCTCAGCCTCCTGCTAGCACCCCAGCCTGGGACTGGCGCCGAGAGAAGCAGGATTTTCCTTCAGTAAGATGCCACCTAGATACTGTAGCATGGCAACAGAGTGCCTGGTAGCTGTGCTCGAGATGAAGCACAAACCATTTCTCTGTGCTGCTGTCTCCAAGGAGTAGTTCAATATAAGTCAGTCCTGTAACATCAGTTTGACATCAGCCTATGTCTTTGCCACATTAATTCAATTTATTACCCGGTCTGATCCACGCTTTGCATTCTATTTGGGATGCCAGGGGACCTGTTCATCCCTAATGACTGAAGAAGCATTTGTGTTTTATAAGCTATTTGGGACACACCATAAGGAACTAAAAGTGCCTGGTTTATTTTCATTGTTAAATTTACCATGTACCCAATTCAGATGCTGTTGAAATTGATAGCAAACTTGCCAGAGACTACTGCAACTGAAATGCTTCCTGGAATTTAGTGACCTCTGTCACAAGCATTACAGATGTTCTCCCCCCCAAAAAAGCTACTGGTCTCTTCATAAATAATATATGAAAAATGTTGTCAAAGGTGGGGAGGAAATTACAAAATGATAGTTTGTTTTTCTGTCTTTTATCTCCAGCTAAACTTTGATCTCTATAAAGTGTTTCTACTGTCATTTGTAAGACTTTCCTTAGTTTTTACTTGGAAGCATATTAAAATTCAACTGACTAATTTCACTGGTTTTCTTTGGTCTTTTTCCTTCAATGTGAATTACTCCAGCTGAAGAGTTTGCATTTGCCTGAACAAAATTCATCTTCCTTTTTCTGCACATTCAGACAATTGGGAGTTTCTCTGTGCTGTATTTTACCTACCTATCCTTGCTTATTCCAGTGTATTGCTCCTTTTCTTTGCCTATGCTCTCCTTTCCAAGTGGTCCTTTGCTGTCTCAAGTATTCAACTTCTTCAAGTGATGAGACTTTGGAGCACTTCCCAGTCCCTCACCCCAGCTGCCCCTATGGATCACAGAGCCATACGGGACAGTTTCCCCATTGAGTTAGCTGTCAGTACACTGACCATCAGTGCTGCTGAAGTCCATACTCCTTTTTAAAATTATGTATTTGTTTAGGAATGAGTGTTGTGGAGTTTGGAGTGTGGGATGTGGGGTCAGCAGTGTCTGTAAAGGCACAAGGGTAAGACAAGTTTAGTAAAAAACCAAGAAAAATATATCTGGCTTCTTGCATACTTCTGAGTTGTAATTCTTAGCCTGTATTGTTGCAGTGCTTGTGATCATGGAGGTGCCTGGACCATGCACTTTTCCCAGCCTCACCCCAGTAAAAATGGACAAGCCACGTCTGGAGGCACAGCAGGGGCACTTTGTAAGTGCAGCACAGCACACACAGGCTGGGCCTCGGAAGCAGCAGCAGCGCTCTCAGCGACTCTCTGAGCCACCAGCACAGGGACGATTAGAGACAGACGCTCCCCATGTCTCCCACCCACTCACTGCTCACTTGCTCCTCAAGGGAGCAAAGAAAACATATTTTCCTTGTCCCCATATAAATAGACCCCACTGCTGTCAAAACCCCAACCTATGAGCACCATGTGCATATGCTTGTGTACACACACTCAGACTCCACCTGCTTCTCTCTACACAAGGTCCGTGTAAACCCTCTGCAGAATGAAAAGGCATTTTAAGAACTCTTCAGAGATGTAAAAAGGATTGGTTAGAATGCTGTTTACCTGTTCCACAACTGTGAAATCAAGCTACGTGTTATGGTCCACACTTCTTTTCACATCGGGGTGTACTGCCTGTCCTCAGGACAGGAAGATGTTCTTTCATGGAGCAGTGCAGACCTTGGAGCATAGTGATTTATCTAGGTGGGTCCTCAACACACGGTGGTTTCACCTGTCGTGCATGCCAGATGATGCTTGATGGTTAGCTAGAATTATCTTTAAGAGTTGGCCATTATACTTTTACAGACAAACAGTTGTTCGCATTATATTCTAGTAATGTGGTGATTTGACATAAAGCAGTGCGAATTAAAAGGGAAATGAATCTGCAGGGCTCTGTGCTAGCAAGGTGATGTGCTGAAGAGGAAAAAATAGAAGACTTTCCTTTGTGAACAAACCTTGCTACCTCGGGATAAACCCGTTAAATGATGTTCTGCCATCCAAATTGTTTTCATTCAATCCAGTTTTGCCTATTTTCATCAAAACCTTGGTAATACGTGGAGCTTGGACTGTAGAAGAGTTCCCCAGCTAACTCAACTGAATTTTTGAGGCACATGTATCCAAGGTGTCCGGGCAGATGACAAGAGAGTCTCTCCTCTAACTGTGCCCCACCCCAGCTTGTGCTGAAGAAGAGCCATTTGAGGTGCAAAGAGAATTGTGTACTGTTCATTTGATGTGCCAGCTCACCACCTCTGGCTGCCTACAAGCCAGGCAGCTGCCCACGACACCAGTCAGGGCTACCTGATGCTGACCCTGAAAGGTGTGATGCTCTGCCCTGCAATGCTGTGGACTGGCTTCACGTACCATGACAGGTTTTCTGTTTAACTCTACACATTATGTCCTCCTTTGATCCCCTTTCTTTCAATTTCCAGCCAAGGGCATCTCTGACCATACTGGATTCCAAGTAAGCAGGGTTTTCTCTCTCAAAATATTGTCCAGAGAGACAACTTTCAGGCAAATGCTGTGTGTGAGAGCACCACAGCTCTTGCCCATAGGGTTATTCTGAGCTCAGCAAATCAATGCTGTCTCTGCTGAGAAGCAGGAAGAAAGTCTCCACTGGTAGAGGAGGGGTGAAGCACTCACTAACTTGTCAGACCACATCATCTCATGAATGCATCATGCAAGGCAGCGCCTCTGAAAAAGCAGTTTGACTCTCTCCGCTTCACCATCACGCCGACGATGAGTTGGTAATTCTGCACATCAGTATCTGCATTCTTTCCCTACCCAAGCTATGGGTCCTTTAGGCCAGATGTACCTGACTGTTGGCTGGTGTCATTGCATGATTTACCACGTACCTGACAGCCATGTAACTCTTGTGCTTTGTGCCGTGTCTTTTCTCTTGGTACGATCTGCAATGTTACTGCAGGTCTATTGTTTTTTCCACTAGCAGGCAGACACAACAATCCAGGTCACAGACTGCTCTAGGACAAATGTGGGGAGAAATGATAATTATCTTTGCCTTAACTTTCTACTTGTGGCAACCACAAGTAGAAAATGTCAGCCCTCTGCTTCACATTTACCTTCTCATTTCCATATATCTCTTCCTGGTTCTCACATGCATCCCCCTTCCAGGTTTGCTTCTGGAGATTAGGAGAGATCTGAAGATTAGTGCTCTTTCACAGCTCTAGAAATATTGGCAGCTGTTTTCTCCTATTGAATGCCAAGGATGTGTGCATCCAAAATCTTATATTTATCCTGAAGCTTCCCGTTCACTATCATAACACCGGCCACGTAAATCCACTGAGAACAACCAGAAAAGTGCAAGCTTGCTGGCCTCAAATTTCCTGAGTTGCTCCCTGGCATAGAAAGCAATCTCCTTGCTATTTATGAGATGTCTTTAATATCTAGCAGTGAAATCAAAAAATAAACGAGAAACGAGCCCAAGGGTTTGCAGCATTCTTTGGGTGCATCCACCTGCTCTGGCATGGGCTCCTCCACAGGCTGCAGGCGGAACTCTGCTCCCCCATGAACTTCCATGGGCTGCAGGGGTATCTCAGGTCTGGCACCTCCTCTCCACTCCTGTTTCACTGACCTTGGTGTCTGCAGGGCTGTTGCTCTCACATCTCCTCACGCCTCTCTCTGGCTGCCATTGCACAGCACATTTTCCTCTTCTTAAATACATTATCCCACCGTCACTGATGGGTTCAACCTTGGCCCCCAGTGGATGTGTTTTGCAGCCAGCTGGGATTGGCTCTGTGGGACACGAGGGAACCTTCTGGCAGCTTCTCACAGAAGACACCTCTCTAGCCTCTGTCACTACCAAAACTTTGCCATGCAACCCCAACACAGTTATCTGTTTACATAAATGTTGCCCTGATGTGTGGGAATAAGAAGAACTGAGGACCAGGTCCTCACCAACACTCACAGACTAAGAAAAGAGAGAAAACTTTTTGTTGTAGAATCTCAGAGGTGAATTTCTTCCCATCAAAAGCAAGGGTAGGACAGTATTTGGGCTGAAGCCACGTGAAATCATTCACAAATCAGAAGATAGTGGCATTTCCAGTGAGCAATTTACTTCATCTGTAGCCTGAACAACCTTTTGGGCATACTTTTTCTTTCCATTGGTTTTAAAGGACTGTTAAACCTCATGTAGGTGCCTAAAGGTAGATGAGATACAGATATATAACGAATTGATAAGAAGGTTAAAAATAAGATTAATGTAGGAGACGTGAATCAGGGCATTCACATGTAAGACAAAGGCAACATCCTCAGCAATTCCTCCTTGTAAAAAATGTCACTCCATAAAAAAGCAAATACAAGTGAGCCTGCTTTCAGGTAACATCATTCTACTACATTGTCCCCAGCTCCAGTCAGTGTTTTTATATTATTTCTTATTACAGTACCCTCACAGCAGGCCCTGTCACATTTTTCACCTAGCTTTGCCAAGGGCCAGAGGCAGCCAGCCTCGGCACACACAGTCACAGTGCTGGATCCATCAGCAAATGCTGCCTGGCCGAGGGGCTGCCACTCTCACTGTGGGGCACACCCCACCGCCACATCATCTGGAATCTCCCAGTCCCTTTCCTGGGCAGTGCATTCACAGGAAATCAGACCTGGGTCCAAAGAAGGTATAATGAAGCTAAGGATGGAGGATGGATGACAAAAATGTGCATTCTGCCCCGTGTTTGTCAATTTGAATTATGTCACAATTAATTAATTCATGTTTCAGGGTTCTGTTTTTGCCTTGTTTTCCCTTTTTTCAGAAGCAGAAGAAGATTGCTTCATGCAAGGCAGTATCAAAGCTGCTCCTTTTGAAGGGCTTTTGTATGTCTGCTCTATTAGAAAAGTATTTAGAAACTCTTCCTCCACCTGCTTCATGTAGTGTTAGGAATTTTAACAGGATGGCAAACCAGGTTGCTTTGCAAAAGCTGTAAATAAAGAGACTCTGTATGCTCCATTGACTCGAGAGGCAACACCGAATAAGACCTGTGGAGCATCTGACTCAAAAATTTCAGGGTAAATCACCAGAATCACAAGTTAATTCTTACCTTAACACATGTCTCAGGCACTAATCCCGTGTCAGAGAGGCATCCAAGTGCTATCCTTAGAATGCTGTGTAAGCAGTTCAGAGTGTAACTTAATTGTTTCACAAATAAATGAGGTTTTAAACATCTTAATTCTTCCAATCTGTTTGAAGTCATGGTAAAAATGGCCTGTTGCCAGACCAGCTTGACTGTGATCCCACTGGCTCTTAAAGGTCAGGCAGGTGAGGTGCAAGGGGAGCAGAGGGATGCAGAAGCAAAGCAGGAGGCTCAGACATAGCAAAAAGGGTGTTATCAGTTTACTGTGTGGTCTGACTGCTTTGGACCCTACAACACAGCAACCCAACTCTATTTTTGAGGAAAGGCTCATGGAAAACACAAAACTTCCTTAAGCACAGCCTTCAGTTTCTGAGGACACCCAGACTGTTTGAGAAAGCAGGCTCCTGGAGTTGACTTACCACTAAGGCTTTAACGCTGGTGGAGGCTCCAGAACTGTGCAGAAAGCAAGAGTTTCCGCCTCAGCCGTGCCATGAATCATGCCTTTCTAGAGAATGGGTGTCATTTTTTTCCCACAAAGGCATCTGCAATTGATTTGCAAGTGATCACTTAGCAGAATGGAGGCCTGGTCTACCACACAAATAAGGGATAATAAATGGCAGGCTTCCAAACTCTTCCTAAACCATGCACTCATAATCCAGTCTTCTAAAAATTTGGACCATATTTTCAGCTGGAACACTCCCTGCTGTCTCTAACAAGTCGTTTAAATGCACATTTAAGAAGGAAAGAAAGATAATCCTGTGATTAATCCCAAGAAATGGGTTCAAGGGGGATCTCGGGCCAATGGCAGAGATAGAGATTGGCTTATTGAGTCAGTTAATACGGCTTAACTTGTCAGTGTCTCCATTCTCCAAAACGGCAAACAAGAATCCACATCTTTGGTACTGTCTTGAAGTTTTCAGGTTTTTGAAGGACTTTAGGACTGCCAGATAGAGACTGTGTATTGCACACCATGGTGGTTTGCTCAAAGTTTAAATAGTCCCTTTGGTGAACACACACCTTTAGAAACGCCACCTGTCAAAGACATGGAAAACAAGGGTTATTCCAGGCACATGAGGAGAGGACACAGAGCAAATGTTCCTCGAAGTAAAATATTAGGCCTATACAGAATCAAAACTTATATTTTCTGTGGATGAATACTCAGCAGTTCTGTGCTCATTTGAAAACAGCAAACTTTTTTTTTACACTGATTTAGCTTAAATATTTTTTTCGCTGTTACTAGACAAAGAGAGTGAGGCTTACATTTCCAAAAGTCTTCAAGGAAAATGGCTTTGGGCAACTCCCAGTAACATCAAGGAGAATTGCAAAGCTAAAACCTGAACACTGGAAAGTCCTGAAAATCTAGCTTAGTTATATGCCATAAAAATAAGGACTCGAATGAAAATCTTTTTAAATGCATTAGTACGAGCATAGAACTAAAAATATGAGCTATAGAGAAACTAAAGTCTATCATTTTGTAGGCAAACTGTTTTCATAGCTAAACCTGTTTGTTCATGCTGGATGATAAATGCCTCCTGCTTTCAAGGAGTCCTTAAAAAGAAAAGAAGACTTTTTACGAGATGCCTACCAACTCTGTTGCCATGGCAGCTGCAAGCATCAATGATAACCCAGAATTTCTAGGTTATAATGTGCATGCAACCCCATTAACAAGTCCCACAGCACAGTCCACATTAGTGATAGATAAGGTCATCTGGTGGCTCAGTGTCACAACTCGGAACTCAATCAGAGAAGATCTAGATCCAAGCAAGGTCTGTTTCTGATGCACCCTGTTCCCATACGTTAATGATACACAACGTGGAAGATGATTATACCTTCTAGAAAAAAAATTTACCTGAAGTTTGCAAGTTGCCTGTGCTGCTGCAGTCTGCACTTGAAAGGCAGGAAATGGAAGCACGGAGAAATCAGAAATCTGGGCACAGAGAACTCAAGATCACACGCAAGGAATCAAGAATAAATACTGTTCTTTTGCTGTCTCTCAGCTGGGTGAACGTTGTTTTCATTACTCAAGTGTCAGCTTTTCTAAAAAAAGTCACTGCCAGATTCTTGTTTCCTTTCACTTCAAATCTGGGACATGCCCATCTTTTTTAAGGCCTCTTTGGAATGAGAGGAGACAAGGACAAAGCACAGAAGGGCAAAAGTTAGGATTTTTCCTACTGCTTAGCCTCAGATTCCCCACTGTGAGGGAATTTCCTAGCAGTCATTGGTGTCTCCTGCCCTGTGTCACTGCAGGAAAAGGTGCAGGGGCTTTCTGCTTGCTAATGTTTATCTCTTACCAAAGCCCTGATGAGCACCTGCAGCATCTCCAGGGGCAGTTGTGGTTCTGGAGAAGAAGAGCCACCATCCTGCCCCAGGACAGTCTGAGTTCCCCGTTACCTCTGCATCACCCTTGCCTGCTCAGAAAATCGAGATGATGTTTCCTTTTTCCCCCTTGCTGTGTGTTCCCTGTCCTTGCCCCATCAGCTGCCTCAAGCAGGAGCTGTCTGCAGTGGTATTGATGGACCTGCTAAATAAATAATTGCATGAAGCTGCTACCTCCCACCTCCATGAGTCTGGGCCTTCTTCTCCCTTGCACACCTGAATAATGGAGAGAAGGAAATGAGCTCTAGTTCTGGCTCTAGACTATGTGCAGCTTCCTGTTCTGTTTAGATGGCTTGGCTTTTCTGTTGTTCTCCAGGTCCATTACTTCCATACATCTTTTCGGACCCAAAGAAGTAATTTATTGTTGTGTCAGATAGTGCTTAAAGTAAATGAAAGGATTAATATGGCTCATTTATTTAAAGCATCTGGAAATAAATGTTCAGTTTGTTTGAGTGAGGGAGGAGAATTCCTACGTACTGACAACTTTATATAAATCTCAATCATCTTGAAATGTATACCACTGAAATATTTTGAAACATTCAGTGCAGCTAAATACAATTTTCTCCTCTTATGGAGATTCCCATGAATGGACTGATCATCTTACCAACTAGACTAGAGAAACATGTTTATTTCATATATTTTATTATTCCATTATTTTATTTCAGAATTTTGTGGGCAAAAATTAGTTTCTATTGCAAATAATAGAATCTACTTCAGATTTTATCCAACCTAAACTGGTCAGTTTTTCTTGTCATGAGTCTTTCTGAAAGGGACATTAAATAATTGCTGTTCATTTTTATTCAAGAACTCTCTAACTGATATTAAGGCTTGATTCATCACAATAATTATAAAGCAACACTCATGTATTTTCTGAAACCACAGTGGTGTACTCCCACTATCACTAATACTGGATCTTTGCACTTCTGAATTTTCCAGGATTACAGATTGGATCCAGATCAAACTTGAATATACAGTTAAATCTCTGCCACATTAACTATAGTGCAAAGAGCTGATGCATGCATACTCCTTTTATACTAGCTGTGCAAATATAGATTATATCTGGTTTGTTATAAAAACTGAATATTAACCCATAAAACCCATGAGAAAATGTGAACCAGGAGAAAGAGTTTTATCTGGACAAACGCTTTGTACTATATGTGTGCATCACTTTTTATTTTGCATCAAAAGCCCTAGAGTTGGAGTTACTGAATTGTCCAACCTCAGTCCAAATAACTTCTTAAATTCACTCACAAGTTTGATAGCACATGTATTTTTCCCACCATGATCTTGCTTAGGATAGCAAACAGACCTATAATAAAAACACTTCGTATATGCAGAAATGTGGAGGCACTCCAGCACTTCTTGGAAATGGATCCAAGATTCCATTTTGGTTAAGATGAGAGGCAAAAACGTCAGTCACTTGGTATTGCCTTCAGGCAGCATTCAAGAATAAAAAAAAAAAAAAATAGAAAAAAGATGCTGTGTGATTGCTGAAATGCATGGGCGGGCAACGATGAATTCAGTTCCTCAAATAGCTGCACTGTAGAACAGGGCAGGATAAAGATAGAGTGCTCTGAGATCCCCTGGTAAGAGGTATTATCAGTGAGATGAGTATTTTAATTGCCTTCATACTGTTGATTTCAAACTTGAAACCACCGAAGATACATCACTCTTGGTATGACAGAGAGTTCCTGTAAAGGAGAAGAAAATAGAAAAAATTCTCTTCACATTTGCTGTCATTTTCAATTCTTTTCTTTTAGCCCTCTTCCTTTCTGCTGCCATTCTCTTCCTTGCCCTTATTTAAACTGAGTAAACTAAAAAAACCCCAAATTTTAAACTTTGTAGAGAATGAGTGGAACAGGTTCAAGGCAAAATAAATACCCAGCTGAGCCTGTTTTCTTCCCACCAGTAAATAATGCAGCATGCAAACCATTAAAACAGTTCAAAAAACTTTTTTTTGCTAATTATTATTTTCATGTTAAGTTCAGTGAGGTAAAGAATAAAAAATTTCAACAGGCTGCAATTTTCTTCTGGAAAACAACTGGTGAATTTTATGCCAGTAACAGACTTGAAGTTCTCTTTCCAAGGAGAAAGGATAGATATTGCTGGAAGAGTTTTTGAATGTTTTCATTGGATAGCTTTCCTATTTTACCAGTGAAAGCCGGGAACACCTGGACCTACAGAATTCACGGCTGATTTTCAAACTGTACACCTTCTCCTCCCCCATCACTCACCCAGATTAGGTAAACCAAGCAAATTTTAATTCTGTGCCAGAGAACGCATCAAACACAAACACACCCCCTCAGATGCTGCTTGCTAAAAATCACTTATACAAGGATTAAACTCTAAATATCTCCCGTGAAGACCCTGCTTAATCATCCAGCTGTACTCTGTTCAGCTGCCTGGATTTCTTTCCCTGTAGAGCACTCCTTTTGTTACTTAACCTGCATTTTCCAGGAGCAGTTTAAACCTATTGTGTCACACTCTGCCTTTGATACCTAATGAGAATAACAGGTTTCTAGTATGCAAGGAAGACAAGCCTGGTGTTGAGCAAGGCCTGAGGGCTGCCCCTGAGAGTACAGACACAGCTATTATCTTTCCTGTGAAGACATTACTGTTCCAGAGCTCCAGGAAACATGCAGTAAAATGTTCAATTAAAGTGGTTTACATGTTCTTAGCTGGTCAGCTATAATACCTAGGCTTGAAAATGTATTAGGGGATCCATGAAAGAACGGTGCTTCTTTGCTAACCTCGGAATGCTGCCCTCGGAATGTTGCGGATGCATTTTGCTTTCATGTTCCTTTGCAAATTTTCCTGGAAGCAATCCAGTTTTACAGAGTGGCTGCTTTTACTACAAACATTACTTCCTGCATGAAATCTGGCCTGCATACCTTTGCATTGCAACAACTTAAGCTGAGATGGGGGATCATTTACTTCTGTAGTTCTCTACATTATTTCGTTGCAATCAATTTTTTACTATGTACATCCAGTTCTTTAACTGCTCTCCAGTGTCGCCCCAGGACTCAAAGTCCCTCAAGAGTGAGTTATCCGGGTAGCTCAGTTTCCTCTGTTCTGATCCAAGATTGGTTCTGTTCTGACACGACATGAGAGATGTAAGGTAACTGAGCACTCCCATGCACATGCCTTTATTTCCTGCTGTAGCTACTTGGCAGTTTGTAAGGGCTGCAAAAGTCATGCCTTGTTATATGGTGGGGATTGCTTCCCACTGGCTCCTGTAGCAGCTATTACTGGAGGGAAAGAACATGATGAATGTTAGAGTGGAAGAAATAAAGCTCTGTTGGAGCAAGTCCCTGAGAGCCCTTCTATTTATTCAAGTTCAGTGTTTTAGGAAGTCATTACAATGAGCCATCCCAAAAACCAGCTCAGCAGAAAAATGTATTTAACTGAAAGCCATTGTATTCAGCTCTCAGGGCAGACACAGCACACTGTGTTAATTCAAGAATTAGAGCTCTTTGTTTAATCCCCTTATTTCCTCCTTTCAGCCTGGCATTGTTCCTTCTCTCACTCCCAGACACACAGGGAGAGGCAGGTCCATTACATTCACCCCAAGGCCCAGCAGAAACCTGCCAGCACATCCCAGACTTACCCTTCCACTGTTTCAAGCTTTCTAAATGCAACAAGTGACTGACTGCAGCTCTTGTCTCTAGAGGACCTGCCTAGAAAAACATCTCCTTGCTTTACTTTATCACCATCTGGGAAGACCTCCTTGATTCACAAGCTGACATGAAAGTTCGATTGAATTTTTACCCCCTCTTCCTCTCAATCATTTTTAGCCAAAACCCCCTGAGGAATAAGTGTCCTCACACTAAAGTAAATCTATCAGCTGGGGCTGCTGTGTCTCGGTGTGGAGTGATATACAGAGCTGTCTCCACTTCCTCCTCCTTCTGACTGCAATCTCAGCTGGATACAGGAAGGCACGAGGCCTTTTAAAATCCCCTCAGCATCGGAGGTGCACCCTTTACATGGAACTGGCCGCTGCCCCTGTATGAAAATTTAAACTTTTTAAGGAATCTTTTGAGTGGTACAAAAGGTGGAACAAGCACCACAGACGATAACTAATCCAAGGGTTCTCAACACAAACACAGCCTGTTGCAACATCCATTTTTTCAAATGGATGGACCACCTTCCACTACAAACCTGCAGCTTAAGGCTGGAGGATGCAGCTTAATAGACTAACAAACAGTATGTAACTGATTATGCCTTCACTTCATGTAATTGTGGTTATACAGAACTCTCTGCTTTTTAAGTCAGTGCCAGAGACATAAGTTTGCCAAATAAACTTGTGTAAATGTGTGTGTGTGTGTCTGTGTGTGTTCAAGCATGTGTAGGAAGGCAAAGGATTCGTCTCATGGTAGGCAAATGGTAGGTGTCATGCTCTTTTTTAAATGTTGTTCCTACGGGCAACATTTCTCACATGGTTTACAATTATTTTACCAATATTTTATTTAGAATAATGAAAGAAAATATCTTCCATTTAGAGAATTTCTTTTGCTCCAGTACATCTCACTCTTACTCTGCCAGGCTGATCTTTCTGCATATGCAAAAGTAGCAAATGACTGAACTACGTAGCCGTCAATAGCTGACATTTTCTATTCCAAACAGAAGGAGAATATGTTGGCCCCAAGGAATTACAGGCTAGCTCCTTGAAATGTGTGAATTGTAAAGATGAATGGCATCATCCACAAAATCAGAAAAAGTTATCACACTTGGGAAAAAGAAACAATAAGTGCTGCAAAGGATTTCTGCTGTTTTTCTTCTGTGACAGTGAGCTAGTCAGAGCTGTAAGTGTTTGCAGTGATGTAACTACGGAGACGGTGTTGCACAGCCAGCAAACCTCTGGTAAAGATATGGCTAAGCACTGTTTTCAATGCTGTGACTTACAATGAGTTTACAGAAGGCAGACATCCCCCTCGGATCTGTGGAAGTAGGAGGGGATGATACCACCTTCATCACATTGCTAGTAAAATATCTCAGAGAGATCCTACAGAGTTCCAGAAAGATGTACTGGCTCATGATTTCCAAAGTCACTATTTTGCTTGAGAATGATGCAGTGTTGTTATTACTGACCTCAATACAACAGGAGAATTACACAACCACAAGCCACGGTGTGAGGGTCAGTTCCCATGGGAGATGAGCCAGATTTTCTGAGGGAAGAGAAAGCTGAGGTTTAGGGTGCACATATCCAGAACAGACTACATTTGCATAAACTATGCTGGCATTTAGTTCAGTGAGGAGCTCTTTATAACACTACAGTGAGATGTTATTGTAGCTTTAGTTAAATGCTGCATTTTCTCTTAGCATGGGTTATCAGAACATCAAGCCATTACTGTTAGTTAACAGAAACCAAGCACTATGGCACCACAAGCTATCGTAACATTTCCTGGAAAACACATATGATATTTCCAGAAGGCATCCTAAACTACTTTTTTAACTGCTTTGCATTCCGGGAAAGAAACACCACAAGCCATAAACCCTTATAAACATTTTTTTAATAGCTAACATTTCAGAATTAGGAGGAGAAAAAAGAAAAATCATGAAACAGTCTCAGTAGTTTTCCCTTGAGCTGGGATTTGCTGGAGAGCATAACTTCTCAGAGCTCTCTAAGAATATTTAGAACTTCTCTCTTTGCAAGAAATGCAGCTGAAAGGGGGAAGGCAGGAGAGGTGTGGAAGAAGCTTTCACTGGGCAGTCTGCAGTTCCAGCATCTTTGTAAATTGCTTACTTACAAAAGAGCTATTTTAGTTGCATAAACTCAGAGTGATTGCAGGCTGTTACCCAGCATGCAGTATTTGCAATGTGCTGTCTCAAGACCCACAGCCAGGAGAGAGGCTGACTAATAGGTGAACAAAGTGATTTCTAAGAGCAGAGGGGACAGGTAGCATGGCTGATCTTGGACTGTCACAGATACTAGACTTCCTGGGAAAAAAAATATTCCCACAAACCCAAAAGCTTGCGAAAGAAAAACCAAAACTGCCTGCAGAGGAAAGATAGAGAAGCCAGGTTGAGGGCAGAGAGCCCTTACTGTCTCGTAGCAGGTGGACTGAAGGGATTGAGGGACTTCAAATGAATGAGATATAAGCGTCAGGGAAAACTGGAATATCATATCAGCTTTTAAAGGTACTTGATGGCCTCTGGCACACTCATATAAGGAATATCTTGAAAGGCCTGGGCAGAGCATCGGGCTTCTCTTTTTGAAAGAAACTGCACACGAATGTCATGAATCCTTCTAAGGCAAAGGCATTCTGCCTGAAAGACAAAAATGGTTTCCAGCTAAAGAGTTGGGGAGGCGCAGAAAATCTGTCGCCTCTCTTAGATGAAGGATGCTTTGGAAGGTGATTAGGAAGATTCATTTAAAGTCCTGGTTTGGTGTGGTCTGAAAGGACAAATGGGCGGATGGATGGAGGGATGGATGGATGGATGGATGGATGGATGGATGGATGGATGGATGGATGGATGGATGGATGGACGGATGGAGGGATGGATGGATGGATGGATGGATGGATGGATGGATGGATGGATGGATGGACGGATGGATATTGGTCCTCTTTAGGTTGAGCAGTCTTGCTTCTCTAGTTTGTCTTAGAAGAATAGTCAGTCCATACCCACAGAGGTGGAAATTGGATAGAATCTGTTTAGGTTTTGTGTCTGCCCCCCGCAGTAGGATCATAGAATGGTTTGGGTTGGGAGGGACCTTAAAGATCATCTAGTTCCAAACCCCTTGCCATGGGCACGGATGACGTTTACTAGACCAGGTTGCTCAGAGCTCCATCTAAACTGGCCTTCCAGGTTGGAACACCTCCAGGGATGATGCAGCCCCAGCTTCTCTGGGCAACCTGCTCCAGTGCTTCACCATCCTTTGAGGAAAAAATTTCATCCTAACATCTAATCTAAACCTGCCCTCTTCCAGGTAAAAAACCATTTTCCCTTGTCCTGTCACTAATGGCCCGTATTAAAAAGTCCCTCTGCCTCCTTTTTATAAGCCCCCTCAAGGTACTGAAAGGCTGCAGAGGTCTCCCTGAAGCCTTTACTCCAGGCTGAACAACCTCAGTTCTCTCAGCCTATCTTCATGGCAGAGTTGCTCTGGCCCTCTGGTCCTTTTCCTGATCCCCTCTGGACCCACTCTAGAAGGTTCATATCTTTCTCGTGCTGGGGACCCCAGGGCTGGACACAGCTCTGCAGGTGGGGTCTAACAAGGGCAGAGCAGAGGGACAAAATTCCTTCCTTCGCCTTGCTGCCCACGCTGCTGGGGATGCAGCCCAGGACATGTTTGGAGTCTGGGCTGTGAATGCACGCTGTTGGTTCATGTCCAGCTTCTCATCCATGAGAACCCCGAGGTCCTTCTCCTCAGGGCTGCTCTCAATGACTTCTTCTCCAAGTCTGTGCTCATATCTGGGAGGTCTTGAGGGACTACAATGAGCTGATGCCTAAGGCAGCCTCAGGTTACATTCACTATTAAAGTGTTGCTTACTGAAAGCATCAACATTATTATTGTGAACCATCTGGCTAAGGCTTCCTGGATAGGTTGCTGAGAAAAGGAGACAGCCCTGACAAATACTTCTGCATACCAGGGACTCCTGGGATCAAGAGAAGTCAGCAGGGCTTGATTCCCCTGCTGTAGTTATTGCTTTTTGAAGCTGTGGGGAATAGATGTCTCTACTCTGAGAACGGTAAATCCTAACAGTCTAATGAAGACTGGTCGATAAATGAGAATAAGAGAGAAAATAGTTCAGGGGGTTGTGATTTAACTGGCAAACCAATAACCTGCACTCATAAAATGTTAGCTTTTAAAAAGGATGGTTGCTCAACAGTCACTGTGACACATGAGAGTAATACAGCCTTATCTGAAGTGGCAGGAAGAATTTGAATTCCTCTTAATGCCCAGTGAGACCATGCTGGCATTGAAACAACCAAAGATATCCCTGGAATGTTGGCAGGCTGACCTGAAGCAGCTGGGGCCTCCAGGTTCAAAAAGACTCTGCTGTCCTCAGCATTGTTTGAAAGAGATGGTGTCACATGAGCAACACAGAGGGCCAACACAACCTCGTCCCAAAGATGAAATATGTTGCAACGGCAGTCTTTGGTCCTCACCAACCAGCAAACGATGGCAGAAAGATGCAACACCAATAGAAATGGTTAAAGACAGGATTCAGAAACCTGGGTCAAACTTTGAGATGGCTTGCAAAACAGTGTTCGGAAAAGATACTGGGGAAGGAGTCTACACGGTCACAGAAATTCAAAGAAGACTTGGCTTCCTCTCAAAATGGAGCGATCTCATCAGTCTGGGAGCTGGTTTTCTGGAGCACAGCAGCTCTATTCCCAATCTCTGATGCAAGCCTGAACAAAGTCCTTTCTTCTGCAGGAGTCTCCTTCCCCCACCACATTTTGTCCATCTTCCCTGCACAGCTTGCAAGCTCTTTGGGCCAGGATTCTCTGTTGCTACATGACCAGTGACGTCCTTGTCAAAACTGTTTTCCAGGCAGCAGCCTCCCACAGATAATGGAGCACAGAACAGCACAGTGACAAAGCTGCTCTCAGTGCAAAGAGCTTATGCTAAGCTCTGTAATTAAGACATATGGGGCCTCATCCACAGCTTAGAGAAGTCAGTGGAAACACTGTCTCGTAGGCTGGATGACAAGACGGTGATGAAGCAGATTTTATTTTAAGGAGTCTTTTTTTTTTTTTCCTATTTGGGGATATTCTGAGGCTTTAAGAAGAACTCTGCTACTAAAATGCATTAAAATGAAGATGGGGAAAATTAATAAAGTTAAAAAAATATATCAAGTTATAAATGGGCTTAAACTGCGATACAGAAAAAATTCGCAAACAGAAGAAATGAGATTTATGTTAGTGGGTCACCTCTTTGGGGTTTTTTTATGGCTTTTTTATGGGTTAGTTTTATTCAAAATATAAATAAATCCTCTTCTTTGCATGTGGAAATTAATTATCTTACAGAATAGAGGGTACCGATGAATGCCAGAAAAAGGGAACCTGACTCCAGACGATTTAATTTTAAGGGAATTATTAGAAATATTTATAATATCGAATAGGACATAAGGTAAGCATTTTTCAACAGCAGAGAAAAATACCAGTATGCCTGTGGAGAGAGTATCTGGCTGGGCCACTACATGCAGATATTTAATAATTTCTTCATGTGACAGTTTGCCTGTAAAGAGGAAAATATTGATTCCTCTGTGGCTTTGGAAATCAGCACCCTTAAGTGCTCTGGCCAGAAATTCATAACACAGCAATATGAAAATGAAGTTCGAGGAATGAGTCTGGCCCTAAACATTCACGAAGCAGAGAGAAGCATTTTTCTTGCTCACAAAATGACATTTAGGCTCCCAGTTTCCTGTCTTGCAAGGTATATTGTAGAGGCTCTGAAAATAAAACATACAGTAAGCATAATCTGTTGTAACCCAAACAATTACAGTCATCACAACAATAAATTTTTAAACAGTTAGGTAATATATAATAAATAAAAGATGAACAGGAAAGCACTCACAGCTACTCCCCTAATGCATCTGGAAAGTAATTAACTTTTTCCTCCGTTAAGAATGTAATGTATTATACCCTGGCAAAGGAGGAGCCTGGCTATGCATCCCTGATGAGGATTTATCTGAGGTCGGACTCAGAGGGAGCAGGCCTGCCATCCATCCTGCCAGAGCACAGCATCTCCCTGTCCCCTCTCGACTCTCAGCAGCAGGAGCTGTATCAGGGGTGGCCGAGCTCCAGGGGGACACTGGGATGGGCACTGGGATGGACACTGGGATGGGCACTGGGATGGACACTGGGATGGGCACTGGGATGGTCCCTGGGATGGTCCCTGGGATGGACACTGGGATGGTGCCTGCCCAGTCAGGGACACACCAGGCCCCTGCTTTGTGAATGTGGCTCAAGGCAATGCTCACAGTCGCCTGCCAAGGGCTAATGAGAAAATAATCAGGGCAGGAAAGGAATTACAGACACACTTGGAGGCCAGC
Organism: Oreocharis arfaki; assembly: GCA_013398015.1. Classification (NCBI taxonomy): domain Eukaryota; kingdom Metazoa; phylum Chordata; class Aves; order Passeriformes; family Paramythiidae; genus Oreocharis; species Oreocharis arfaki. The sequence goes on along the minus strand of VZRR01001902.1, from coordinate 171,755 downwards.
GGGCCTCTCCTGGGGCTCCTGGCATGTGGCAAAGCATAAATCTTCTTATTGCAGGGTTTGGCAGGGCTGCCCAGGCACTGGAACACAGGACTGGCATCATCTGAGGGCCTTCCCTGGCTCTGTGTGCTGGTTTCACCCCAGCCAAGACCCAGGCAGCCTCTCTCAATCCCCCACCAGCAGGATCAGGGAGGGAATCAGAAAGGTAAGAGACAGAGAACTCATGGATTGGGATAAAGACAGTTTAATAGGGAAAGCAAAAGCCATGCACACAAGCAAAGCAAAACAAGCAATTCATTCACTGCTTCCCATGGCTGGGCAGGTGTTTGGCCCTCTCCAGGAGAGCAGGGCCCTATCCCACACATCAGTGACTTGGGCAGAAAAACACCATCACTCCAAACGTCCCCCCCTCCCTCCTTCCTTCCCCAACTTTATACACTGATCCAGGATGTCACATGGTCTGGAATATCCCTCTGGTCAGCTTGGGTCACCTGTCCTGGCTGTGTCTCCCCCCAGCCTCCCATGCACACCAGTCTCCTCACCAGTGTGGCAGCAGGAAAAGCAGGAAAGGCCTTTCATCTATCTAAGTCCTGCTCAGCAAAATAACAAAAACATCACTATATTATCATCACTGCGTTCAGCACAAACTCAAACCAGCTGCCGAGAAGGAAATCATCGGCAGCTCAGCCAAAACCAGCTCATTCTGACATTTCCAACCATCATGAGGGTGCAGCCAGGCTGGCAGGTCCCTGGGAATGGGAGCACTGGGGGATCCCTATGACAGGGACAGCAGATCTATCCCACTCTCAGCCAGGACAAGCCGAGGACATTGGGCACCTCCCTGGGTGAGGGCAGGACCAAGGCTGGGCTGGGATGTGAGCTCATGGGTGGGCATGGCTCAGCTGGGCAGGGCTTGGGGGCCTGGAGGCCAGCCCTGCTGCAGCATCCCTGGGTTCTGATCTGGGCTCCAGGGCCACGGGCAGGTGGGGAAGCCCCAGGGGGCTGCCAAGGGACAGTCAGGGCTGCCAAGGGACAGTCAGGGCTGACATGAGCTCTGTTCAGTTCGTCGGAGCCTGGGGCTGCATGAGCTGTGGGCCCCACGGAACAACAGAGTGTGAGCCTGGCCAAGGTCTAGTGAGGAGAAGCAGCTGCAAACCACTGAGTCACTGCGTGTTTTCCCTGGTGGGAACGGGAAGAGCTCCTCGAGTGTGTTGCCAGAGCCAAGTTCAATGGAAACTCCCAAGGCTGGTTTAGAAGGAGGGAGGTTGCCGATGTGGGTAATGCATCAACTTCGGCATTTACAACAAATAGCACAAAATTGATGTGCTCTGAGGTGTATTGCAAAATCAATTACTGCTGGAAACTTCTAGAGAATGGAGATGTTGCTGAGGGGGAACTTTTAAGACAGTCAGAAACCTAAATTCATTTGTATTTTTCTTAGATGACCTCATTGACTGCTCCTTTTTTAAGATTAATGATGCTTTTAATCCATTGTCAAAGGTAGTGGTGGTAAAGGTGGGTGATTGGAATTAATTCAGATAAAAAATGCAACACACTAAATGCAAATTAAAGCACAGGCTGAGCAAGTCTCTAGGTAATGTTTTTAGTAGACAGTTTTTCAAAGGTAGCTACGAGGGCACAGATGATCTGATGAGTGGTTTTCCATGCCTGATTTGTGTGGTGAAGACACAGGGAATTGCTCCATGGCTACTCACTTCCTGGTCTAAACCAGCTACCCTTGCATGTCATTTAATTTGTACTTAGAGAAATCAAGTTGCAACCAAACACTTGAGGGCTGATTAATTCCTGGAACATCTGTTGGAGACAGGCTATTATTAGACATGAACTTTTGACACAATCTGCAGACACAATCATACAGAGATTAACCTCTCCTCAATACACACGGTCCTGCACTGCATGCGGAGCAAGACACCATGACCCAGATTCCCAGCTGTGGCTGAGCAGCAGCACAGCTCAGACCCAAAAGGCAAAAAAGGCCTGACCTCAGCTCTCTGTGTGCTGGTCCAGTCCCATGGCAGAAGCTGGAGCAACCTGTGCCAGCTGCTGACGGGGATCGAGGTCTCCAGGGGACACAAATGCCACAGCCATGACCCCTCCATTCAGTCATGCAACAAAAGTAGTCACAGAGAAGAAATGAGTTAGAGAGGGCTAAATCAGCTCTGAGCTCCTGGGATATGCCCCCTTTAATAGCTACAGTAGTGCCACACTCTCACGACATCTGCCTTACACAGGGGCAGCTACAGGTTCTCTGTTCATAATGCAGATGGACCAAAGATGTTTTGGTGCATAGACACGAGCCTTGCAAAATATGGTGTCAGAGAATTCCTGCACCTACACACGAGCTACACCTGTTCTGACTCTGCTGTCTTTTTTTCTGGCCCTAACCCTAATCCTAATGCTGAAATGCCCAGCACCACACGCTGCCCATGTCCCCCCTAATACACCTTTTCCAGCCCCAATGGCCCTGGAGCTGTCATCTGTATGGTGCTCTGAGCCCAACCTTAACCCTAATGAACCCTAATGGGAACTTGGGGCAGAGGCTGAGATCCCCATCACCACTGGGAAGGTCCCTGGCTTGTTTTGATACCAAACTTAATCCACACAAGTTAACTGCCTTATCTTAAAACTCTGTGTCATTCACCTTGAATGCTCCACATGACTTCATCTGTGTATAACTCAGTGGCAACTGTCTAAGGCTTTCTCTGCATATCCATCCTACACATAAACATCTCTTGAAAGAAAACACTGATAACATCACAAAATTCACCCTGAAAAGGTAAACAGTCCTTAGATGCATCCTCCCACTTCTCTGTATACGTATTTTGATGAATGGTCTGTGCTCAGGCAGTTGCATGATTTAGCTCAATGGGGAATGGTCCAATTCAGTCCCACAAAGCTGAGGCTGTCCTGTGAGTCTTTTGCTCATGGATGTGGCTCTGCCTCAGACCCCTTTGCCTGAGTATTTCAGGCACATCACACTCAGCACGACTAACAGGGGAAAGTCTAACTGGAGCACTACATATAAGGGTTGAGGCACAAGGTCATTTCCTCTGCCTGATTTCTCAAATTACTCAGTACCCATTTATGCTGCTTACTATCACATTTAAAAATCAATCCCCAGTCATGCCTAAGTGACACACAGGAAATCTGTGGCCATGGATTCTTCAGTGTCCTTCCCACAAAACCTGCCTCCTGCTTCCTCCCCTTCTGCCTCTCAGCCCCTCCATTGTGTGATACAGTTGTTCTGCCTCTGACTGATTTTCCTCCTTCTGAGGAGGGCAGTTGCAGTGCTCTAGGAGATGAAAAGCAGATGAAGTTCAGTAGTGTGTTGCATTAAGCTGTTTGGTCCTTAAACAAAATAACCCCTCTACAAACATCTCTTGTTTGACTACAATTTTTTTTTTCTTTAAAATTCTTTCCTGATTTACACTGTATGCACCATATTGGTTGTAACTGAATATGAAATAATTAGCATACCATGGCTATCTTCTCTTCCCTATTGTCACAACATCCCCTGGCACTAGTGAGAGCACCAGCAAGGAGGCTTGACATTCTAAAAGCCTTTTTATTTCCCAGTGAAAAATGGTATTTAGGCTATAATTAAATTTAAAAGTACCCTCAGTGGGCTCCAGAGTCCACGTGCACTTTCCTTTATGTAGGTTCACACCGATTGACTAAAATCTGCACTTGGATCACAGATTCATTGATTTGCAGCCCTGGTCTGAGCCTCCTGTGCCTTTTATTTCCTTTATTAGGAAGTAGCTTATTTTCCATAAGATTCTTTGCTCCAGCTCTTGCAGACACCTTCCCATTTGAAGCCATCCACAGCACCAATGGTATGATCATTTTCTGGAGAAATGTCAATTATTATCTCTGTCTTCAAAACCCTTGAAACATTCTACTCCATTCCAGTTCTTACACAACCTTGTATAAAGAAAATTGTTTCCAGAGTTCCAAGAACATTTTCTTAACTGCATATTTTCCAATCAATTCCCTAGAGGATTAGGAGGAATTTAAATTTTTCAGTGGCCTCGGAGCACTATTAGCAGTTCCCTCCCTGTTGCACCAGATGATTGCCTCCTGAGATGTCTACCAAAATTCAGAAGTGATGCACAAGGCTGTGGCAAATTCTGTTTGATCTGTTTATACTCATACATATTTCTCAAAGGCCAGGCTCCAATCCAAATACTCTCAGACTATCCTGGAGGTATTTAACTGCTGTCTACAACCTATGAAGAATGAGAACAGGTCTTGCAGAATAGTGAAATACAAGAACAAAAAAAGAAGCTGCATGTCAGTGGGTTAAGAAAATAAGACTTTTTGAGTCCTAATTCCACTTCTCACAGCCATATCAAAAGTGACCTTGATTATTTCACCTCCTGTTATCTCTGAATTGCAATTAATACCATAAGGGAGGTTCTCAGGCCAAACCGGAAGTCCATCTATCTCCGAATCCCATGTCTGATGTCAAGCAGGAACAGCAGCTTGAGAACAAAATACCAGAGCAGCACAAATGTGAAACAGGGACTTTTTAGGCCTGAAGTGGATTAGCATCTTGATGTTTAGCAACCAGGGAAGCAGTTTTCATCTGTGAGCTTGTCTAATTGCTTTGTTAATTTATACTCTTGGCTTCCGCAACACCCCGTGGCAGTAAGCTCTGCTGTTTAATTACGCACTGTGTGGAAAACCCTGCCTCTTCTTTCTTTTCAAACCTTAGTTTGATGGTTTAATTTGAAAGCCACTCCTTTTGAGGTACAAGAAATAATTTTTCTTTTCAGCATCACCTATATTTTTTTGAAATCATTATGCATTGCATCTATTTTCTTTATGGAAAGCAACTAGGCTATTTAGTTTCTCATTGTACAGAAACTATTCCATAACAACAGTACTTTTGTTGGTTACTTTCTGGTACCAGAGAAGCCAAGACTGGAACTGTAAAATTTAGATGCACCATTGCTTTACTTGCTGAGTTACTAATATGCTTTGCTTTCCTTTCACGCTTGGGGATTTTTTCCTGTTTTTTCCTTCTTTTCTCTTTCTTTGCTAAAAACTTGTGCCACTCTGTAGGACTGCCCTGGAACAGTGAACCATATTCATAGAGCAGCTTACAATGATCTGAATATCTAATCCTTGAATAGCAGCATCTCTCGTGGGACTTGTCGCTCTTTATGTGTAGGTGGGGTTATTCTTCTCCGTGTGCATCAGGTTTTCAGCTGATCGAAAGGTAATTTCACCTGCTGTTTTATTGCCCATCACTCAGCCATCCTCCTGCAAGTCTTCACAGCCAATTTTAGTTTTTATTACTCCTCAGCAAAGGCTTCACTTTTCCTCTTTGTTCTTCTTTCCAGATCATTTACTAATACACTGGAAAGCACAAGCTCCAGCACAGATCTCAGTGGTCACCTCTTGCAGCATTTTCTCTGCTGTGAAAACTGAGCTCTTCTACTCTGATTTATTTCCTGTCTTTTAATCAGATACCAGTCCATGAGAAGAATTTGACCCTTCTACCTCATTATTTAATATCCTCATGTATTTTTGGGGAGGGAACTTTCAAGTGTGCTTTATCAAAGGGTGCATCACAGAGCCATTGACTTCATTTCTTTTAGCGCTTCCCTGCATTGCAATGAACTTATAAGGAAGCTGCTAAGACTCGAGAAATTTAAAATTTGTCAGTGTTCACACAGATGTTCAACATCTCCAGAAGTGTTGACTTATACAGAATATGGTGCCTCTGAGATGTGCTATCCTTGTTTCATGCTGCATATGTTTGGAAGTGAACACCTATAGCAATGTGTCTGGCACTCAGATTGTTTCCTAGGCCAAACTATTTTTTATTTTTAAATATTGGATGATTTCAACCAAATTTAACACAGGAATAAAAGTTTGATTTAAAAAAATACTCCTTCCAGAACTATGAAGAAAGGAGGGCTAGTAAGGAGTCAAACTCTCATAGTGCTGCCACGGGAGTGAGTGTGTTTAAAACCAGCACGTGTTAGAGCACATTGTAAGACATCAGAGAGTGAGAGAAACAGAGGAAGAAGAATTGAAGGAGCAGATGGTATGAAACCTTCAGCTGTAGGTATAAATTTCAGTCAGATCTTATGAGGAATTAGATACCAGAGGACACAACCATCAGTCATGAGAGGCTTTGAAACAAGGTTTCAGTCACTCACAGACCGTCTGATCTGACGGTGTCCTTGGTGTAGACAGCTCAGCTACACATATCCTACCAGCAGAGAAAGATGGCAGTCTGTACTCCTGATTTAGCAATTTAGAAGACATCTATCAATTAAAAAAATAAAAGAGAGAGTGGGAGAAGAAGTGCCAGAGAAAATGTGTCAGGTTTTTTACATTTTGCTTTGTGAAAGAGACTGATGTATGAAAATAACACTGCCTACAGAACCAAGCAAGTGTTATAGGACGGTGAATAATATGAGAACCAAGAGAAACTGAACAGTTCAGTGCTTCATCAGATCAACAGCTGTTTGGTTTGAGGAAAGCTGAGCCACATAAGCTGAACTACTTCAATAAGTTATTGATGTAATTGTGAGGATATTAGTGAGCAAACTTGCTGTAATTCAAATCTGCAGTGTCTTTACTCTGCCATATTTCCTTACCTGGTATACCTATGGAGCTCTTGCAGCTTCTATAAGAAACTACAGCACCACTGGTCTTTTATAATTCATGTTTAGAAATCACTACAAAACCATAAACTGATATTGTATTGCAAATTCCATATTTATGTACACAAATAATTAGCTTGTTTTAATAAACATCCATCAGTCACATCCAATGGAAACTGAAAGGAACTTGGCAAAGCTAATACTTGAAATTTCATTTCCATGAAAAAACGCAGATTCTGGGACACTGAAATGTTTGCTCATTCATCTCAGCTTCAATAAAATATTGCACTCCATAACAAGGTCCATTTTAATATTTTAAACCAAAACATTTTACTTTTCATATTATAAGCAGCTTCTCATTTGGAAAGAAATGTACATTTTTATTGGAGTTTTGTAACAGGTTTTGACTGCAAAATTGCTGGTTTAATTTTCACTCCCAAAAAAATTATATTTGCTAAAAATATCATCAGCTGGAGATTATGTTTTACACTTGCCAAGGAACTGAAAAAAAGTTATTTGCATACCTCTAGAATACAGAGCTCTTGAAAATCATGTCAATTTTGAAGTTCTCCGCTTGAATTTAGAAATTTTCCTTCAGACTTCTCCAGCTAAAATAAATGTAGCGTCATTAAAAAGCTCAGATTTTCCCACACACCTGCGCAACACGGAGGGATCTTCCCAAGAGGAGAATTTTTAACTTAGAACTAGAAATAGAAGCAGTGCACAGCGAGGGCGTTTCGTTTATCAGCAAACACCCCATTAATGTGGCAGCACAAAGGAATGAACACGCTGCTGAGCACAGAAATACAACAGTGTTCCCGTGTGTTTGTTGCATTCTGCCTTCATAACTTCCCAAAACGTTTTCTGCAACCCTGCACAGGCTGTGAAGGAGCTCATCCCACAACAGAAGTATTCCTGGAAGGAACTGGTCTTTGTCAGTCAGGCGGATTTTCCACCGTGGCCATCCAGCTTTGCCCCCATGTGACACCTCATGCTGCAGACACAACTCCCAGGCTCCCTGCCATTCATGTTCCAGCTTCGTGCACCGGCACACAGTGCCAACAGACTGTTTTCTGTTGTCTTACTTCTGCTTACTGTGGAGGATGCGCCTTTTTTCTCTATTTATCATCCTCCTCATCCTTTTTCTGCTGAATTTTCGGTTCTCCTGCCTTGATTCCTCTTGGGCTGTTTTTTTTTTGCTGCTGAGAAATGAGGGGTGCACACATATTTTTTCAGTGCTGGCTCTCAACAGCTCTAGAGGCGGCTCAGGCAAGCTGCCACCTTCTCCTTCTGGCACTCATTGTCCCCGCAGCCAGTGACTTACACATGGGCATCTGGCTTTTCACACTGTGAGCATGATCTCCTCACCAGAGTGGGAAGGAAGATCCTCAGCATACCCTCAACGTGTGCTCTGCCCTTTTCAGGGTCTTTGGATGACCACAGATGGAATTTTGAAAAGGTCTAGATGAATAATGCATTTTTGGTTTAGTTCCCAATCTGAGGCCATCTGGGTGGGAAATGAAAAAGAAAATTTTAGATAAATGTGGAAATGTTTTATTTGATGCATAAGGAAGTGCTGAGTTGTGATTAGCACTTAGAGCTCCTTTAAATAATTGGGACAACTTTTAAGAAAAAAAAAATTGACACCCTGAAATGAAAGAATATCGAAATACTGTATTTTAAAGGCCAGATAAAACATATTTATATCTTTAATAGCATCCCCCCTTTTTTCTTACAGAAACCATTCATCATATTTATCTAAGCATTCACAGACAGCTTGTCCACCCTAAAAGGGCTTTCATTTTTGATTAATTTCCTTTCTACCTGCTTAAAAGCAGATATCTCACTGTGAGTCAACACTGGCATATTTAAATCATTAAGGCACTTAAAAAATCACACTCTTCACCAGCAGCATTCACAAGGCTTCAACCACATTGCCTGGAGAGTGTGGTACACAGCAGCAAACACACTGAGGGTTTGCAATCAGCAAAGGGAGCTGTGCTGATGACATTGATTGTATCTGGGCAATTGCAACCATGATTTTCAGTGTACCCAATACACAAAACCCAATTGTGAATTCAAGCCCTTTTTTCTTTGTCTCATTTATCACTTCATAGGTCATGGGGTTCCTCAAATTGCCACCTATTATTTTATTCAGAATAAGCTGATTTATGGAAGTTGGTAGTTGAACATGACCAGCAGAGTCCCTCCTCTTTTCCATCCCTTGCCTGCGACAGATACCGAATATCTTCATGATGCTCCAGGTGTTTTGTCTGTATTTTGAAAGTGAAGAGAAAGGATTTTCAAGCATCCCTGTGCCTCTAAAAATGGCAGCAGTAGAAGCTGGACACAAGGAATTAAGCCAATTGTCACATTCCTAAACAAACTGGGAGAGGAAAAGCTTTGTGTGGCGGTCACTTATGGATTGTTTGCAACAAAGAGCTCCTAAAAGCCTTGCTGCCAATACTCTGAGTGTGAATAAAACATCAGGTTTACGCTGACTCTGAAAAGACTAAAGTCTCTCTCCTGTAACATCTTAAGTACATTCAGCAGCTGCATGCATAAAGTGACTGAACTCTTCTGGTTCACAGCATACTTTTCTATCTCCCTCTCTTACAGACTGGTAAGATTCAGCCTTGACACCCTGCCAGGCGCAATATGAAGAATTCTATAATTATCAATCTAGCGATGGCATTTAAAAGCAAATGCATTATCATGCACAGAAATCATCTCATGTCCCCTACAGCGTGTTCCACAACAAGGGCTGTCGCTTTGACTGTAACTCTGGCTTTATTATATTTAAAACTCTTCCGTCAACAGACTTCCCCAGAAAAAATAAAAATTCTTTTATTCAGAAAATAGCATGTCATCTGGAGTGGCTGTCAATGTACCTAAAGGTCATATAATGTCAGAGTCATTATTTTCAAATCATCCACGCTCATGAGCCATATTCTGCAAGGCAAGGTATCTAAACAATAATGAACACAGAGCGCGCGTGGTGCGGCATGAAAATTTGTGCCTTATCATTTAAGAAGTATGGGATAGAAGCAGAAAGATTCCTCCCAACTCCTCCTCCTCTCACCATTGTGCAACCACTGTATTCAGCAGACCATCGCATTAAATGTAATTAATAGCCTGAGCCCCTCTTAGCCAACACCTTTTTCTCCCTGGCCCATTTGGTGATCCAAGACAATGCATTTACAAGCCAGATTATCCACTGCAGAGCTGCCAGCTCTGACACACCCTGATATTTTACCCTGTCATGGATCAAAAAGATTAAAAGCAACTTTAAAAAGCACAAGTTACGATAGTAAATCCAGAAACTGTAGCCTGTCTGCTTCAGCTCAGATTTGGAAACTAAGTAAAGATTAATGTTTTGAATGGTATCTGAATTAATGTTCTGTCAGCCAGCTGCAGAGACAGGGGTTGCTGTTTTCCCACTTGTTTGGTTGGTTTTAGTTTCCATAATCCGGATAGTTTTCAATCACTGTTTGCAGCCTCAGGAAGTCCGTGCTCCATCTGCAGTCCTGGGCATTGTTAGAACTATTATTTCCAGCCACACTCCAGGAGGGAGCCACGGGTCATTGGTTCAACAGGTTAACGTGACTGACACAGATCTCACTAACTCTAAGAATGATTACATTTATTTGCTGACCTGGCTCTCCCAGAGATTAAGGCATACTCCTACCTTCACCTTTTCCACCCTCCCATTTCCTCTACCTTAAAAAAATAAATTGGTTAACAGATGTAGGCAACTGGAAGGTTTCACATTTCACTTCCGTGTTTTCTTTTTCTTGGTGACAAACGCAGTGAAGGAGGAAAGGGGCTGGGATGAAAACAATAACCATCCTCTGTTTACCTCAGCCAGCTGTACCATCCATTACCCCAGTCTGGGTCAATAGCTGGCACTAGTTTTCATATAGCCTATATAACATCAGACAGGGTTGAAACAGAAGGCAGACAGACTCTAAATTTGTGTGTCCAGAGCTGACCGTGTAATGAAAAACTGAGCTGCATGCAGTGCCCTGCATGAGCTGCAGTCAACAGAAAGCAATTTCTCCTTATATTACTGTGAATTATTTACTACAACATTTTGAACTGACATCCAGGTTTTCCCCCCTCTGTTCAGTTTTATTGCAATGAAAAGAAGAGAAGTAAATGAATAACAGGAGAGGGGAAATAAATTCCCCCAAAATGCACTGGCTGATAAAATAAGTGTCTTTGAAACAGTGCTGTATGCAGGAATAATTGTGTCATTTGTTACAGTGCCATGCTGATGTACTTAGAACCATCTCTGTCTATAGCAGAGACGTTGGAAACAAAGCTCCAGATTAAGAGCATCCACAGGGCTGTGGGACTTTGTTTTCAGGATGTTAGTGAAGATAGAGCCAAGTGGCCAGCCCTGAAGATAGGGGGTTTGAATGCTTCCTATAAACTGTGGAGGGTTTTAGAGCTAAGATATTGGGGACACACACGCACAGAGACCAGAGAGGAAACTCTTCCTAATTTGCCAAGTGGCTGAGGACAACCTGTCTTTGGCAGATTGGACAGAGCAGACACTCTGCATCTTGTTTTCTGCCCCAAACACAGAAGCACACAGGGCTCAGAACAGGTCCCTGTGTGTCTCTTCCACAGAAGCTTAGCAGGGAGAGTGAGCTAAGTCCCGAAAACGAAAGTCAGCTGTTATTCGCTGCCTCAGCATCAGAGGTAACTCAGGCAGAAGTGCATCTAGACCTTCCTGTACAAGAAAAGGCTCTGCTCCACAAGTTATATCTGGCTGCCGTTCTGGATTGCAGATGCGAATCTTCCTCCTTGAGTCTATATCTCAGGAGTGTTCAGACCTGTCACAGGATTATCTGTCATTTTAAGCAGTGCCAAATGAAGTTCAGAGGCTGAGGACTGTCCTGTAGGTGTGACGTTTGGACCAGCTCATCTTTCTCTTCCAAAGCGTGCGTTTGCACCCAATCAAAAATCCTATATTTTCCTCAATGAAAGTTTGAGTTGGTTTTCCACAGCCTCTGGCTCTTGCCATTAATGCCATTGCTGAATCTGGCACAAGTGTTGGTCGAGTTTCCCCTTCATTTCTAATGAAGGCAGAACTTAGATCCACTGCTGTCACTCCCAGGTCTCACTGTGCAGCAAAGGTAGTTGAGGAAAACAGCTGTTATGAATGATATTGCATAAGATCCTGCCTCAGCAAATTATTAAATTAACAGAGTATTCATGCATTTTTGACAGGATAAGAACCTTTTTGGACATGTCAGCAGGAAGCTTGGCTGAGTGATTACCACAGGCAACCCTGTGAGACAGGGGTACAGCCAGAGACACAGAGCTGAAGCAGCTGACAGTCAGGAATGACAGGCCAGTGAGAGGCTGAATTGCTGAGCTCTGTGCCCATGCAGCCAGAGATTGGCACTTGACAAGCTGGTAGTGCCACACTGGCCAAGAGCAATTCTGATGGAAGCAGGGAGCAAGCTCTAGGGATACCCTTTCCTCAGCTGTTTTGCCTCTCACACATGCTGGGGTGTAGGCACCCACAAAGCAGGCAGTGGCTGAAGGCATCAGTACCACCACCAATTTTTCCTATTAGTGGTCAGACTATGCCCAAAGAGGATATCAATGGCCAGGGTGGCAGCAAAACATGATGGGACAACCTCTCACATCTGCAGCACTCCTTCTTCTTCCCTTGCAAATAGCAGAAGAAAAAGCCAGGTCCTCTGGGGCTGTCCCCTGAATGCTGTTCCTTTTCTCAGAGGGAGCAGCTTCACCTCTAAGTGGCAAAACTCTCCACTCACCGTAAGCCAAGCGCTTTTTCCAAGGTGGAATCAGGGAGTCTGAGTTTGAGCCCCCCTGTATCAGATCAGCCCTGACTGGCTGCAGTGATCCTACTACTGGAAAAATTAACACACATACTTGTCTTCTAGCCAAACACTTCTTCTCTTGAGAAAAATTCTTTAGAGAAGCGTTTTCTCAATGGGAACAGGAGAAGGCGAGAGAAGACACTCAGGGAATAAAAGACTCGTGTAAGAAATGGGTATAAATGGTGCAGCCAAGGGGCTTGGGGGCAGGGGTTTGTAAGTGGGGAGAGAAATGGGAAATTGTGTTTCTCTCTGTGCACGAAGGGACAAATCCAGCCTTCTGCCTGAATAGGTTTCATCCTGCAGCACAAGAAAAGGCTGAGGCTCTGCTGCATTGCTCTCTGTGCTGCTCACCCGCACCTCTGCAGTTCAGTCCCATGGCGCTGGTGTAGTGGAGAGGGAGTGGTGGGAGCAGGAGCAGTACCCTGGCAGGATGAGATAAAGGGCAGTCACACCCAAAAGAGTCCATTTTGGTGACTGGGCTGCCCCTGGACACCAGCCCAAGGCATTTTTGACCAATATCATCCACATGCAAAGACTGACACTGGGGCCCTCTCAGCTACCCCTGCTCTCCAGTTTCAGAATTGCTCAAGTATCCGCTGGATTTATCCTTGAGTGTGGAGCAATGAACAGAACTACTGGAGAGTCTGGGTGCTGCAGATGCAGGCATGCCCAATCTGTCTCTTTGCTCTGACTGCCAAACAGCAGAGGAAGCAATGAGGCTCTGTCAGCTCACAGAGGCCATGAAAACCTTGAACCATCCTTTCACAGTACTCCTGTGAGCAGACATGTGAGCTGCCTCTGGCAACTTAGGTAAGTTGAAAATGCAGTAAAAATGAAAGAGAACTGTCAAGCTTATAATTAATGTGCAGTTTAAAATCGTGCCTTGTTGATTCTGTACTGGTTAGAGGAACAGGGCTGGGAAGAGGCTCTGGACCAGCTTGTTCCCTCACTCAGTGAATTCCCATGTGTGTTGTGGTGGACACTATGCAAGCACTCTTTTAGCCAGTTCAAACTGAGGCAGAATAGTGCTTTTTTTGGTTTTTCATCCTGAGACTGCAGACTCTGTTACTTTGTTAGGTGTCTCCTACCTGAATGAAAGCAACCTCTTTCTTTCCTAGCAGAGGCAGACACAGGATGAAAAAGGCACTCATCATCACTTGCCTGCTGGTTTTAGCAGCTTTGCTGGCATTCTTTTGTCCAGGACTTTCTTATGTTTTCCTAAGAGAGAAAAAACAGATTGTCTGATACCCTCACCTCATTCAATGTTGAGGGGCAGGAGGTCTCAAGGAGGAAACAGAGTAATTCCAGGTCTTCGACAAGCCAAACACATAAATCCGGACTGACATCAGAAGGCAACTGTTCTCCTTCCCCTCCCTTTCCAGCAAATTGTTCCTGTTCACAAAAATCCAGAAGGAGAATTCACAGAACTGTCTTCACAGGCAATAAACCAAAGTTAATGACCTGATGTAAAGCCACTGGAGTAAGAATATTTTCATATGGTTGGAAGACAGAGGCAGACTAGGCAGAAATACAGCCTTGTGGGTGCCATATGACTTCCTGCGTTACACAGTGTCTGAATCCTTCTTCCAGCCTTTAAAGGGGATACCGCTTAAATTTATAGGCTGTAGAACAAAGAAGTTTAATGAATTAATGCAGAGGTGCTCTGGAGCAGAACCACCCCAAGAAGCAACACAAAGAGCCTTGCTATCCCATTGAAACTGAAAGCATACAACAAAATTGAGCTGTGGTCAGCAGCCTGCGCTGGAGGAGGTGTGTGGTTACCTCCTCGGGCTCTCCACAGGCAGTGAAAGGAGCCCACACTCCTTCCTCGTCCGAGAGCACTGGGAGTCAGCTGCCTCCTGAAAGAAACGAGGCTGCACAGCTCCAGATACGTTACTGGTACATCAAAAAGAATTAACATCCTGCCTCCACTTCCACAAAGAGAGGGGTCCTGTTTGGTGCCAAATGGCCGTGTGCACCGATACAGAAATAATGTCTTGGCAGTCAGCAGGAGTGAAGGGAAGCCAAATTACATCATTCACTCTCCTTTCAGTGGGGATAAAAGACTCTATTTACTACTTTGGCAATAGGCAGCGCCACAGCTGCTGCCGGTCACATGTAAGGGCAGCAGCGGGAAGGCAAAAAAAAATAATTGAATCCTCAGGGCCTATGGATCCTCTTCATAAAATACCCTCCACGTGGTGCAACAGGGGCTATCCTAGGGATCAGGAAACCTCTGTTCTGGTCCCACTGCTCTCACAGACTCCTGCTGCATGACCTTGACCTGTCACTTCACCTCTCTTCTTTCCTCCTGCTCTTGCTCCTGTTTATTCGGCTCACAAGCTTTTGAGGGCAGGGATTGACACATTATGTAAACCCTGTGCTCAGCTCAGCTCCCTGCCAGTCTCGTCTGGGTCCTGTAGGCACTCCTGCTCAGAATGAAAACAACAGCAGCTCCAGTTCTAGTAAGAATACATTGAAAGGGCCAGAGAGGGATAGATTTTCAAACTGATGGGATAAATATGTGGCATGGATGTTACAAGACGGGAAGTTCTGCCACTCCAGAGCACCTTTAGGTTTGCAAACGCCTGGTGGAATACCTGTACGATGGTGAGAGGTAGCTGGTGTGGCCAAAATGAGCAGCAGAAGCAGCTGAGTAGTTTAAACATTTTTTAGGCTGAAACTCAGGACGAGGAGCTGAATTCATGTGAGAAAGCAAGGATAAATGCCTCCGTTAATGATTGTCAGATTTGCCTTTATAGGAAGAGCCATGCTGCATAAAGAACACACCTACAGGGCATAAACAAAAAAGAACAAGTGTTTAATTGCATGGCCTAATAAGTCTTAAGATTTGTGCAATTTTCATCACCAGAAACCTCAAGCCTACCTGTCTGAGCACATCTTCTTGTACGCTTCAAGCAACCGATGATTATCAAACACAGAAGTGGATGACCCCGTCTTTATTTAAAATGCATGCTCAAGTGACACAACTCAATTCTGACTGCTCAAGCAAACCCCTGCAGAATAGTAATGTGATAAACGAAGACTGAAACATCCCTCAAGAAAACTAAAGCTCTTTTCTCAGGATAGAATGCAGGGCCAGTTTGTGGCACTGCTTAAAAAAAAAATAATATAATTCAACAAAACCTGCAAAAAAACTGAAGAGATTGGTGCCTCAGAGAATTTTTGTACTCTTAAAACAAACCATAATTGTCCTATTAAGAGAAGCTGAGGAGACCCTCATCTGCAGAGCAGATCCACAACTTCATTAAGAGAATCAGTGTATTTTGTAACTAAATGAGATTCTGTCTTGCTGGCAGGCATATTCTGCTCACAGAACAAAGAAACCACACACACAAATATTCCAAAGGGAGATGTCCTTAAAAAAAAGTCATTGTAGCACCATCAGACTGCAGAGTATGCCAGAAACTATGACTTTGTGGAAGAAAAAAATAGACTGGTGAGAATTAGGAAGCAAGCTAGATGCATGTGACAAAAATGTCCTGAGCTTTTTATTTCTTGGTTAATTCCTGTGAATTTCTGCTTGTTAGCAAGCAATTTCTGTGTTGGTGTTTTTTTCCAGTATTCAAAAGTCACTCTACTGCCCACCAGCCTCAGGGAGCTGGGTGTAGGGACAGGGAAGCACCCTCGGACTTGTTGGTGTTGGATTTTTAGAGCATCTCCCCAGCACCCAGAGCCCTGGAGAACAAAGCCTTGAAGGCTTTCTCTCACAGGCAGCAGGCTCCCTGCTCATCTCCTGGTGTGCCTGTCCTCAGCTCCATGCCTGGCTGGGCACATTAGGCCTGAGATGAGGAACTGCCTGAAAGACAAATGTGAAAAATCACAGCAATAAACTGCTGGGAAATCCAAACTTCTCCATGCATGGGAGCCAGCAAGGCTGCTGAGCTGTGAGGAAATATTCAGACACTGATCCATGCTCTGTGTTCCTTGGAGTCTGCCTAGGAGGGGAAAGGGATAATAAGATCCCAGATCTGGCAAGTAATGGTAACAGAAGGCAAGAAAAGGGCAAAGGAAAAAAAAATGGCAGTGAGATAAGGGTGCAGATGGTGGTCTGAAATCTGGAGTATTTCTGTCTGTCATGTTTTACTTCTCTCCTCTAATATACTCAAAAACAAGATAAAAAGGGGAGCTGGAGGAAAAACCCAAAATTCGGTCTTTATGAGGGACTTCAGTTTTTTTCCCTTATACCTGGCTAATTGTTAATTACTGTATTTCAATTATCAATACACGAGCAGGAAATTACTAGGTGCGAACATTTCCAATAATAAACATCTCCAAAATATAAATTTAAAGATAATCAAAATTTATGCAAGATGTCAAGTGTGAGCTAGGTGTTCTCATTCAAGGAGTGTTTTCCCAACTACCAGAGACACAGGTTCATTCAAAAGAAATCAGTCTGGGTGAAATGTTATGCTTGGAGACATCTGCAGTTTAAGGAGATGAATCTCTCGTGAGGTCACTGCCAGCCTGTACAGTCAGATCTGGGCTGACATCGTTACTGCATCACAGCTTGCAAAAAAACCCCATCTCAGATTCTTCTCAAATTTCTGAATTCTGAAAAAAAGCATTTACAGCATTTATGGAGAGATTAGCTCTGATATTCATGGCAGCAAGAAAAACAGTCCAGAATAAGAAACATTTCTTAGAAAATCCCTTATTGATGTCTGTCTTTTACATCAAAAAAGCCATGTCATGCTGCTAATCTCAATCATGAGTGTTTGATAGAAAAAGATCAAGTGCCTTTGGGCGATGTAGACCCGAATCAGTCAGGGATTTAACTCTAATTCTGAGACAACGAGTTGCTTCCAGTTTATTTTGGCTGGCTCTAGAGTGGCTCTTTACACATGAAATCATTATTAAACTCTGCTCAGAATCAGCTGCTAACTTGTGTAGCAGCACCCTACTGCATTATATAATGCCAGCGTAAAACTACTCTAGTAAATGGAATGAATCATCCTGAACAAGTTTCCTGGAGTATAAAGTCACACGGAAAATATTAGTGGTTCAATTTACAAGTAATGGATGAGCATGCCATCCACACAAGAACATGTGCTTACCTTATCAAGCCCAAAACATTCTTTTCCACTTACAGTGCAGGACTTCTATTTCATGAACCAAGTCATAAATTTTGTCTAGACTGCAGCTAGCACCAAGCCCCACCAATACCACTTCCTTCAGACTCCCAATATATTTTCTGGATGTATCCATACGTGTTTTGTTAAGCCATGTAATCCTCATGTACAATGAAAGCCCAGCTTGACTAGGGGAAGTTTACCGCGATGCAGGCTCCTTTCAGAAGATACTTGAGTATTTTCTACATGCTGAAGATGCTGTAACCACGTCAAGAGCTGAGAAAATGGAATTAAAAGAGAAGCTTTATTGTCTTTATTTCTACAACCAGTTATTTCAGGATTTTAATATCTTTCTTTCAAATTTTTGCTGCATGGCATTCACTGAAGGCCACAAAGCCAGCTCAGACTTTCGAGCATCTTTAAACAACCTAGGGAAAGGGCAATTAAATTTGTTAACACTATCAGATTACTGTGGTAAACCAATGAAATTTTTAAAACTATCTGTAGGCTGAACAGAACAGTGAAATGAATTGATAGGTACTTCCTGGTCTTATTTTTCCTGCACCCAGAGAAGCAAGAGCCCCACCTCACGCTCCACCACCCCATTCCTTCATATGTGAGAGTTCACCAAGAAGTGAGAAGGGTCAAACCTGACAACTTTTCCAGAGGTTTCCTCAGATGCCTCCACAGAGCAGGAAGGTCTGTCCCTATAGAACGATGTTTTTCAAATAACAGTCCTCTTCTTCTCTGCAGATGCCCTACCCAAATTAAAACCATGCTGGAACCCATGGAGGCTAGAAAATTCACTAATGGATTTGAGTGAAATTGCCGTTTTATGGAATGTAATTTCACATATGGGTAGCTACACTATCTATGGAGTTCATGGTTGAAACAATTTAAAGCAGTTCTCACCCTAACACAAAAGATAAGCTCATTTTATGAGTTTCCCAGCTTCCTCTAGCCCATAATAAGCACAAATATAGAATGTGAAGAACAGTCTGGTAAGTCAGATTGTGAAGAGAAGCTGAATACTGATTGATTGTTGTAAAAACACAGCCCTTTCAGGGCGATATGCAGTGCCCTGCTGTTTCAGAAATACAATCTGAGGCATCAACAAGCCTGCAGTTGACTTGCCAGATAACTTCTGCTGTAGGGTGCTTATTTTTAAATATTTGATAGAAACACTTTTACTTTAGGGAGATGTTTTCCATCTCCAATTTTTGTGGAGCGTGACTGGCAAGTAAAAAGTTGTCTTCTCTCCAGAGAAAATAATGCAAGTATGCTCCACTGCAAACCCCACAATGATTATGTGAGTAATGTGAAGATCTCAAATTTGAGGCACATTTTAGTGTCATATTAAAAACAATTTATTTTTAGCTCACTTTGGTTTATCAAAAGTCTTAAGTTTCCCACTTCAAATCAGAGTCTGGTATCCAATATCTGGGGTTTAATCTTCCATTCAAACCAGCTCTTCTGCAAAAAATATTTCTTACCTGATTCACTTTATCCCTTGTACACTGCATTTAGAAGATCCTATCACAGGCCATAGGCATGTTTAATATTATTGAAATTGCACTGTTAATATCCATATGAATTATATTTTGAGATTTATGTTTAGTGTAGATATTAATGCAGTCTGGCTTTTCCATTTTTTACCTCCCCAAGTATAATTTATTGAGACATAAATAGTAATATTAAAGCTATCAAGTATAAACATCAATACTTTACAGCACTGTGTAATTTAAGAGTTACATGCATCTAAATTCAGTTACAGTCCTTTCTGAATGCTCAAATCTTAACTGCAGACTGTGGCTCACCAGGAATTCTGAGTTTGGAAGCAGCAGGCTGTCAAGTAATGCAGTACTAACATCTTGAAATAAGCCTTTCAGGAGGACTGGGGAACAGGCACATGGTGGAACATTAAAAAATGCTTGGGTTTCTCTTTTTCTGTTTTTTTTTCACTAAACACTCACTGTTTGCACACTGTCACCCTCTTCCCCATCTCTCAGTCATTTCAGATTATTTACGGTTTTGGTGTTTTAGTGGTTCCAGAGATGTATAGGAAAGGGGCTGGAAGGAACTGCAGTGTCAGCCACCAGCTTGTGTCTAACAACCACCAGTGATGGCAATGCCACCCTCCACAGGTAACACTGCTTTGCTTTGCTGTTCAACGTGTCAGAATTATCTTATTGCATGAAACCAGGAGGAACTGGTGAGCACTGCTATTTGGTTTGGCAAAGAGGCAACCTATGTGGCAGGGTCTGGCCAAACAAACTTTTTTTACTTCAAACAGATTTTTTTTTGGTGAGCCATAATAAAAATACCTTCCTCAAGGCAAAAACTTGCGAAGCAGGGATGCCTATTGCCCAGTTAAAATAAAACTGGCAGTGAAGGAGGGATTGTCTAAAGGCTCAGTCACTAATAAAAGCTTTTTTAAATTTTGCTCACTGTGGACACAGACAATGTAAACTGGATGGGCTTTTCCTCTAGAAGTGTATTTCCCTCTCCCTTGGCTATGGAGGGGCCATCAGTGACTTGCTCTAAATGCTTAAGTTACATGAAGCAGCATAAGCTGAACTCCAGTTTCAGTGCCTGCAAAAGAACTGATGATCTCCCTGATTTGTCATTATTACGATGAGCCCACATTTAGGTTTTTGAATATCCATGGATGCACAGTGCTGCCTTCAATTTTAAGGTCAAAATAAAAATGTCTTGTTATTTTTACAGCTGTTCTGGGCAAACAAGGAGTACCACTGAAGTACCACTGGCGCATTTCGGACTGAAGGCACCAGAGAGAAAGTACCTTAGGATGAAGCAAACTGAGAGGGAAGCCATGAAAGTCATGTTGAAGGCAAAAGTTCTGTGCTGCCTTGGATCAGTGAGTTTCCTGATAGAGACAGATGCTTGTACTTACCAGGAGGAGCTATCTCTAGAGCAAAAGTTAAGGACCACACTTGGCACTGTCAAACACTCATCATCCTTTTAGTACTTCAAGGAGTAAATCTGATCATGCTCTGTAACACTCTCAATGAACTTTTGAGCTTACAGCCCTTGTGTCTTGTATAACTTTTTTTCCTTTTTCTGTTTGGCAATCTGATTCTATTAGGATTTGTCAGTGTAGTCAAGTGTGCATCTGAATAGCCTGAGAAATTTAAAAGTGCAATTAATGGAGAATCATGTCCTGTTGCATCTGGAGGCATCTCCCCTTAAACAGAGAGTTTTTTCTGCCACGTGCAATAATTTCTTTCTACCAGAAAACTGATACAACCCACCCTTGTATGGAAAATAGTGACTAAACACTATGCTGCACACGCATTTCTCTGAGTCTACATAGAAGAAATATTGCTACAAAACGACACTAATATTATTTGTTTAAACATCTCCTGACAGAGTGAGAAGGAAACCTTTTTCACTAAGAAAAACGAGGTCTCCCAGTACTCTCAGTGCTACAGAAGTACCAGCACGTAGTCAAGAATTTCCCACATCAGTCAAACTGGAGCTGAAGGTGCTTTCAACAAACCACATCGACCCCAGCCTGGCAGCCTTGTGCCCCAGGTGAAATACCAGCTAACAGTTTCAGTGCCAGTGTTGGTATTTCTCAGCTTTAGAAAGCTTGCAGAGGATGGAGGTATGGCCGAAGAGCAGAGACACCTAAAGGATCCCTATTAAAATAGGTATTATTGACAACACAGAAGAAGGAATGCATCTGTGGGTGAGCAGTGGTTCCATAAATTTAGCTTTGGAAATGTTTGTGGAATCAGCTGCATTTTTTCCCCTCGTATATGATTAATGTTCCCCAGTTGGTGAGGAATACACCTGTATTTTAGGACTTTCTTTTATCTTTTAAGATTTTAAAATGCAGCTGACAACACACTAATCTGGCTAACTTTGACCTTCTTTGAATTTTAGATTTCAGTAGCAGTCATCTAATTTTAGCCAGTCTGACCAAGTTAAAATAAATGTGGCATAGACCATGAAGGCAGCTATTCATTTATGAGCAAGAGGCAGCTACTTTCAGTACAGGTGCTTATTGTGGAAAAGACAATGATCAAAAGAAAATGTTGGGGAAAAAAGATGCAGAGAGTTACAGTCCCTGCTGTCAGGAAATTTATTAATTTCAAAGCGTCATTGGTGGTACCTGCAGAGGTGAATTATTAAAAAGTAAATAAAGATTCCCTTTAACTTATATTCTCTGTATAAAACACTTGGGGTTTTGCCGGAAGCTGTGCAGGTAATGCAGCCATTATTCTCTCAGCCCTTGTTCTCACCCCCTCACACATCTGATGGCTGGAAAGGCAGATTCTGCTTTCCTTTGAAGTAGCTGGAAATGAGAATCACAACACCTTTATGCTGCTTAGCCCTCATTTCTGGCAGGTCTCAACCTTCTTCACAGAAGCCATCAGCAGAATTACCTGGATTTTACCAGTGTGAAGACTGGAGCCCAGTGGACAGAGAGCTGTGTCTCAAATGCACAGTGAGGTGGCAGGAAAAGCAGGAGGAACCCCATGTCTTCACCTGCAGGTGGTGAGGACACTGTGCATCCTCCCAGAAAGGATTTATTTCTTTGCCAGGGTGCTCCAAGCCTCCAGAAGCTCCCCTGGCCATCAGCTCAGGGCCTTTTCCAGAGATTCAGGCTTCATTTCTCCCACACATCAGGTGCCTTGTTTGTTCTCCTGCCAGCTTTACTGCCTGGCCACAATTTCTTTCTGCCTGTTTAGCATTCACCCCACTGAGGTGTCTATCAACAGAAACTGTGTATCCTGTCACCCCCATTCCAGTAAATTAATCAAGCCAGGCTCTTCTAATATCCCTTCATATATTATGCTCTCCATTTTTCTAACCATCTTAATAGCCCTTGTCAACCATGCATTCCACTTTAAAGCAATCGGTTTTGATCCCAGGCGACCAAATTATGCTGCTACCTGCCAGTGTGGATGTGTGCACCCCTCTCTCTGCAGGAAATAACTCACCTAATCCATCTTGGGTTTCCAGGGTCTTTGAGTTTTCTGTCATGTTAACAGCCCCTCTGCAAGGTTACGTGTCTTTATCTTGTCATTGCTCTGCCATCCCAGCAGAAAAGGCCTTTAATAGCAGGCATCTAATGGCAGCAAGTGTTCTTATAACTCCTATGTCCATACATGATTTTGCACTCTGTACTGTGAAACTAATCCTGTTTAAAAGTCTCAGTCCTCAAATTCTGCCTGTGAAATATTCTGAGAGCCCCATCGGTACCTGGGATGTGTCATCAGCAAGTCAGATGACTACCCTCCCACTTGTGAAAAATAAACTATGTATCTTCCAAGGTAGGCCTTGAAGAAATCAATTTCTTCCAGCTCAAGGCATCTCCCTATTTCTTTGCTCTCATAGGGAAAACAGTGATTTTATCCACCATTAAGGAGTCAGGGCTGTGTGCATGCTCATGTGTGTGAAACAAAGTGCGGGGGAAATGAGGCAGAATCAGGAATATCTGTTTTCACACTGAAAATAATTTGGAACTAACGGGTAAACATTCACGATATGAAGCACAATAGAAAAATCTGAAGGTAACTGTCAGGGCAAGTCAGGGCAAGGTAGAAAATTGATGCAGCTTCAATAAAGGCTAAAGGCAGCAGTGCATGGCAGTGCTGTCATTACCAGAGGACATTAGTGCTCTGTACACAAAGCAAGAGATGGAAGGACGAGTGAGAAGGTAGGAAATAAAAAATCAGTTTGGAAAAGGCCCTTTTTTTTCCCCCCCAGAGAACTGCATCACAAGGAGAAAAACATCTTTAAAGGAAGAAAAATATGGTCAAAAACTTGAGGTCCCAGAAAAGGGAGGATCTTTCATCTACATGCTTAGCATCAACTTTACTCACTAATTCTACATGGAGGCGGAAGAGGAAAGGAGGGCACTGCTTCAAATTAAAGTGTCCTGAAATTAGGTTTTAAAGCAACCTCATTGATGAAGTGGTAGCAAAATTTTTTTGAAGAGTTATCATGGGTGCTAGTGAACAATAACTTAGTTTCTGGACTACAAACACTAGAAATTAGAGTAATAAAAAAGAAAAAAAAATAAAAATAAAAAAATATGTGTGAGGAATACCAAGGAAAAGACAGCATGGCTTTTGCAAAGGGCAGTCATATATCACACAGCCTCACATATCACACAGTTCTCAGAAGACGTGAGAAGCAAAAAAACATTAGAGCTAACACAGCCTTTTTGTATTGCCCAAAAAATGGCAATGAGTCATTGCCATTGCCGTGAGTTAACAGCCCTTACAAAAACTAAATATTCACAGCACAAATGACAATGATCAATTAGTCAATGCTTAAAAATAGAAAAGAAAAAAAAAAGGGAAAGAAAAGACAAGAATAATTAGATTCTTCACAGTATGATACTGTCACTTATGGTGCTAATAATGGATTGGACCTGGGCCCAGGGCTCCTCGACATATTCAGAAATGTTGCAGGAAGCAGAGGAGAAGGGCACTGTTAACATTGGCTTCCACAAAATTATTCGTTAAAGGCTAATCTAAACCTGACTGTGAAGTATTTCAGAAGATCATGAGTGTTTGTATTTAATTCCATATTAGTAACTGCAGTGTGAAGAAGGGTGATACAGCAACAGGCAGTGCAGACATACCTGTGCATGTACACATATGCACAGAGGTACAGCCATCAAATACAGTCACTTAGGTGGCAATTTACCTCCTGTCATCTAAGAAGAATACTCGGAGTCCTTCAGGATTCACTGAGCACTCTGAATGCCTGACACATCAATGCTCAGGAGCTCTGAAACAAAGAATATTAAGAATTATTAGGAAAGGCAAAGAGAAGAAAAATCAAATAGCGTTATGCTACTGTATATTATTGCTGTACATTACGTATTTATTATTCATTTCACCCCATCTCAAAGGGATGTACTGGAGCTAGGACAGAGATGGGAAGACCAAATTTATGCCACAGTTTTGTTAAGAGGAAAGTGGATAGACTAGGTGACAGATAATACATAATAATAGACTAGATAATAGAGGACAGAGACGGAATATGGCTGAGGTAGATATGAAGAGTGGGAAGTGATTTATTCACTGTTTCTCACAATACAACAGCAGGTAGACTGATAATGAAATTATCAACCATCAGTTTGAGAGCAGAGAGAAAAAGAGATCTTTTCATACAAGGCCAGGGAATTAATTCTCACAGGATCCTGTGGAAGCTACAGAATAAATCTGGTGCCAAGAGTCAGTGGGAGTCACTGAATGCAGGGCTACTCACACCTCTGGCCTAGAAACATCCAGCCGAGGTCAAAAACCTCCCCAATGTGCAGTTCTAGTTGCCAGTTTGTGCTGTAAGAAAAATCCCTGTGTATTTGTCCCTTCTCTGAAATTCTCTTTCTGACCAGCATTAAATCCAGGTTCTAGAGGCCACCAGAAAACCTCTCTGGGCTACACACATATTTGAAGGTTTTTAGTGCACTTTACTGAAATTACGCCATGCAAGATCTTGAAATGTTTCCAGCGTGTTTCCATAACTTAGATTTTTCTCTTAATGAAAGAAAGAAAGAGAAAAGAAGATGCACAGCTTCCCTGTTCTGTTCTTGGGTTGAGCTCTTTTCCTTACAAAATACTAGTTGCTGACAGTCCTAGTTTTGCTACTGGTACCCCCAGTTTATTTGCAGAAGTAATGACTTCATTCTGCCTGCAAATGCAGGAGTCTGCCCTTTCTCCTCCATTTATTAAAACAAATAAATGAACAAACCCCACAATTAAGTAAGGTTTGGACTATTCTGTAAAAAATCACATCCGCAGATGAAATAAATTACTGTAACTTTATTGGCTTCAGTGGAGCTGTGGCAATTTACAGCAGCTGAATATTGCTTCAGCACAATGATTCAAGTTATCAAGAATGTGAAGAGCTGCAATATTGATTCAGAAAAGTCTATTTGAATTTATTTTTCTGAATTAATTTGCTCCCAGATTCATTAAACATAGTAGGGAAATATTTCTAGAATGCACATTAAGTGCAAAAATGTAGACTGGAGTCCAAACTCATGGATGCATTTAGGTAATCTGGGGCATTTTTAGGCTTCTTTATGAGACCCTCATGGCATAGGATGGTACCAGCTGACTATTTGACAAGTATCATTCATATAGATTTTATTAATGAAGGCCCAAATATCACCACTGTAATTTTTTTGTGATGTTAGTATTCCAGTAGCAGTCGCAGAGAGTTTTCCCCAACAGGCCTATGGGCATATCCTGCCTTGAGATCTCTCAATTTACAGGCAAGATAGAGAGGACTCATGGAAATTCTCCCATCAGACTAAGGCTGGCCAGTGACCTTTTTGCCCTTTCCATCATATAGTGGCTAATGTCCTCCAGGTATCCCAATAAAAATGGTTCTTGAGAAGGATCACAAAGGAGGAAATGACCTTGTGATTCAGTTTTTCTCAGCCAATCCACCCATAAAGTCAAGGTTGAAGACAGCATAAAGGGTTGTCTTGAGATTGCCATAAATGTGTCATTTACTCCTTGTAGCCCCTTTTCACCAGTAATTGTGAAGTCTGGCAGCAATGCTGGAACCAGTATTTCCTCCTTTCTCTATTAAATCTCTTTACAAGACCAACACCTGATTTACGTGCACCACAGTCAGTCTTGGATAAAAGAAGGACCCAGGAAGTCACCTCTAGCAAGGCAGAAGGGGCAGGACACAATGTGATGACACTGGGGATTATAAGATGTTTCAGTTCCAAGAGTGTTAGTGATAAAGGTGGTGACTCCATGCTGCCAACAGTGGATAAAGCTCCTTGGGCAGGGAGGAGCAGGAGGATAACTTGGGGCAAGCAGAGGCACAGCCAAGGAGATTTGTGTTACTCGAGGACTGAGGCAAGGAAGGCTTAGATGAGAGTTTGGGGTGGAATTCAAAGCTGGGGTGCCTAAAACACCATAAGATAAATTATTCTAAAAGAAAACTGGAATACTTTCGTGTAGCCGTAGTGCCAGAAAGGCGCAGCCCAAGATGAGGGAGGAGGATCTCATCATTTTGGATGTGACACAATTTCTCTCTCCCAGCGCTCCATTTATGAAGAGCTAGTCATATTTCATTTCTAATGCTTGTCTTAGTTTTAAGCACCCAGCTGTAAACGTGCTGGGTGATAGCCTTTAGACATGTGCATATGCATGTGTGGACGCAGGTTTTTATAAGAGAGTCCAATTTTTAGCCGGGCCTCTAGAAAATACTGCAAACCAAGTTTCAGTTTATCAATAAAGCATGATTGTAAAATCATAGGCCCGAAAGACATGAAAATTATAAGACTGTCAACAGTAAAAAGAGAAAAGAGATTAGAAAAATAGAAAAATAGAGAATATCTTTGAGATAAATATAGTGAAGACAGCATTGTCTTCTCTTTAGCTACATGTACTTTTGACTCCCATTGAGTCCTCAAGGATGTTTAAATAAAAATTTTTTAAGAACACGGGTCCTACCCATAAGGACTCTACATGTTTTAATATTATGTGTATCCTTGCTAGCCTTTTTTTTGTATTTATGGTATTTGCAAGTGGCGCCATAAGCAAGCGAGAGAGGGGGACAGTTTTTCTCCACTCTCTATGTATTTATCTTCTGTGTTTGGCAACATTTGGAACCAGACCAAAACGAATTTAAGTCAATACTCTGTTTTGTTTGTTCCCTTTATAGCCCATTTCTCCTCTTGGTTTGCGTGGGTATTTCCAATAGCGACAGAGAAGGGAAAATATTTCAAAGCAAAGCAAAATGTGGTTATGTAACAGCAAACAAAGGCAGGAGGCTTCAAGGGGAAAATGTGACTCCTGAAAATAATTTTAAGAACTTGTCTTTACGCAGGCTGCTACACACAGTAATATAATTACAAATGTACAAACCCCCCACACACATACCAATGCACAGAGTAAATACAATTATATCAGTGCTTATATGAGCATAGCTTGTTTTGTTACAGAAAGAGGAAAAAGATGTGATGGTACTAAACCTGTGCACCTTACATCCATGATATTATTATTATTATTATTATTTTAAAATAATAATGATAATATAGTGATAGAAATAATAACAATCTCAAACATTTTCATCCCTCATACATGCAGTCAAACTGGTACAAACAGCAGATACAGAGTAATGCTATCTTCCCTCCACCCCCACATCCCCCTTATTTTACGGCTCTTTCTCTTCTGAGCTCTTAAATTATCATAAGGTTGCAGGGTTGCATCTCCAGCCCACCCACAGGAGAGAGATTTGGTTCTGCTGATAAGCTGTTTGTTAGTGGTTTAACTCCTAAGTGTGTGCTTGGCTTCTTTGTGGCAGCTGCTGGAGGTGAGGACTGCAGAGCTCCAGCAGCTGTCAACACAACCCACACAGCAGTATAATAGTTAGGGAAAAATTGCTGAAATTAAATGGAATATGTTGAGTTAAAAGCGCTTTTCTAATTCAGCCTTTGGAGGTGTGTATCTTCCCAATGGCTTGTTGTAACTATGGGAACAAGGGCTTTCCCCTCTACCCCAGGTTTTGCCTTTGATTGTGCTCAGCACTGCTCCTCGTCATTCTTTGAGCTGGTGGAGACAGCAGCATAAATACTTCTATTGCAATACATGTGTAACCACCTACAGAGAATGAAAAGGCTGATTTTCTTCTTTGTGGCAGGCACAGTGCTGGATAACACAGTTAACCAATTGTAATTGATAATTTGTTCCACTCGGGTTTATTGCCTTATTTGCTCTTTCCTTCTCTCCTTTCTATTAAGTAGGGAGGATCTTAAACCTATCAAAGGTTTTGGTGCCTCTTGAAAAAAACCAGCAAGGTTGGAAAGCATTTAGCAGTGCAATTAGTAATGTTAAATCAGTGCGAATTCAAATCATTTAACTTGCTCCTTTAGCAGCTGATACCGGGAATACAAATTAGAAGGTGAAACTAGAATTGAACTACTGAAACTGGAAATCATCAAAACAGAAGACCCTGGGTTTCAGACTGAGGAGAACAGAGACTGCTTTTAATATGGCAAGAAAAGAAAAAGAGCAGGCCAGAACATGAGTTTCAGACTGAGGAGAACAGAGACTGCTTTTAATATGGCAAGAAAAAAAAAAGAGGGGGCCAGAGCTTGAGTTTAATGAGCACATTTTCTTTCCTTTGGAGCACTGTCAGCTCTGCAGAGTGTGACTGAGGATGGTTGCAGGGGCACAATGAGAGCTCTCACCCTTCTTCCTTCGGTCGTGATCAACACCCAGCTGGCTGCTCAGCAAAGAGGAAGAGCACCGTAACTGCTGTGTCATGGACGACTCCCCTCCACATCCACCTCCTGCTGGAGAAGGGAAATGTACACACCAAATATCGCTGAGTGTTGCTGAGGAAGGCTTGTGCTGCCATTCGCGGGGATGCTGTACCTGAAAGGAGACCCTGCAGCCTTTATCTCTGCCCCAGGCACATCGCTTCCTATGTCTGAGAGTGAAAGGATGCCACAGGAGTGGATTTTTTCTTCCTCTTATTTCTTTGATTTAAATAATGTCATAGCTGAAGGAGAGCAAAACAGCTGATTCCTCTGAGTACTGAAATCATGCCTGGCTGCATTTTACGTGCGGTATCTCCCAGCCAGAGTCACTGTGCTCAAAGCTTTAGGGCTCTGTTTCCCTACTCCTGTCTCCTGGCAGAGATGCACACAACCACATTTCCCAGTTCACACTTCGTACCTTCCAACTTGAAAAGCAATTATTTTCTGCTAGCATTTTTGGTCTCAATTTTCCCTTCTATCTTCCATCTAATTTTACTTTGAATACTTTTTCGCAGGGAAGTTGAATCAGATCAAATGAGCTTTGCATTTTGGTTTGAAGTTGATGAGTTCATTGTTATCCTGAGGCCTTCTCAGGACTTCTAAACTTGGGGTATGTGCAGAAAAACTACTTGCTTCACATCCCTATAGCTTCATCATGAGTCTTGCACTTCTTGCCAGCTTGTCAGTGACTAAGCTGTTGAAAGCAGCCTGTGGAGGAGGAGTGGGGGAGGCAGTGGAGATGGGGGTTTGGTGGCCACAGCCAGTGCCACGAGAATCAGAGGGATGCTGTGTCCTAAAAAAGTCTAATTCACAGATTGTGTTGGGTTAATGTAGAGTCTCATGAACAGACCTTTTGTTTTATTGGCAGTTTAGCTTTTATTTAATAACATCTGAAATAATGGTGGGAGGACAAAGAAATGACTAAGACCGAAGTGTTTATTGTCCTCCATGTGAGCTGCCAGGTGAGCAGCAGTAAGACACATAAGCAAACACAGTTTTAAGGCTAAATTTACTAAACTCTCATATGAATAAACTGCCAGAGCACCTCTTTTGACCTCCCTGTTGTCACAATCTTCCTGAAAGCCTTAAGAAGCTCTTGTGGATGAACTGGCTATGAATCATAGAATAATTTAGAAGGTGGGGCTCTTTGTCCAGCCCAGTTTCCTCCATATATCCCACCTGCTTTTTCATGATGCCACACAACCAGCATCACTCACACCAGGTGGCTCAGGCCCTTTTATCGAGGCTCGGAAGTCACCCACCATAAAGCCACAGAGCATGTATGAGCAGCCTAAATCTTGGATCCAGCCCACAGGAAAAGGGTTTAAGATGCTTCTCCAGCTTCAAAGTGCACCATGTCCTGGGAAGCTCGGGAGCAAGGGAGGTGTAACCTAGGAGATTCTGCTGCTTTCTGCAAAACTGGAGACCATATGAAACCTTGTGTCTCAGCACCCAAAATCTCTCACCCGAGGGAGCAGTGAAGAACTCAGGAGAGGTTTGCACCCCACGCTTTTTCCTGCAGATCATAGAGTTTCTATAAATACCTCTGCATAGGAAGGCTGTGTTTCAGACTCTCACAAATCAGAGGGAATTTCAGAACCAGGCTAAGCAGGTGTGAAGCTACTGATAATTTCCACCTGCGCCCTAATCTCCACTTGTCTCCAGTGTAACCGTATCACAGCAAAATACACTTGGGGACACGTGTTGTGATGCTGCTCCAAAGGTGCTCTGTCAAGGAGAAAACGTCTGTTTCATTGTTTGGCTGTGCATGACAGTCCATGGAGCAGCTTCTCTATATAATGTTTTAAATGAGAAAATTGGTGGAGGGGGCCCCTTTCTTAGTTTAATTTGGTTTTTAATTCTTCACAAAGTTCCTGCTAGGGAATACTAATACCACAATGGAGAGCAAATCACTCCAGTGTGTCACACAAAGTCAAACCTTTTCATCTGACCTAAGAGATAATTCCTCTAAACAATATCACTGTAGTCAAAAGGAATTATAATTAATTCATACAGAGAAAATGTAATTAGCATTCTTAGAAAAGAACTGGCTGCTGATGTACTTACTGCCTTATGGAAAGATTTTTCTTTGGAGTGATAGAAATAAACTAAGAGGCCTGAAAATCCCTTTTTATTAGTCTTGAGTGCAGGATGAACACATTTGCCACTTGCCAGGCAGTCTTTTGGAAGTTTAATATGTGAAAAAGCTGTACATCAAATAAAAATACGGAGTTGACTATTACAGAAGTGGTGTCCTTCTGTGTTAATAGCTGAAGAACAAGCAATCCTCTCCATCTTCATGTTCATCTCTGCAGTCAAGTTCAAATTGATTCTTAGACTGATTTATAGATATGATGTCAAAAAAGCTGGGAGGCTGTTGCAGGGACACACTTATTTGTATTAACTACAATGTCATCATCTGGGCCTCTATTGTTTTTTCCCCAGCAATCACCCTGCTTTTTTAGCAGAGGTAGCCCTACCCCTAGTCCTGGTGGACATTTATTTCTCCCTTGAAATGTTTCAGCAGGAATTGTTTTGGTGAAGACAGGATGGCAAAGAACAAACTGGGAATTCATCTGGTAGGGAAGGGCATTCATTCATGAACCACCTCGCTCTAATTTTGAAAGTCAACAGCAATAATTGAACAAGAAAAATTAAAGAATATGAAACAAGGAAATTTTGTTACCATGCATTTCCATCAACCTCTTAGGACAACAGGATGGTGCAACTTTCTTGACCCAAAACATGCATATGTGAGTTGTCAAATTTCTCTGAATGCTTTGGCTAAAATAATTGTGATTTTTTTTTTTATTTTCATAGGAAATGTTGAAATACTTGTTTAATATTGATCCAGCATTTTGCAATGACATTTCATTTTGAAATTTACCCTCAAATAACACTCCAAAGGGTGAAAAAACATAGGGCAAGGAAACAAAACAGATTTTTCTGATTCACAAGCAAATATCTAGTTGGACTCGGAATAAAATAAACACTGTTTTTGCTGAAGCACAAAACCTGTGGGTAAATTAGAACTCTACTTCCCCAGTTCAGTTCATGAAAGTCAATTATTTTTACAGATTTATTTGTGACATGATACATTAAGCAGGCCTCAACAGCTCAGCTGACCTATTTGTCCCATAATTTCTACCCTGTAGAAACCTGCTTGCTAGCACTGATTTTGATGAGTGAATGACGCAATTCCGTAGGAATGTAGCTGGAATTCTGTTGTCCACATGTTGTGAATAAAGGCTTAATCCTCTCATATTGCTTCTCTACACAAACTGGCTGGGAAGGAGTAAAAAAATTGCCCTGTGTCTATCAAATGAGCTGAAAAAAAAAACCAAACCTACTGGCATGCTTGCAGTATTATTTTAACTTTAATTTGTTTCTTCTGGCACCAAACAGGTAGGATGAGTACAGGTGATACAAGGGGGTATAAAACATGATAAAGAGCATCCCTGAGGTGTTCAACACCAGGCTGGGTGAGGCTCTGAACAATCTGCCCTAGTGGGAGATGTCCCTGCCCACAGCAGGGAGGTGGAACCAGATGATCTTTAAGGTCCCCCTCCAACCCAAACCATTTAATGATTGTATGAAAATCTTTCCTTATCTAGCACCTCAAATAACTGACTTAGACAGGTTATATCTATCTATCTATCTATATTTTTTTTTCTTTTTTTTTACTTTAACTCATCTAGGTCAATGCACTTATTGATTTCCTCATGGTTTTGGCAAGCTGCACCCCAACAGGGTTGGGTTCTCTTCTCTGTCATGCTGCTCAGAGGAGCAGTAGTTTTAGTTTAATATATACCCACATCAGTTTATTTTTTGGTCTTTGGAGTGTGCCTCCCTTTTCATTCTTCATCCTAGAGACAACTCAAAGGTTTTAGACCCTAAATGTGCAGCATGTGAAACCCAACTAAAACATGAGTAGAGAGTGAAAGAAATACCCTCTGCAGGCCAGGTCAGGTGGCATGGAAGGTGTCTCTTTATGCAGACGTTTCTAGCTGCTTGCCCCGATTTTCAGACTTCCAGATTTTCCACTATCATTTAATATCAGCATCCATTTAATCTTCCTCATACTTTTCTTTAAAGGTGGTCTTTTATTCGTAACTTAATCCCAGGAACTCTACCCCTAATTGTTTGCCCAAAAGTGGTGAGAATGCATAGGTACACATATTGTTTGGAAAAGTGACACCCAAAGTGACGAAAGTTCTTTAAGTTCTTCGTCAAATCAACTATTTTGTGAATAGTAAAAAACTGTGCACATACCAAACAGCAAAAAATGGGGTTTGTAACCCAGCAATAATTGTTTTTGCTGCGGAAAAGCAGCTGAATTAAGAAGCACCAAGGCTGCAGGCCGGTTTTGCTGATTGATCTCATGATCTCGGCAACTTCTAAGCAACACGGTTACTACTGCTGGTCTTTTATAAAGTTACTTGTTCTGAAGAGATACTAAATAACTAAAACAATAGTGCTATTTTAAAGGTCTCCTAATTCTGCCCTTTCAAATCAATTTTAATCGTTTGAGGTTGTTGCCTTTGTGAGGAAATGTTCAGGATATGTTAATGAAGTTCAGCTTGGTGCTCTTCTATCCGGGAAACCATTTTAGAAGTCTCTTGAGTCAGACAGACTTTCACACGAGGTTTTACATATTTAATGCCATTTCTTGGTCTCCACCACGACTTAGCAAAGAAGCTGCACTTCTAGTTCTCTTCTGCGGGTCTGTGTTTCCATTACGTATGTTATAAAGGTGCATGAAGTGCTGTGGAAATCTGAAATATTCTCTGTTTGCGAGGAGAATTTCATTCATAATGGATAGCGGATATCTTTATGCTACAGCCAGGTGTCAGATCTTTCACCAGGTGTTGCTTTCACCTTGGTAAAGCTGACCTTGGACTGTTTACTGCCTGCCCAGGTAGCAACCCATATCACTATGCCTGAGGGATGTGAGCATTTCCAGAGCACCGTTTGAAATCAGTGATCGTTTGTGGAAAGTATTAAAACCTGACATCTTCATTAAGTAGCAAGTGTATAAATTGCAGTAAATCCTCAAGGGGGCATTTGAGTCTGGAGGAAGCTGAGGGAGAAAAAGAGCATGGGAGAGGAGACTTTCTCCAGCTCAGTATCCTTTTAGGGGAAAAGCCATTCTCTAGACAGACCCTGTCAGAGAATCAATTCCCATCTGACAGATGTGGAAACTGCCAGAGATCTTTTCTCTTGAAGGTCATTGATAGAGGCTATCTCAAGCTAGGAAAAAAGTACAGATATATATTAAAAATGGAATTGCTTGGTTCACTTTTTCCTCTACATCAGTCCCTCATACACCTTGGTCAGTCTCTTAAGTTGGCTCTACTGAATTATTTGCCCTTTATCTTAAGGTCTAAGCATCATGGATGACTGTGGGGTGTCTGGCAAATCATGGAGGGAGAAGAGAAGAGGCTGTTGGTGCCCAAAGCCTCAATTCAAAACCGGTGCTAACGCACAGAGGAACACTGAGCTGAGGCAGCTGGAAGCATTTATGGGATGCCCCCAAGCCTTTTCTCTCTCTTTTACTTACAGATACTGACAATGTGAGCCCCGCTTTGACTGGTGATCACCAAGTCACCTCATGTACCTCATTTTGTGAGCTCACTCAGCTGTTCCAGGTTTCCCTTCAAACGCCAAACCCTGCACTGGCCAGGTGAGCTGAGCTCCTGTTCCTCTGCACAACTGGAGGTCCGATAAAGAGAGCTGAGTGTCTGAGCCCTGAGTATCCTTTAGACATTCACACCACTCAGCTCTGACTGTCACAACACAGGGGGACAGGAGAGTGAGCAGGCAGGTTTCTGAGCTCACTCTTAGCTGCAGGCAAAGACACCTCTGGGCAGGAGAGAGGGAGAGGCAATCCGGTGCATGTATTCAGCTGGCAAACTGAAGAAACACCCACCAGTATCCAACTCTGAATGGATTATCCAGACATTTCCTTGGATAGTAACACAGATCTGGAAACCAAGCATGGTTAACCATACGGATTAACAAAGAAAGAGAGTGCATATTGCACTTGAGATTCTTTCTGTAAATGCTTTAACACGGCCTAAATAATCATTAAGCTCCATAATCTCCCTGAAGCTTCAGACAAGGTAGGATTAACTCCTTGGGTGGGGAAGAAGGGAACAGAAAAACCAGTCCCAGTGCTGCTCACTGATTGTACTTTAGGAAATATTTGTCACCATGGCATTATTGGGAGGGGGGTTTTTTGCCATTTGAGGCTCTTGCACTGAAGTGAAATCAGAGGGATGCTTCAAGAACCATCTTCTGAGAGCAGCTTCCCGTGAGAGGCATGTAGCATTCACAGGCAGATGGGGCTCAGTTAAAAGGCTTCCAAATGCTACCAAACCCGCTTGGGTTCCTTGAAGTTAAAGGAGGCACTAGAGAGACACAATGAGGCATTTCCATATTTTCTGTTGTTCCTATGTTATGTTCTCTACTCTGCAGCCATTTAGAAAAGTTCCTTCCACTGATGCCACATTTAAAGCCACGATCTCTCTGCAGTAGGAAGTAAGGGATAGGTGTGTGACAATTATTAGATCTTCAGAGTTTTCTTTCTAAAGCTTACCAAAATCAGAATTTCTTCTTAATTGTTCTCAGCTGTTTTTAAATCAATATAGAGCTGACTGAAAACACTTCTGATTAAGAGAAAATTAAATTCTGAGGTATATAAACACTCCAGAAAAAATATTAAGAGTTTCATTTTTCAAATGGGGGTGGTGGCATTCATTTTCAAATAACTAACTGAACAACTATGCATTTTATCATATCAATCTCTAAAGAAAAAACTTACCACATTTCTACACAGTGCTGATTAATATCTAATTCTTCAAAGTGCTCTGAATTCAAGCAACCAATTAAAATGAGTTTTTCTTCTGCCTGGTCATACTTGAATTTAATCTGATTTTAGTAGTACTGATAGAAGAAATTTTTGTTGGTAATTTCTGATGCTTCAAACATTCAAAATCATAGAATCATAAAATGGCTTGGGTTGGAAAGGACCTTCAGGATCATGTGGTTCCAACCTCCCGCCATGGGTAGGGACAGTTTCCACTTGACCAGGTCGCTCAGAGCCACATCCAGCCTGGCCTTGGACACTTCCAGGGATGCTCTTTACCAGGAGAAACTCAACAGGAGTGACAGTGGTCAGATGCAAACAGATGAGCCAGGATGAAATAGCAATGAAACACTAATAAACAGTGCAGCCCCAATGTTGTTGTGTCTTACAGGCCCCCACAGACAAGGAGAATTTCAACCACCTCTGAAATTTCTGGGAAGTCCCCCCAGAGAAAGTGGACAATACAGAAAAAAGATGTCAGGAGGACAACAAAACCTGGCACAGCAGTGTGGCTGACATGTAAACTTGACTTTACAGCCCCAAACAAGAGCTGGCTGGTTGGAGGAATGACTGTAAAAGTCATAACAACTGAACTAAGCTTAAGGCAAAAACATGAATCCAGCATGAATTTTACATGATTAGAGAAAATGACAAGCTATGGTCAGTGTGATCAGAAATAGATAGCAGTGGGTGAAGTCCTCTCTTTGGAAAGAGATTTATTCTTTCTTCGAAAAGAGATTCAAACCCCAAGCAGAAGTCAGCTGAGCACAGGTTAAGGGTCAGAAGGGTGCTCAAGCTCTCCACTGAAGTTACGAAAGGGGAGCATGAAAGAAGATCACAAGGGGAAGGGCCAGAGCCAGGATTTACATTTTGACAAACCAAAGGCCAAATTAAGGCTAAATTGGAGAAAACAGATCAAACGACAGGGATAGAGAACACCAGTATGGCAGGAGAGAAGAAGAGCAGCCACTGCTTTTTAAGAATGAAGAAGGGAGCATTAGGCCACAACACTTTGCATCCAGGTGGGGAACGGAAAGGAAGATAAGGATTTCTGCAGAGCAAACATTGGGCAGAGGGATATGGGTTTTTAAGGAAGAAAAGTCAAGCAAACCACTCAGACACTTTGGTTGGCTCTACTATTCCTTTCCCATGGGACATGGACAACAAAGGACAGGCAAGAAGTTAGGTGACTTGAGCAGGTACACACTGAAAAGGTGCAGATATGAATCGCGGCTTACATGGCTAGAGAAGGGAAGAGATAGTGAGGTTAAATAAACAAAAAGATCTCATGAGAAACTCTCCAGGTGTGTGAATTGTAAGGACACGAATGGTGTGCAAATGGAGGCACAGGAGGGACACAAGGGAGAGGAAGGAGGAGGGAGAAAGATTCCAGGAAACAAAGCTGAGAGTAGGGAAAGCTGGGGTTAGAAAACATTGCAAATATGTAAAACCGAAGATCCCCAATGCCTACAAATGGCATCTTCTCGTGGTTTCAGGGGAGGTGAAGGCGATGGCAATGTTTTGACTTAGGTCTCCCATGTTTTGCCTGCAACTGCTGTTTTCCTGCATGCAGTACAGTGCCTGTTTCAGAGAGGTGAAAATACCCTTTAGAATGGAGATGGCCATTGTCTACATTACACAGGCGGCTCTGCTCCTCCACCAGGCAGTTTGTAAAGAACAGCTTCCTGGCTAATTTTTTTTTTTCTTGGCAAAAATATTATCACCAAATACCTTTTCCTATTTTTCATTCAAGGCAATGGGCAAAAGAAAACTTCAGAAGTATTCATATGAATATTTAAAAGTAGGGAAAATAAACAGTCTAGATATGCTGCAATTCCATCTCGTTCCCACTGGCAAAATGATGTCAATACATCTCTCCAAAGAGCTGTTACACTGGCATTTATTGGTCCTCGTCAGCTGCTGATTGGAAGGGGAAGGAGGTAATGTTCAAGAAACCAGCATATTGGAGGGGTCCCATTTCGTGCTTTGGGATTTGGATTTGCTCACAGCGTTACCCAGCTCCACCAATTCATCTCTCCTTGCACACGCAGGTTCAGCACTGAATCAGATTTGTCTGCGCCTTCCCCTCCCTGTTCTCCCATTACCGAAGGAGGCGACACGGTGAGAAGTGTGAGCCGAGGGTGATTAAAGGGATTCCAATTCCATGCATCAGCGGTGCCTCGGGAGGCCCGCGACTTTATTTGCTCTTATCTGTGAGCCATTTACACCACATTTAACCCACTTGCTGACAGAAACAATACCATGCTTAATCCTTACAGCTCAAGTGGAAGTGTACTTGGGATTGTGAAGACAATATTCAGGTTTTTAAAGTATCCGTGCTATTCCCAGCGTTTTAGTTTGGGCCGAGCGATTGCTGGTTTTTTGTTGGTTTGGGGTATTTTTTTTTCTGGCAGGCTGAAAGTCACTGCTCAGCTGTGCCCACTGCTCTCTTCTTTCTTGTGCCTTCCTGTTTCGACAGCTGACAAACGATACCTCCCGTGCTGTTTCACTGGAACCCCTCCTATCTCTTACCTGTATCCCGTAACACATCAGATGGGATAAAGATAAGGAAAGCTTTCCGGGTTTAGTGCGGGAAATGAGAGTGGTCGGCCAGGTGCAACAGAAACAGCTCACAGTCGCCTACGTTAATACACAGTAGCCTGAACTCGTAAATTATGTCTAGTTTGTCCTCTGAGTTGGGCAAAAAGATACAGGGCTCAGCTGTGGAAAGCCCGGAAAGAGCTGGATTCAGGGAAGAGCTGGATTCTCTGGGTGCTGGAGAGAGCTGGAACAGCCCTGCCCCGAGGCGTTCCTGGCGCAAGCCCGGGGAGTACGGGGGGTGTTGGGGAAGGCTTTGATGACGGAGTGGAACACATCCCTTCCGCAAGAAATTCCTCCGGGAGACACGGTGGTGCAAAACCCGCCCGGCTTCCCATGAAAAGCCTTCCCCGGGCTACCCTCGGGAATGTCTCTGCTGCGGTGCAGCGCAGCGAGGGGCGGAACAAAACCTGTCCCCACCGCCTTGGCAGTGGGCGTAAAACAAACCCGGCAATTTGAAAGGCAAAGAGCAACCTCCTCAGTGAGGTGAGCAAAGAGGGACGAATAACAGATAAGGTGCTTTGCAAGTCAAAACAGATTTGACTGGCTTCGGTCAATGTGATGGGAGACTGGGCAACTGCAGGGGAATTATGCTTTGCAATAGTTTAACAGGATGTAGGCAAGACACGTTTCAAATGGCCACATTAAATGAGAAAATGCAAGAAAATGAAAAGGCTTGAGTGAAATATTTCACTTTGGCCAGAAATCACTTGCCAAGTTTTGCCGTTAATGAATAGCTTTGTATTAACTAAAAGCTGTGGTTTTGTTTGAAATAAAAATTGCTGAAGTCCAGCTGTGACGTGCTTTCTGCCACTAAATATTTCTAAATCAGGGGATATAGCAAGTCTCAGCTCATATGTAACCAACAAAAAAACCTGAATTGCTTGGCACAGCTGAAAGGCAGTTAGGAAAGAAGTTACGGGGAGAAAACCACTATTTCTCCTAACGATAGAAGGTTCTGAATATTCTGTGTCTTGATGTTATCTCTTCTTTAGCCTATTCAATATTACCACATAAATTCCCTCTCTGATTTCAACGATGCAGTCAGCAAATATTCCAGAGTTAAAAGTAGAAACCCTGAACAATTTATTCATAAACTTAGCCTCATTTTTTATTTGCAAAGTACCGGCAAATACATTTAGTATTCACAAACGCGGTTATTGCCAAGAATTTTTCAATTAATCCTTCAATGTGCATAGCAAGTATTCACAGGATTTAAATTCTGAGCTTTTGTTATGTCATTTTCTTCATCTGGGTGAGTCTCTGTCTTCTGGCTCCTTAACCCATGCAGGACTTCTCCTTGCACAAGAATTTGACATCACGTCCTTGTGTGAACGAATTTGTGAACAAAGATTCACAGGTACGTAATTATCAGTCGACAGCTGATCAGCACCAAATTAAGCACTCTTGTAAACAGCACTTCTGACAGATTTGGCTACAGCAGTTCTTACAGGCTTCAGTGAGATTTTTGTGGTACTGGTCATGGTGATCTGGCTCTTTCGTGTAATGTCTTGAATATGTTAATAGTGCCTTTCTAGGGCAGATTTTTTGTAGGTGTTTCAGCATAACTTGTTGCAGGGTTACCTCCAAGTAAGACATGAAAAGACTAAACTGACCAAGTGTTTAATCTCTTTATCAGGAAGTGTAGTGACAGGACAAGGGATAATGGGTTCAAACTGAAAGAGGGGAAATTTAGGTTTGATATCAGGAAGAAATTTTTTGCTATAAGGGAGGTGAGGCACTGGCACGGGCTGCCCAGAGGAGTTGCGGATGCTCCAACCCCGAAAAAAAAAGCAGAAGGAATAAAAAAACTCCTTTGACACGACTTTTCTCAGGTCATTGAAAGTATTTTAATTTGTCCAGGCTTTTTTTTACCCTCTTTTCCTTTCTGTGCCACTTTATATTGCCATTCATTCTTCAGTCTCTCTCCCCTTTTACATAAATGATTTGCCCTGACACCAATATACCACAGAGTAAATGAATCACTGCAGGAGTCATTATGAAAGTATAAATCACTGGTTATCTGTTCCTGCATGTGTAGGCAGACAATATATTCAGTAATAAACCATGTGCTGAAATGGAGAGATTTATCTGCTGTGTAATCTTTGGGAAAATGCTTGCACCTAATATGGATCTGTGGAACTGTGATCTCACCCAGTGCAAGGTGGGTGTGGAGGAGCAGGATTGGTTTCTGCTCTCACAAAAGAAAAAAACGTAGCCAAAAATGCATCCAGGCCAGAGTGAAAAACAAAAAAAATATTCCACAGAGAATTAAAAGGAAATGCCAAGCCAAGAGAAAGATAAGACCATAACCCACAGAATGCAGAAGAAATCCCTTAGTAACAAACAACTTCCCATACAGTCTCCCAATACTCAAGAAGAGCCAGGGGCAATAAGCAGTAATAGTAAAAAAAATGTATTATGTCTTGAATTGCCCCCCTGACTATATTCCCAGTAATGCAGATTATCCCCAGAGGCAGAAAAAGAACAGATGTAAACAATAATAATTCCCAAAAGATAGAGTCTATTAAAAAATTCCTCCAGGGCTTTTTTGCCACATCATCTCCCAGAGAAAGCCAGCAGCTGGGGAAATCCTCCAACTCATTTTGAAGTGAATCATCAGCTGGATTTGATGTTGATTGTGGAGGAGGTAAGGTTCCTCAACCTTTCCTCACCACCCAGCCATACAGAGGAGGATAACTTTTGCAAACAACAAAAATAACAAACACAGAGGCAGCAGATATTGGCTGTTGCTACATCAACAGTGCAAGGGCAGAAATGGGCACTGTCTAAACCCACCTGGCACCTGCAACACCTCCCTCCTTTAACCTGATTGCCCATCAGATGTGTTCTGCAGATGGAGGGAGGTGCCTACACTAACCACTGAATGGAAACCCTTCCCTCATTCTCAGTGTCTCGTTTATAACCTGTCACAGAGCGATGCTGGGAAGGTGCTTAGCCCTCAACAAGTTCAGGCAGAAAGTGAAGATATGGATCTCTGAGATGTCATCCCAACGCCATCAGAATGTGCCCGTGCAAGCCCCATCAAAATCAGCTGGAAAGCTCTGTGTGTGCCCATGGGAAAGGCTTTGTTGCTCCATTCTTGAAGCAGTGGCTGAGAACAGCTGGTGGCAGCGCCTGATACTGGCACGGTGGAAACATCCAGGGAATTTGGGAATGCCCTCAAACTTTTTGCAGTGGCTGGACAGAAATAAACAGGTAAAGACGTATATGATGAGTGACAACACTACCCTACATCCCTGAAAACCATATTTAATTTAACTGTAGAAAATACCCAGTTGGAGAAGCTTTCAGAATCAAAAGATGACACGACCACAAAATCACGCGTATGCTTATCAGGCAAAAAGAAAGCTTCTGGAATATTTAATTCTTTTATAATTACTTCTGATGGGGAGTCTTTTTTCAGAAATAGATTCTTTTGTTTTTCACATTTAAAGCTGTTGAAACTGAATACAAAAGGCATCTTTTAATGGTAGGAGATTAGACAGTTTTAAACTTCCACCTCCTCTGTACTACTTCAATTTCTGGCAAGATGAAAATTGTGTGAATAAGGGGGGAAAGCCTTTGCACCACGTATTTTCTATGTTCTAAAACACAGGAACAAAGAATGGGGCTTTTTGAGAAGAAATTTATGGAACATCTGAGGAGGAAAATAGTTTTGTCTTTGAAGTACCTGATCCTATTTAAGTATCAGATCTACATCTTCTTTATCTTTTGATTTTCCAAACTGAGGGATAAAACGGAACTGAGAATTTTCCATCTCCTGCAGCATGTTTCAGATAACAGAAATTGCAGCTTCAAAAAAGAAGGCAAATAATGGCAGAATTGATCCATGGCAGAATTGATCCATGCCAGTTCCTTAAGCATTTCTGGATTATCAGGAGGTGAAACACTGACAGCACTTTGTAGACCACCCTGTGTGGCTCCTCTGGGAGCAGTTCTCACTCTCTGAGGCTTCTCCACAGCTGCAATTTACCAGCTGCCTCTCCATTCGGGGAAATCAAAATTTTTGTGCAGTGCAGTGGCACAGAGCAAGCTTTGGCAGGGGTCAGTGAGGTGCTTAGAGTCATTAATAACTAAAATAGCTCAATATTGTCTACTTCAGAGGAGGCTCAAGTTGGGTTATAGTTCCTAAGTCCTTCAAAGTATCAACAAAAAAATGACAATACGAAGTACTGTGATACCACAGCATAGCCCTAGGGGCCTTCTGACCCTTCTGCAAGACAAAAGGAGAAAGGATACAAAATCTCTCCCTTAAACAGTTTGTGTTGTGCTGAGATTCCATACAGAAAATAACTAGGCACACATAATAATCACCTATAGCTATAGCTCTGAAAACCAGCCCTATTTCTCTTCCAGGTAACACCATGCCCATCCTTGAATTCTAGGTTTTGCTTATGTAATTGTGTCACACAAGCAGGTGGGATCCCAAGCATCACTGAAGTTTCACTGGAAGGGGTTTTGGTCAATGGGAAGTTTCTCTACCACATCTAATCACGAATACTCTTCATCAGGAAGGCATTTGCCATTAATAGGTGGGAAGATATGCTAAATGATACCTGTTTGAAAACACTGAAACCTGTTTTATCGTGATTGATTGCTTAATCAAAGGTATTCTTTAAAAAAAGACAGGTCTCTAAAGGTTCCAAGAAAGGAATACATGAGTGAATACTCGTGGATGATTTATATTAGTTAGCCCATAACAACAAGCATTTCTCCTACTCCTGTTTGCACAGTTTCACATCCAATTTGTATTGCAGCCAGGTAATGTGACTTGCCATCTGCCCACACAAGACAGACAAACATTTGTTTTCAAGCAGCTGTGCTGGTGGTAAGGTTACCACCCCGGCTCTCGTGCCATTTTTTGCTACCTGTTAGCAAAAACCAGACTGCTTTTCTGATTGCTCTCTAAGCAATTGAGTTAAAATGACCTCTATGAACAAACACCTGCCACTGGATTTCTTTGAGCTGGCCCTTCCCATTTGGACTGAAGCGAGCTGGGGAGTGTTCCTGTGAGCTCCTGTGCTGACAGGTACAGAGCAACAGCCTCCAGCTGCAACCCAGCCTCAAGGAACTGAGGGCAGGCTGAGGGGAGCATCCTTGTCCAGCAGCAGGGTTCAACCTGGAAGAGGGTCTGTCCACAGCCAAAGTGCAAAAGTGCTCATAAAAGTGTTCATGTCAAAGCACAACGTTGCACTACATAAAGAGCAATTATTTCTTTCTCATTTCAGAATGCTATTACAGTGGTAAATGCAGGAGCGAAATACACGTGTATTTCCAGGTATTACGGAAATTTGTTATCATAAGGTGTGTTTGGTGGCAGTTTTTTGTCATTTCCCTTCCTCTTTGAGGTAAAAACCAACCATCAAGACTTTATCTTGTGACAAAGACTTTCTCAAGAGACAAATTAAAGCATTTTTTTTAAGTGGCAACTTAAAAGTGGAAGAAATCTCTAAGTTCCACCTGTGTGTACACAGAGGAGGTCATAAGTCCTGCAGAGCACATTTCTTATTTGCATTTTAAATCAACAGGCTTGGCTTTTGCTGTCATTTTATTCCACAAAGTGACAAGGGAGGGCTGTACATTTTTTATATGTAGATTTTTTTTTAAAGTCAGTTCACTTCAAAATGGACATTCAGAGAAAGATTCTAAAGGTGTCTCTGCCTGCATTAAAGGAAACTGGCTTAATTCAGGAGTCTTTAACTAGCATTCCCTAGTCCTAAAACCTTGCTGCATTTTAAAATGGCATAACACTGGCTGATTGTTAGCTGTAAGATGAGGAGATTTGTGCCATCCCGGAAGAATTCACAATGCAAATGGTCTTTTCATTGAAGACAATGGCTCTTGGTGTTTGGTCCTCCTGCAGGTGATATAAACCCAGTTTGGTCAGAGGATCTGCAGCCTGAATTGCAGCTCCAGCACAAACCTGGGCAAGTTCTGCCTTATTGTGCTGTCCCAGCCTTTGCTTCCTGCCCCCAGCACCCCCCAGGTGCATCTTCTGTGTGGTGGAAGGGTCTCACCCCAAACACTGTGCATGGCTTGAAGACATCTGCTAGACTGGTCCCACTAAACTTCTGAAAATTCATTTTAGCCATCTTTCTTCCATAATAATAAAGAATAGGTACTTTTTAGATAGTTTGGGGTATTTTTTTACACCAGATATGCAACTATTCTACAGTTGTACACATGCAAGTGACTTTTCAAAGTAAGGGCCTCCTTACGTCCTGTGTGGGGAAGAAAGGATGTCAGGAACCCTGTCTGACCCTTGGATCCTTGGTGGATGCAACATCCAGACAGAAGGGGCAAAATGAAGCCACTGCTACTAACTGGAACAAAATCTATGAGTGGAGAAGACATTATCAAAATCATACCTATGATAGCAAGTCCAATATATTAGTCTAACCTTAA
Source organism: Oreocharis arfaki (assembly GCA_013398015.1). Classification (NCBI taxonomy): domain Eukaryota; kingdom Metazoa; phylum Chordata; class Aves; order Passeriformes; family Paramythiidae; genus Oreocharis; species Oreocharis arfaki. The sequence goes on along the minus strand of VZRR01001902.1, from coordinate 126,990 downwards.
ATATTTCATTACCTAACTTCAAATATTTGAGTAATTATTCTCCCTCGTTGTCCTAGAGCTTTCCATTCTGCACAGAAGTTATAGTGTCTGTCTAGAATGAAACACCTCTGCTCTGAAGCATTCAGATAAAATCTGGGGAGCTCCTGTCCTCTGTCCTTACTAGACAGTAGAGCAGTTCATAAAATTTGTGATCCATTTTACACCTGTATTCATATTAAGTATTCACATCTATTCATTTCTAGTTCCCAGCCAGAGAAAGAATTATTCCAAATTCTTTCTCCCTGCCCTTATTTTTAAAGGGAGTTTAAAATTATGGGAATGGAACTTCTCCTCATGGGAGAGGAAGCCTAACATCCTTGCCTGTTGTTCTTCTAAACCTGATATAATTAAGTCCCAGGAAAGCTCCATCTCACCAGCAGAGAGTTTGATTTTAATGAATACTGCTCTCTCTTTAAAAAGTGATGTGCATCTGCAAGAGAGGTCCTGGCTTTATAAAATGTGGCCTTGGAGAGCAGAACCTGCTTGAACCACAAGCTGACCACAGGCTTTGGCTGGATGACGCCTTGGTACAGCGAGGGCGACCTGTGGAAACATGTTCCCTTTGTACTTCTCCAGCTCTTTTCCCCTTTTCAGCAATAAATACTGTGACAGACAGACACCACAGTGCTCAGAGCCAGCAGAGCTCGTGGAGCAGTTACACAAGCTGCTCGAGGCAGAGCCAGCAGTCTGCCACAACCATGACCTTAAATAGCTTTTCTTTCTATGCCAATTCAAGCCATAGTTTGACTGTACAACAGATCTGGCTTCAGGGCTGCTAACACAGGAGCAGAAATGCTGTGGCCACATAACACCAAGCATTGATCCAATATAAATTCACTCTGCCAGCTCAAATCTGCTGAAACAATATCAAGAGGTTATGTTCATACAGGCAGGCTTCATTCCGTACGTGTATTCACACCACTCTGTGCTCCTGAACACGTCTCATCAGTCCTGCCAGGGCCAGCAGGAAACCAGCACAGACTCCCTCTCCTCTCCTCTCCTCTCCTCTCCTCTCCTCTCCTCTCCTC